>JAQHUG010000045.1:6187857-6219965 GCA_028555095.1 Dicrostonyx torquatus
TGTTGCTGGGTTTTCAACAAAGACTCAATTCCAAAAGTCAAAAGAATAAAATTTTTAGGAAAACTATGAGCCTTGAGCTACCTAGTTGAGGATGAATATAAACTCCATATGCAAATGGTGATGAGCTTACAGAGACTGTTGCTGCCATGCACCCCTTCTGATAGATTGTGCTCTGAACAACCTAGGTGTCCCTAGCAGCATTGGTAGAAGCATGGTTTCTGCCTGCACAGCTAAGATGCTCTATGGAGACCGCTGCCATATATAATGACCCATCCGAAAATACAGGCATGCTACACTGTCAAAAAAAAAAATAGACTGGGTAGGGGCATATATAAAAGGTAAGATCAGTGTACTGATTAATTACTAAGTACTGGTTAGGATTTGAAGATCTTATGATTATGTAGAAGAAGGAAGGAATGTGAGGAAAAATAAGAAGCCATCACAGTGCTGCATAAAGAAAGTGGCAAGCCCAGAATTCTGTGCCAGCTAAGTACCCTTCAGAAGCTGTAGAAAAATAAAAATGTGTTGAGTTGATCAAAAACTGAGGGACTTCTCCACTAGTATATCTAAACTGAAATAAAATGTAAAGGGAGATATGTAGAAAAATATCTCAGGTATAATATGCAAGAAATGAACACCAAAACTTAAGACGGAAATGCACAATGAATATTCAAAACAATGACTGTAGTACCTGAGCAACTCACTCTTTTAACCATATAAAATACACAACAGCAGTTCCATAGGGAGGAGAGAGCACTGAATGGGGTTTAGAGTGCCTCAGCTTAACTAGTGTCAATCAGAGTGTAAGAGTAATGATTTACATGTTTTTAAAATGTATGTTTTAAGTCATAGGCTAACTACCAAAATTATTTTAAGATACATTTTAGTAGAAAGAAAATGCAATAGCATAAAAGTATCTGATTAAATTCAAGGAAGTCAAGAAAGGTAAGAGCACAGAACTCATCAAACATAATAATACAGACACAGATTAGTCGGGAGGTAACAGATGCATCGTAAGGTGGGTGCAAAGACAGACATGGAAGTCACATGTACATCAGCTTTTAAACCCAGCCATGTGCTACTTAGAAGAGACACTTTAAATATTTGAATATGAAAAAGTTGAAAGTACAGATAGGAAAAATGACATCATGCAAAGTGACAAAAAAGAATTAGGTATCACTGAATACTTATATCAGGGAAACACTGAGATAAAAGGCATTAATGGAGTTAAAGTGGTATTTCATAAAAGTAAAGGAATCTATAGTAAACTGGACGATAACCCCCAAAAGATGTCTATGTCTGAATTCCAGAGTCTATGAAAGTTACCTTAGATTGGAGGGGGTACTTGGCAGGTAAGATTTTCAGAATTGAGAGATGGAAAGGTTTTCCTAGTTTATATAGGAAGACTTCATGCACCCAGAGGTGGTCTTCCAGGAGGGAGGATAGAGGAGCCTGTGCTTCCATGGCCACAGGGACATAGGTAAAAGTGATATGATCCCCAAAGAGTGCTGACTACCACCAGAGGCCACAGGAGTCAGGAGATGATCCTCCTCTCAGTCCTGTGTGGGGAGCTAGCCCTGCTGATCACGGATTTACAGTAATACTGATCTAGGATTCTTATCCCCAGTACTGTGCAAATAACATATTTCTTTCATTAAATTACTAAGCTTGAGTCAATTTGGTACTGCCATAGGAATCTAACCAATTCAATGTAGATGAGCCCTATTAACTGTATCTAATTCACATAGCTCCGAAATATATACTGTGACTTACCTTTAAAAAAAGATAGCTATACTTCCCATCTAGGTAGATTTTAATACACATTACATAATAACTATAAAGTGAGCAGGAAAATGAACAGTTGTACACTTGACCCAGGTGACCAAGGTGCAGAGCATCATGTCTGGCAGTGACAGGACCATGTTGTTTTCAAGTGCTTAAGAAAGAGGATCATGTATTGATTGACCAAAAAACAAAAAGAAACTTCAACATCAACAGCATTCTGAAGTTTGAAATCACTTAGGATATTAGGGTTAAACTAAAATAAGTAAAAATATTTAAAGTGGGGGGCTTTCATATAGATATGAAGAAATTGTAAACTTAAAAAAAATTTCTAAAACTGAGGGAAAATATAAAACAATGCTGAAAGATATAACAAATGAAAAAGCCATATTCTGAGTGTAAAGTCCCTAAAGCCTAAGAAGGTTCGTTCTTCCTAAGTTAATTCGTGATTTTTAGCACTAACGACAAAAGTGCTGTGTTTCCCCAGCAGCAGACAGGCTAATTGTAAGTTTATCCATAAGAGTGAACAATGAAGAATTACCAGGCAGACTGTGAAAAAGAACAGTTGGAGAAGAGGAGGATTTAACCTCATATTAAGCATACATAAAGTCCTTAATTAAAACTGTTTAATGGTGGTGCATGAATACTCAGACCGATGAGAAAGGACAGAAAGCTAATTGCATGTGGCAGCTTAGCATATAAAGGCAACCCCTCCCCAGTGCCGAGAAATACATGTTTTATGCTGGGTAGGAAAAATGTAAAAAATTAAATCCATTCCTTACACATACGCCAAGGTAAATATTAAGTGGATCAGAGGCTTAAACTCATCTAAAACCGGATCTCATGTAAGTACAAATAGAATGTAGGATCTTTGTGTGACCTGAATGTGCAATGAATTCCTGATTGACTCGGAATTCACATGCAGTACAGGAAGAGGTTAACAAATTGCATAAGTATTAAAAGCATGAACACTGTAAACAAAGTGGACAGGCAGATGCACACCTAGGAGCTATAGCTTCAAATGACACTAGAGGTAAAGCTTTTTTAAACTTCATTTCTAAGGCGCTCCTAAAAAGAAGAAAAGTCAGTATCTCTTGGCTTATTGTAAATGTAACAGAAGAAAGGGTTAATGAAGGACAAGAGAAAATGATGGAAATATTCAGAAAGAGGACAGAAGCTATAAAGTATTCCATTTAAACGACTGTACAGGAGGGTGGTGAGTCAGAAAAACCCAGAGACTCGGGAGAGAAGAAAGTGGTGGTCTCTGGGAGAAGAGTGGTTACTGGTCTCAGCACTCTCAACAGTACTCTGGCAAACTCAAGCAACAGAGCACAAGGACAGAAAGCTAACACAAAATCCATGGGAAAGTTTGAGATGATTTTGCCAACTATGGAGGCAAGAATTTGAGCTCTCAATCACCTTTGAAGTCAGGGGCTTCTGATAAATATCCCAGGATTTCATTTGGACCATCTGAAAATTTGTGCCTTTAAGAAGGACCCTTTGCACTGTAGTATAGAAGCCAAAACTTAGCTCCCAGTGATTGAATTAAGCAGGCCAGCTCTCATACACCATGTGAGAAGACAGAAGTTCTCTGTAAGAAGATAACCTTAGATCTCCTGAGTAAGTTGGGAGCATGGAGACCATGGGAGAGGGTAGAAGGGGAAGGGAGGGGAGTGAAAAAAAATATATAGTTCAATAAAAATCAATAAAAAATACAAATATATATATATGGATAAAATACATTATATATTAAAAAAAGAAGATAACTTTGGGTCATCACATGCCACCAAGCCTGAGGGCCTGAGTTTGAACCCCCCAGGTCCCACATGGTAGATGGAGAGAACCAAGGCCTTCAAGCTGCTCTCTGACTTCTATGTGAGTGTTGCAGCATACATGCATACAGACACATTAATTAAATCATGAACAAATGAATGGATGAATAAATGCAAAGAAAGTTGAGGACCCTCATATCAAGTGATATTTTAAAGTATGAATATTAAATCTTTTAATATAAATATTAAATCTATAATTGTCATTTGAAAAAAAGAAGATCAACTCATCTGGACCTTCCGTGATATTGTAGACAAAGGTCAGCCCCTCTACTAAATCATACTAGCTATCCATGGGAAAGGAGAGATTGTGGATGTAGACCTGCAGATGGTCTAGGCTCTGGAGTTAAGAGAAGGACTTTAAAAATCTCAGTAATCGGTATGCTCAAGAAGTCGAAAGGAAAGTAGAATAGGATTGGAAAACTTTCTCTAGAGAATTGGAATTTGTGAGAAAAAAATTAAATTGATTTTTGGGGACAGAGAATCATAAAAACTGAAACTAAGAACTTACTGCATGGTCTTAAAATGAGACCAAACAATGGAAGCCCAGAAGTCAGGTGATGTTTGACCAACACCAAGATTGTTCTCTGTGGCAAATGGCATTAAGGAGATGGTATATCCACATGGGGAAAGCTGAAGCTCAACTCTTACATATAGCTGGACTTAGAATGGTTCAGTGGCCAAAACTACGTGATTGTTGGGAGAATCTATGGAACGCTGATGCTGGGCTTGGCAAAGGGCTCTTGGTTGTAACACCAGGAGCACAGGAGTCAGAACAATAAAAGAGAGACCAGGCTCCACCATGAATAGAAGATTTCGGTGTGTCACTGGCATGGGAAGCAAGCTGTGAAATGGGAAGCAATACTGTCAAATCATCCATCTGATAACATAATATCCAAAGCATATCAAACAGTTCTACCATTCTGATGTGGGAAGTCCTTCTGTGTATGTGTTGCTTTTATTGGTTAATGAATAAAGAAGCTGCTTTCGGCCAGTGGCTGGAAGAGATATATAGAGAGAGTAGGCAGAGTCAAGGAGAAGCCTTGTAGCCCCACCAGAGACAGATGCCTGAGGGAACCTTGCCAGTAAGCCACAGCCATGTGGTGATACACAGATTAATAGAAATGTGTTAAATTAGGATATAAGAGCGATCCAATAAGAAGTTAGCACTAATAGGCCAAGCAGTGATTTAATTAATACAGTTTTTGTGTGGTTATTTCAGGGCTGAGCAGTCAGGAACAAACAAGTGGCCTTCCTACAACACCATTCAATAATAAACACTGAAAATTCAACCTAAAAATGTGCACAGGGTTTAAGTAGCCATTTCTGCAGTGTTAGTATGCAGTGGCTAAAATCATGAGAAAAGTGTTGTGCATTCCCAGTCAGAGAAAGGCAAACTCTAAACAAAGTGTGTAATTGATTTTTTTTTCCTCTTTGGGGGCCCACCACCCAGCTTCCAAATAAATACAGAGATTTATTGTTCATATTTACTTATGAATGCCTGGCCTTTACTTGGCTTGTTTTTAGCCAGCTTTTCTAACTTAAATTATCCCATTTCTCTTTAACTATGATTTGCCTCTGGGCTTTTGCCTTCTTTATTCTATATATCTTTCGTTCCTTCTTACTCCGTGGTTGGCTGGGTGGCTGGTGGCTGGATGCCTGGTGGCTGGGTGCCTGGTGGCTGGTAACTGGGTGGTTGGTGACTGGGTGCCTGGTGGCTGGGTGACTGGGTGGCTGGATGGCTGGGTGCCTGGTGGCTGGTGGCTGAGTGACTGGTGACTGGGTGCCTGGTGCCTGGTGGCTGGGTGCTTGGTGCCTGGTGGCTGGTAGCTGGCTCCTGGCATCCTCCTCTCCTTCTTTTCTCACTTCTCCTTGTTCTTTTGAGTCTAGAGTTCTCCTATTTATTCCCTCTGCCTGGCAGCTCTGCCTGTCCCTCTTCTGCCTAAATAGTGGCTGTTCAGCTCTTTATTAGACCAATCATGTTTTAATCAGGAAAAGTAGCACAGCTTTACAGAATTAAATAAATGCAACATAAAAAATGCAACAATTTTTGCATCAGATATTCCAAAGCACAAACAAATGCAACACATCTTAGACTAATATTCCACAATAGAAGTGGCCTCACATCCTTTAGGAAAGATGATAAAATGAAATGTTAGTAAGGATGAAGAAGAATTGTAAACTTTGTATGCTGTTGGTATGAACATAAAATCTTACTGTTGCTGTGGCGGGGGTGGGGGGAAGTATCATAGGTCTTCTTAAAGATAGCCATGCCCAGGGAATCAGCAACTTCACTTCTTGGTACATATTCAAAGCAATTGAAAGCATCATTTCAAGGAAATACTTGTACACTCATGTTTGACTGTTCGCTTCTATGTAACCAAATAGTAGGATCAGTATAAATGCCCTAAAGATGAGTGGACAAAGGAAATGTATATAAATACAATGACTCTGCCATTGAAAAGGGATTTCTGCCACATTCTATGACGTATGTAAATCTCAACAAGTTTTGCTACCTAAGCCTGTTACAAAAAGTCAAATCCTGAATGTTTCCACTTAAGTATCAGAACACTCACACTCATATAGCAGACACTGTAGTACAGTGATGGTTGCCTGCCAGAGACGAGGGTGGGGGCTTTCAACGCAGTTTGGGTGTGCAGATGAAACAATCCTGAAGATTGTGCGCGGTGTGAGTGCTTTAGCACTGCCAAACTGTACATTTAGAAATGATGATCATCATAAATTTTAGGAAGTCAGAATAGACAGTAGAACATGAGATTAGTTGTAGGAGTGGAAATGAGACACATTAAGATGTGTTATTAGAAAATATTCAACCTGAAGAATAAAGAGGTGAAGGAATTTAAAGAGAGCTCACATAAGGACTTAAAAGACAAGAGACACATCCAAGAAAAAAACAAACAACAGCAAAGAGTCCAGCATAATCCAGGGAAAAGAGAGGACAGTGCAGAAGCAACATTTGAGAAAGAAGTAAGAACTAAGCATTTCCTAATGATGAAGGATATTATTCCATAGAATCACTGTGGCCCAAAGAATTGTTTGTATAACATCATAATGACTATGGACAAAAGACTAAATAAAATCTTAGAAGACAGAGAAAAGGGTGTCACTTTCAAATGAACTACAGCCAACTTCTTCATAGGAAAGTCACACTGGAATGCAAAGGAATCTCAGCTACTGAAGGAAAACCCTTGCCTCACACAACGAAGGCTCTTCAGTGTGTGGAGGGTGAGCAAAGATGGGTAAATGCAGGCACAAAACAGAAATAAGAGGCCACAGATGAGCATGGTACTCGATGTGAAAATGTGTTGTGAATAGATGACTATTAAAGTAAAGGGGAACCCACTGCACCTCATGTAGTTCCTAAAGGGCAACTCGAGAGGAGTTATGAATGTAACTCTCAAAGCTGAAACAGCACAACTATCAGGGTTACATAGGTAATCTTGAGATCCTTAGAGTGGGATAGTGAAGATGTTCAGAACACTAAAAGCATGAACTGCACAGGAAGAAATTGAAAAACTTCAATAGGTATTTCAGAAAAGAGGGAAGCCACGTGTAGACCAGATACTCACGACTCATGTTGTCTGGTACAGAACTGAACTCAGCAATTATAAAGAACACAAACCCAGAGGAATCACATTTATAAATGTAGGTTTCAAAGGAAAAAGATGAACAGCAAATATTGGAAAGGGTGTAGCCAACTGCCAGTGACGTAAGCACTTTGTCAGCAGGGTGGCAGCTTGTTATAACTTAAATCTTCGTGGCTCAGTAATATTACTGCTATACATTTATCAGAGATATGAAAATATACATCCACAGAAGTACTCATTAAGAATGCGCAGAAGCTTTATCCACATTCGCCAATGAGATTGGAACAGTGGAGGAATGGGCAACAGACACTGGTGTATTCGTGACTAAGTTGAGAGTGGGGAAATAGCTCATCTGGTAAAGTGTTTGCCATCCATATTAGTCAGGGTTCTCTAGAGGAACAGAATTGATAGAATGTGTGCCTCTGTACTGGCGGAGGGGGGGAGAATTAAAGGGGAATCTTTTAGATTGGC
The DNA here is from genome assembly GCA_028555095.1 of Dicrostonyx torquatus. Classification (NCBI taxonomy): domain Eukaryota; kingdom Metazoa; phylum Chordata; class Mammalia; order Rodentia; family Cricetidae; genus Dicrostonyx; species Dicrostonyx torquatus. The sequence goes on from JAQHUG010000045.1 coordinate 6,195,548, forward strand.
TTTCAGGATATGACCGAGGTAGTCCAACTCTGCTGTCTCCTACATTCCCAGAGACACTCTCTGTTCACAAGCCTAAATGTCTCAGAAATCCCTATCTAGCACTAAGGCCTGCAGAGTTTCTGGAGAGCTGCCGGTCATTAATCTATATTAGAAGCCCAAAGACGCTGTTTCTAATGTCTAAAGAAATGCTGCCGCAGTAGGATAGATGGGCGTGCCAGCAAGACTGGAGGAAAGCAGGGAAAAAGAAGGTTTTTTTCTATGTTCTTTTATGTGGGCTGCCAGCAGAAGGTGCTGCCCTCATTTGGCATGGTTCTTCCTACTTCAAATAATCTAATCAAGAAAGTTCTTTGCAAAAGTGGTTGGAAGCTAGCATTTTAGTTGGTTCTAAAGCCAGTCATCAGCCATCACACCATGAAAACATGAGACATGAGTTCGGTCCCCACAACTTACACTTAAAAAGCCAGACATGGCAGCACATGTTTGTAATCCAGTGCTGGGGTGGAGTGGGGGAGGGCAGAGACGAGCTCCACGGGACTCATAGGCCGCCTGATGGCCTGCTTGATGAGATCCATGTCAGAGAGAGACTGTCTTAGATAAACAAGGCGGGTACCTGAGGAATGAATGACACCAGTTAACCTCTGGTCTCCGGTCTCCATGCACATCACATGTGTATGCTCCTCCTTGAATGTCCATATACTACCCACATGAACGAACTCTCTCTCCCTCTCTCTCTCACTCACACGCATGCGTGTGCACACACAACACACACACACAGGGTTTGGGACAATTTATAATGTGTGGTTCCAGCTCTGTGAGATCCTAGAAGATGCAAGCTAGAGTCTGTGGGATTCTAGACACATCATAAACTAGGTTTATCGTGGCTGTCATGATAGAAGCGAGGCTGCTTCCTGGGGACAGTGTAGAAAGCACTTTCTGGATTGTTGGGTATTTAAGTAATTGTCAAGGCTGAACATTACACTTAAGATCCATATTTCTCTCTATGTGAATTGTGCTTTGATTCTTTAAGAATAAATAAAGTTTAGATAAACCACCAAAAGATGTCTAGACTATCAAAGATGGAAGGATGTATGTTACCCGCAGACTCCAACTAAAAGTCTCTAGCAGGGTCTTTTCAGGCCAAAGGGAAAGAAATGGTCAAAGGTGAGAGCTCAGATATGCATGAAACAGCAAAGGGCACCTAACCAAGTCAATACTGGGTATAAATTGAAATAAGGCTATATGAATGAGTAGACAACCCCCTCTGAAGTAATTTAGCTCATGGCTATAGGAGTGCACAGGCAAGAGACAGGTACCTCTGTTGACCACCTAAACTGGTCAGTCCAGTTCAACACTTCTTTCACATAGCTTGGGTGGCTTCGTGGCCTCACCAGAAGGGTGTGGTACAGGGAAGGCAGTGAGCTGCCACACCGCAGCAGGTGTGTATTTCCAAGTGAGCTGCACAGAAGATCATCTTCTGCCTGTTCCCTTCTCGACCAAGGTCCAAAAGAACAAACAAATCACCTGATCCATTGTAACTTAGGTCTCAAGTTCCATTTAAGGCATTTTCATGTTTTATTATAGTTACCCAATCCAGGTACAGTTCACCAACCAGGTCTTTTTCACTATAAGCTCTGTTGCCTGTTACCACCCATTATTAGGTTTTCATGGATGAAAAGCTAAAACATTAATCCAACATTGCTTTCGTTGTAGGTTCACAGACTAAAGTCCTGAGCTCTGAATTGTTAGCCTTCTGTAGTACTCAGACTTAAGGGTACACCAGAGTCATAATCTTGTTAAAACATAATGATGGGTCCATGTGGCCCTCCGCCATATTCCATAAGTCTGGGATCAAGGTTGGGATTTTTGTTGCTACTTTATTCTCAGATAATACTACTGGTCTAAGGACCCCACTTGGAAGCCAGTACCTTAGCACAGGGCTGAGAGAACAGCAGGTGTGTTGTGCTTCCTTCCTGATGACCATAACAAACCATAACAGACCTTTGTGTTCTCTTGCCTTCAACTTTCAGGATAGTTATTACCCATTAGTATTCTTCAAATGCCCATCAGTAATTATCTCCTTGGGGAATTATTGAGCTTGCATTGCCATTAATTATCACCAAACTGCCAACAGATGACATTAATTAGACTCCACTCTAGGTTCAGATCAATAAGCATCATCAGACCCTCAACAGTCAGCTGAGCTTTCCACTCAGTGCTCAGATGCCTCAGCACAGGCCCCTCTGTGCCACCATACTTGCACCAAGCTGCTGCCATCACTCTGCATCATGTACTAGGTTGCCACATGGTCCTGTGGACCTTGTGAAATGGTACAGGGGAGTTCTCTCTCCATGTGCCCCATTTCACAGGTGCCGAGTCCACACTATCTGGGCAGCCAGCAACCCAACTTGGTGATGGTATGTCCCTTCACAGTGACTGTTCCCTTTGTCATACAGAAACAGTTAAGTTCGGCATAATCTCAGGCATCTGGCTTCCCCCATCACCTGTGCTTTGAAGTTCTCATTCTATATCAGTTATTGTCAATGTTAAGAGCTGTCTGTCCTCGGCTTCTTCTGATGCTCTTACAGATTGGGTCTTGTAATCATTAATAACAGAGGCTTTGCATGAAAAGGGATGCTAAATGTCCTGAATTGGAAATATAAGTGCTACATTATATTATTTGTAAAATAAGCATTGCTAACACTGAAGGCTGCAGCAGTGCCTGGCCTGTACTGAGGAGCACCTCAGTGTCTTAACTGTGGTATCCCAGGCTCCCTGTTACACTGCAGGGAGTATATTCCTGGACAAATTGCTTTCTTAAAAAGATTCATTTATTCTATGTGTATGTATGGATTCCTGAGTGAATCTGTACACCATGTGAATGCAGGTACCCATAGAGGCCAGAGAGGGCATAGGATCCCCTGCAGCTAAAGTTACAGGTGACTGTGAGCTGCCCTATGGGTGCTGGGAACAGAACTCAGATCCTCTGCAAGTGTAGTACATGCTGTTGACTACTGAGTATCTCTCCAGTCCCTGGAAATAGCTTTTACCAAGTCTGACAACACAAAAAATCACCCAAAGACAGGAACTAGGTCATGTCAGAAGAACTCAGAGCCAGTGTAACTAAGCTCCCTTCATCTAAGAACAGGGTAAGTTGAATGATGACGTTACTGACCACGATGATTTGAGCCTATCACTTATATTTAAACTAATAAGTCTGCTGTAGTAATTTTTATCTAGGGTGCATGAGAACAGCTTGTTTATTGAAAATGTAAATAGAAAATCACATGCATTTTTCCTACTAAATTCACTGTATCTTGATATAAGCAAATAATTGATGTGGAAACTATATAGGATGTTCCAATTAAAACACTAGGAATGCTATCCCTGGTGTGTTAATGGGTATTGCCATGCTCACAAGTATATGGCAGCCTGGTCCCTGCTTCATAAACAGGTAGTGGCACTGTATGTGAAGTGTTGAAAGCTCACATCACTATTTAAAATAATCCTGCCCTCACTCTCCCTACGAAGTAAAATCTGAGTCCAATCCAGTCCCTGGTAGCTGTTAACAGACAATGTTGGGGACAGAAGAGCATGCTGGACAGAGTTATTGGGAGGCATGCAAGAGTTCAGGGATGGCTACATGTTGTGTAGCCTTGCTTCTTCACAGAAATAATTGTCGAGGAAAGAACTAGATGGACTCCAGAGACCGAATGAGGCATAAGGAATGTGCCGACCAATTGCAGTGTGTGGACCTCACTTAAATTATTACTCAACCTGTAAAAGCAAAGCAGAGCTTTCATAATCCAACTGGGGGAAATATGCCAACTAAATAATTGATGGTATTTTAGACATAGTCTATTAATCATGGGCTTTAATATGAGTTTTTAGCTCAGCGGTACTCAGAAAAATTTATTGGCAAAACTATGTAACGACTGGGATTTGTTTCAGTTTAATGTAATTGAGGGTGTAGACAAGATGGAAGTGGACTGATCAGCCCAAAGCTGGTGATGAACACAAGAGGGTGTTACAGTGCTTTCTTATTGCATGTGTGCATTGTATTTTTTTAATTACAAAATTGTAATTTTTAATGTGTGCACATGCAGGGATTAGCTGACAACTTGGTGGTTGTTTTTCTTCTATCATGTGAGTTCCAGGGACCAAAGTCAGGTGGTCAAACTTAGCAGCAAGTGCCTTTACCTGCTGTCCGTCTTTCTGGCCCATGTTTATACTTGCTAAACACCCATTATAATATATCTTAAACAAATTTAAACATGATAGAGTAAAAGAAAAACAGTTTAATAGCAACAGTGAAAATCAAATGAAATGAGGAAGTAGTGAACACAAGCTAATTAAGAGGAAGGGTTTGGGGAGTGGTATTTTTAAAACCGAACCCAGTGTAGCCCAGGGTTGCCTCAGACTCACCAAATAGCTGAATGTGACCTTGAACTCCTGAATTCTTGCCTTCACTTAGCCGGTGCTGGGGTTACATGTGTGTGCCAGCTGTAAGTGGAACACCTCAAGCAAAAAATGTAATTATTTAAGGATTTTAGTCACACAGTGGGTGGATGTGTTAGAACCTAAAGAGTGACTTAGAAGCTTCGTGTAAGAACTGACCTGGCTCCTCTGCCCAGAGAGTTCATGGACACTGGGACCTGCTGCCCTTCTTCACAAGGCAGGCCTGCTGACTGATGCTCTACTCTTCTCTATCCACTGTGCTCCCTCCTCACCATCACACTGTTGACTTTGCACCTCCAAATAAAACAGTGCACTTAAAATAAAGAGACAAGGAGATCATTCAGTCCGTAGACAGGAAATGTGATGTGTCTCAAACTGGGTAAGTACAGAGACCCACACGTGGGTACAGTATACTAAAGCTGCCAACAGCAAAGACCAAGATAACCTTCAAAGCATTTGTTCAGTCAGGGTGCCATCAGGGAGACAGGAAAGACACCATGTGTTTCAGAAGAGCAAACTTAGTTTAGAAAACCGATTGTGTTGTTGTAGAAGGTGAAAGGGGAACAGGAAATACTGAGGTCAACCAGGTGTAACAGCTGTAGGGAGTCCTCCCAGCCCAGAGGTGGGAGAAGGCAAGCGCTGGGCCTCTCCTAGTGTACAGATCTGCAGGAGGCATTCTAAAGGGTTGGATTCCTGTTTCTAACAAATCTGGCTGCTGATGGGGACCAGTGAGTCTAGTTCTAGGGGAGTTGGGGGAGGGAGGTGGGCAGCTCTGTGCGCTGTTGCTGGTATGAGTCTGAGTGGCATTACATTCGAACAGGGAGAACTTCCCTTGCCCCACCGACCCTTCAGTTTCCAAGTGTACATTTGCAGAACATAACAAGAAGCCTGCTCACAACAGAGCAAGGTGATTTGCACACTTAAAGCCACAGGACCATGGTGCAGATTATGGAATTGGGGTTTGGACTTGAGACAAACAGCTTAATAAATATCAAAGCAGCCATTCATTCATTTACTCATTCAGCAGATATTTACTGAGGGCTTAGTTACTGCGTGTCACTTTTCAGTGCTCAAGATAAAGCAGTGAAGGAAACCTGAAGGACTTCTGACATCGTGAAGATTGGGGAGGACAGATCACCTACAGAGGACAGTGACTGAAATGACAGCCTGTCTGATAACAACGTCAAAGCCAGATGACAGTTTCGAAAGGACATGGACCCCCTAAAATTATATGACCTTCGGTGAGGGAAGGAAAAAGACATTTAAAGATAAAGAGCTAAGAAAAGTTCACATCCAAGAGCCCTTCAGGAACTTCTCTGTGTAATAGATACCAATACATTATCCCAAGACACAAGATTTGCTAAGAAGTAAGATATAAAGTTACAAATACAGATTTAACCTATAAGTAATGATTACTTATTTTAAAAGAAATAACAAACCTGAAACCCTGTTGAGTTAGCCTTTTGGCACTGACCAAATACCTGAGGCAAACAGCTCACAGAAGAAAGGTTGGCCTGCTGGAGGCTGAGTTCAAGGCCAGCTTGACACTCCTAAAGAGGAGAGGGAGGAAGAGGAGGAAGAAAGCTTCATTTGTCTCACGGCACTTCTTGTATGCTTTTGTTAAGTTTGGAGTCAGGATAATAATGACGATGTGTATTGAGTGGAGAAGTATTCCTCCCACCTCAGTTTTCTGAGACAGTTCTTGGAGAATTGATATTTCTTGAATGTTTGTTACAGTTCTCTCAGGACAGGAGTTTTCTTTCTAAGGGGGTAAACTATAATTCAGTGTTTTAAATAGCCATGGTGATCTCTTCTTCAGTGATCTTTGGTAGTTGTATCTGTGAAAGAATTCATCCTTTTCGTGTAAATGATTTATTGATTTACTACCGTTTAAATATCTGTAGGATCTGTAGTAATGTCTACCCACTCTTAATCCTATAATGTTTTGTGTCTTCTTTTTTTCCTGCTCAGACTACATAGAAGTGTGTACATTTTATCCATCTTAGCCACCATTTAATATGCATTGAGGTTGTTTTAGTTTTTCCTCTGCTTCCTCTTAAAAAATCAGCTTAGCACAAACATAAAAAGCCAGTTGTGGCCAAGCCCACCTATAAGCTACATGCTATGGGGACAGAGGCAGAATTGGTGAGGTTTATTACCTGCCATCCTAGCTTCAGGTTCCGTAAGAGAACTTTCTCCAGGGAATAAGGTTGAAAATAATGCCTCAGGCCGGGCAGTGGTGGCGCACACCTTTAATCCCAGCACTCGGGAGGCAGAGGCAGGCGGATCTTTGTGAGTTCGAGACCAGCCTAGTCTACAAGAGCTAGTTCCAGTGCAGGCTCCAAAGCTACAGAGAAACCCTGTCTCAAAAAACCAAAAGAAAAAAAAAAAGAAAAGAAAAGAATGCCTCAGAATACCTCTGGCCTCAGTGCACAGATGTGTATACATATACTTACATAAACATTTATGCCACACTTACACTACACACACACACACACACACACACACACACAAATTAAATAATCAGTCAATAAATAAAGGCATACTTACATCTTTATATCAATCAATTTGAAAATACCTAACTTTAAATTCCTAAAAAAGAAAAAAATCCTATAATTTATCTAATCTGATTCAAGAACAAAAACAAAAAATCTGAAAAGCCTTGAGCAATAAGTTAAAAAATATGTTTTCAGCAAGAAATACGACACCGTTGGGTAGGGGAATTCTACCAAATTTTTGGTAAATACTTCAATCCCAACAATTAGACTTTGGAGCAAGAGAAAAAGGAACATTTATCCAGTTAATTTCTTGAGTCAAAATTAATCTTGAAAACAAGACTACAATATATAATGTATTATATATAAAATTTAAATTAAAAACTTAATCTTATGAATAGCAATATAATAGGCAAATTATTGAAAGACTGGATCCAACAATGTATTTTTAAGATTTATATTTCCAGTGTGGATTGTACAAAAAATTTAGAAAGGAGTAGAACCTTAGGAAAGTTCAGAGTTTCATTTACAACACTGAAAGAGAAAACTCTGAAAAATAGAGTGCAGGGGGCTGGAGAGATGGCTCAGCAGTTAAGAGCACTGCCTGCTCTTCCAAAGGTCCTGAGTTCAATTCCCAACAACCACATGGTGACTCACAGCCATCTGTAATGAGGTCTGGTGCCTTCTTCTGGTCTGCAGGCATACACACAGACAGAATATTGTATACATAATAACTAAATTTTTTTAAAAAAAAAAAAGACCAAAAGATTTGTTTAAAAAAAAAAGCAGAGTGCATTTGAGAAATTCAGTCACAGCCCTGATATGAACTAATGCAGAATGAGTATCACGGTCTGCACAGCAGGACTTGGGAGCTAACTCCTAATGGGAAAAAGATGAAAAGAATTCTCTGGCTTCAGGGAAAAGTATGCCAACCCCGACACTTCTTCTCAGCCTTGCATGTGGCTGAGTTCCTGTCTGCAGCTGTGGTTCAACACTGTGACCAGGAGTGCCTTACAGAAGGAAGAAGAGTCCCTAATGGCAGGGAGGCGTGGCAGCAGGCCTTTGGAGCAGGAAGCCCCAAGGTCACTTCCTCCTCCACACACAGGAAGAGAGAGAGCTAACTAGAAGTAGGCTATGGTTTTGCTCAGAGCCCACCCACAGTGATATTCTTCCTCCATCAGGGTTGCATCATCTCCCCAAACAGCACCAACAACTGGGGCCCAAGAACTCTTAATACGTGAGCCTGTGGAGAACATGCCTCATACTTAAAAGAAGCAAATAAAAAGAATTAATAGTGTGTTAGGCAAAAATCAATGCTTCTCAGAAAGAATACTGCTACCTATGTAGTACTCAGAAAATATGCAGTCAGATTTTTAGGAGCATTTTTATTCGGTGATGTAAGGGCTGTAAATAAAGATAAGTTGCATTTCCATTGTTGCGGAATGTGTTCATAGCATTTGTTATAACAACAAATGAAGCTCAGCCTATGAACGAAAAGGGATAAAAATTGAAAGATATTTAAAAGACCTAAATAGAGTCAATGTTCTTGGTATATTTATGTTTGTAAATATTTCTGTATTTATGTACACCCTGCTTGCCGACCCGAAGACACATATACTGTTAGCCTATCATCCTGACCCGTGGAAGCAATGTGACAGAGCGAAAAGGCCTGCAGAGCTTTGAAATGAAAAGCAGAACCTCTGGGCTGCTCACAAAAGTTCTAGCACAGCCGAAAGAGGTAGCTTGGGTGTAAGCCTGAGTTCCATCCCCAAATCCCACAGGGAGTCGAGAGAGAAACAGCTCTCTAAAAGTTATCCTCTGACCTCAGTCCTCGGCCACGACACATGTGTGCCATGTCATTTGTTAATCCAATTTTTTATCCTAAAAAAATTTTAAGAAAAGCAGAACTTTGAATTTCTAAGGAAAGATAAGGATTAAAGAGTAGTTAGGGCCCTTTAAAGGGAGAAGTGGCTATTGGTTAGCAATTTAATCCTTATAGCTTAAAAAATTCTTGATTCTGGGTAAATTAAGGGCCAAGTATCAAAAACATTACTTTAGGAATTAGAGTAAAATGTAGGAGGTGGATTTCCAAGTGGGAAAGGGTTGAGGAAGATGCAGAAGTCTAACTATAAAGCCTGGAAAGCTAGGAGATGGTTGGAACATGTGTGGATGATGGATGGGATCCGGATCATTGCACACCCGCCCACAGAAAGCCGGAGCACAACTCAGTAGTAGAGAGCCTGGCCAGCATGAGCCTCAGTGCTTTCAAAAGCGGAGAAGAGCCAGGAAGAAGAAATGTTTGATAAACATGAAGCATTTCTTAGTTCTACTGATGGTCAAGAAATGAAAACTAAGATCCCAGTTAAGTACCATTTCACACCCATGATAGACTCAGAACTAGATCATGTACCTCCCTCAAAGAGCCCATTTGATCCATGGTGATTGTAAGTTGGTAAGTGTGTAGGAAACAATATAGAGTTCTCTTGGGGTTTTGACCATCTGCCTGTCCTGTCGCCCAGCACTTCTGGCAAATATCTGCTCTTGATCACAGAAACTCTATGTTGTATAAAGTTTTACTCTTTTAGCTCTTTTTGGGGCCTGCCACCCAGCTCCCAAATTAACCACACACACAGGCTTATTCTTAGTTATGAATGCCCAGCCTTAGCTTGGCTTGTTTCTTGCCAGCTGTTCTTAAATTATCCCGACTCCCTTTTGTTTCTGGGCTCTTATCTTTCTCTATTTCTGTAGAACTTTCTTTACTCCTGACTCCATGACTGGCTGGGTGGCTGGATGGCTGGCCCCTAGAGTCTTCCTCTCCTTGTTCTCTTGCTCTCCTCTTCCTTGTTCTCCTTCTGTCTATCCTCTCTGCCTGCCAGCCCCGCCTATCCTTGCTCCTGCCTTGCTATTGGCCATTCAGCTCTTCATTAGACCATCAGGTGTTGTAGACAGGCAAAGAATCACAGCTTCTCAGAGTTCAACAAATACAACATAAACAAAAGCAACACGCCTTAAGATAATATTCCCGCACAACTCTGCCCATGTTTGTGCATAGGGCATTAGAGCAGGGAGCCATTCCAGTGCCCATCTGTATAAAAGGGCACGTGTGCTGGAGTAAATTCTTAGTGTCATTTAATTGTCCAGTGAAGACAGTGAATGAGACAGAAATACATAGCGTCACATGGATGAACTGGATTCTGTGTGTGGCAAAGGCAACATCTCATTGGAAGAGGTGACTTTTCCTTTAAAACTGTTGAAACAACTGAGTGGCCATCTGGAAAGATAGTAAGTTGGGTAAACATTTTATGTCTGGTTAAATTTTGAATGAATCAAAGATTTCCATGTGAAAATGAAATTTAAAATTTTCTTGGGGAGAAAAACACAGTAAAATTTCTTGATTATCTTGGAGGTAGCCTTCCTAATTATAGCCAGAAACCCAGAAGTTATTGTAGATAAATGAAAAAAAAAAACAAATTCTGCAGAAATAAGAACCTGTGTCATATGAGGCACTGGGACTCCAAAGGTAGCCTTTATGCTGAGTTATCTGTCTGTGAAGTCCCAACTCATGAAATACTTTTTGCAGAAAACATGGCAAAGACCTTAGGAACGTTAACAGAATGAGACAACTGAAGGTCTGAAAAAAAAAAGAATCCAAAATACTACAGATATGCAGCAGTGGCCAGTGCTGTTCTTAAGGAGACAGAAGCCAGGGTTCACCTCTCCCACTGATACAGGGCCCCAGCTGCTAGGAAATGGGAGCATTCACGTTTCTGGCAGAATATCACTACAGTCCAGTGAAAAGAACATACATCCCTTTGCGTGTCATGTCCACCTCGAACTGTACACATGTGCTCACACAAGTAAGATCACACCTGTGTACAGCTTCTTTTTATCCCACTTAGGCAATAAAAGCAATAAATTATTGGGAAGAGGTATTCATTAATAAGAGTTCTGTGAAGGAGAGGACGGACAGCCACACCAGGAAACACTATGCAGCTACTGACAAGGTGACAAGGATGCTTTCCTCATGCCAGCAGAGAAAGTCCTCAAGGCACACAGTTTCCTGTAGTGAAGCAAACACTGATTCGTATAAAGTCTTGTTTTTTAAAGATGATAGTATAATTCCATATTGATAGTTGCTTATATAAAGCATAAAGACACGATGAAAAAACTGTAGGAAACTAAAAGTAGTGTTTACTTATAGAGAGGAGGGTGGGAGGTAACTTTTCTCTTTTAAGTATGCATATTGGTTCAGAGAAGTTCAACAGAACAAATAGGGACGCAAGGACACAGGCTTTGGGAATCAAAGTGTTCTCATCGGTAGAAAGTTGTACTTAGTAGAATCCAGCTTGTAGAATTGTCTTAAGGATCCACGAGAACACAGAGTGGCTAGCTGAGCGCCAGCACCTCTTAATTAGTGCCAGCATTGAATGTGTGGTCCAGGGGACTCTGCTTATCCCACTCGTGTTTTGCAGAATCAGACATCGTGGGTCCTTTCCAGCATGGCAGCCCTCTACTGGAGAGTGAAAGGTCAGGGGAAGAAAGCCATCGACTGCCTGCGCCAGGCCCTACACTACGCCCCCCACCAGATGAAGGTGAGCGAGGGAGTGAGGGAGTATCTGTGTGTTCCTCTCTGATGGCCAGTGGCTTCATGCTGTTTCAGTTAGGCGTCCACATGCTCAGAAGGTGGTGCACAGAGGTTACGGTGGGAGAGGTGGCCTGTGGCTCTCCCCACCTCACAGAGTTGGAGCATAAAGGATGGTCTAAGATCGTGGTGACAGTCTGTCATCTCACACCTCTCCTGTACTGGAGAGCCACTCCTCTGGCTGGGAGTCTCTCTGGGGTTAGCTCATCCCCTGTGGGTTTGGCCAGCTCCTAAGGGCTTCATTTCCAATCCCTTTGTGCATATTAGTAAATGCCCTTCTCCTCCATGCACAGCATGCTGCTGTAGCTCTTTCCATAGGGGCTGAGAGTATGACTGATTAAAATGTACATTCCCAGTTCCACATGAGTCTGGATGCCCTGCCTTGTACAGACCCAGCTGTATGTGTTTGTCAGGTGGCGCACAGGCTGGCAGAAGAGACCCACTTCACCAAGGGCAGCTCGGGGTTCCAAGCACAGCTGTGCTTTGCACTGACATTCTGACCTGGGGTCACACGTTGAACACTGCTCTCATCTGCCCATTGAGGACAGAGATGTGTCCCTTTTGGTTGTTTGTCCATGTCTCCCATAGGACCCAGCGCAGTGTGTGACAGCCATGCTCAGATAGCATGTTTAAAGGGGAGAGATCTGTGGGAATTGGTTAGTGTTCTGTTCTTCTGTGCTTCACTCTGTGGGCCGCAGACAAGGCAGACAGTGAGGCATTGTGCTGTGCCGGCCAGAGAGCCTCTGCACACCAGCTGGAGTGCCACAGCAGTTAGGGGGAAGTTCCTTCCAATCACCACAGAAACAAGACCTGGCCTGTGGGCACATCTGCCAGCTGCTACAATGACAAACTTGTCCTTGCACAGAACTGAGGCTGTAGCTCAGTAGAAGAGTGAGTGCAAGTACACTCTGTAGCACACTCTCTTGTCACTGCTCAACGTGGGGGCACCATCTGCAGTGACAGAGAGCACGCTCCTGTGGAAGTCACTCACAGAGCGCACTTCTGTTTGCTGTTAGTTGTCTTCGCTTTCAGAAGTAGGCCTGTAGATTAATATAAGCATTAATCATTATTATTATTAATTCTTTTCATGGAAGGCTTTCTCAGTGACAGGGTTTTGTTGGGTTTTCTTCTGGCGCAAGCTCCTATCCTGCTCTTCACTTAGAGACCAGTAGCAAACAGCAGCCTGGCTCTGTGTGCCCCCTTGTCATACTCTGTCATCTCCCGGGAGCAGGGCTGTATTCTGTAACACAAATAGTAAATACCCAGAGGTAGATACTGGGGTTCATACTGAAGATCAGAAGAGCAAAGCAATCAAGCCGCTAGAGAGCTCTTCTACGAGATCTTCAGACGGAAAAGAGAACGAGTTCCTGTCTCATCCCGCTGCATATTCCTCTCTAGTTCTGGGATTAAAGGCGTGCACCACCACTACCCAGCTTCTGTGACTAAACAGTGTGGCTGCTGGGATTACAGGTGTGTGCCACCACTCCTGGCCTGGATGGCTAACTAGCGTGGCTGCTGGGATTACAGGTGTCTGCCACCACTCCTGGCCTGGATGGCTGACTAGCGTGGCTGCTGGGATTACAGGTGTCCACCACCACTCCTGGCCTGGATGGCTGACTAGCGTGGCCAGCTTTGCACTCTGACCTTCAGGCAACCTTTATCTATTAGATCATAAACAAAATATCGCTGTGGTATTCTTCATGTTCACAAAGTCAGGAGAGAAGCTCAGTTCCCCTCTCCCTCTCCTCCTTCCCCAGGATGTGCCCCTCATCAGCCTGGCCAACATCCTGCACAATGCCAAGCTCTGGAATGACGCTGTCATAGTGGCCACCATGGCTGTGGAGATCGCACCACACTTTGCCGTGAATCACTTCACTCTGGGCAATGTCTACGTGGCAATGGTGAGACTGGGGTGTAAGCCAGCTCAGGTCTGATACAGAGGGACACCTTGACTCCAGAGCTTTTTTAGAATATGTCACTGTGCTCCAGTTTCCCAGAAGTTTTATGTCCAAAATTACCAGCTACATCAAAATAAAGTTTATCCACAGGGGTTTGAGAGGCTGGTTTGGGCTCTTGTTTTTGAGGGGAGGGCGGGGATTGGATTTTTTGCAATTTTATTTTAGATTGTATTTATGTGTATGACTATTTTGCCTGCATGTATGTGTATGTACCATGTGCTTGCCTGGTTCACTCGGAGATCAGTAGAGGGCATCAGATCCTTGGGAACATACAGTTGTGAGCCATCAGATGGGTGCTACGAAACAAACCCAGTCCTCTGGAAGAGAAGCCAGTGTTCCTAATTGTGCATCTATCTCTCTGACCCCACGGGTTGCGTTTCCTTAAATAGCACATTTATATGTAATCTAAGCATTTACAACTCCATGTTCTTCACCATTAGTTTTTTAGCACAGTGGTGTTGGCCCAGTAATCTAAAACACTTGAAAAGACTCAAGTGTTCGTTTTTCCCTCTGAGCCCCTAGGGACAGAGTTGCTCTTTTTCATGGGCAGGAGCAGTTTGGCGCCCAGCAAAGAAACACTCACTGATGAAATCCAGTAGCTTCGCAGATGCTTTTCACCAGGGAAAATGATAATGCTGCCCTCACGAGTGAGTGTGTGTGTGTGTGTGTGTGTGTGTGTGCGCGCGTGCACACGTGTGCACGTGTGTGATGTTGGGGAGCAAACCCAGAGTCCTCGCACATGCTAAGCAAGTAGTTTCTCATTGAGCTCTGCAACCTCAGCGTTGATTTCAAAACTTAAAATGCCAAAGGTCCTGCAAAACCCATCATAACCATATATATCATGGGAACCAGGCCATCTGCTTTCATTTGAAGGAGAGAGTGAGGGGGCAGATCCATGCTGCTCTCCTAACAGATAATAAAATGAGCAGCTCTGGACTGTAAGCCGTGTGTGGGTCATCCCTGACTTCTAAGGTATTAGTGTGTCTGTCCAGGATGGTCCCATCTCTGAGTGAGGTGTTGGCTGCCTCTGGCCAGGCTGGTGTCATCTCTGACTTCTGAGGCATTACATCTCTACCCAGGCTGGCATTGCCAAATGTGTAACCTTCTCTGCTTCTTAAAACTGGAGACTGTTTTTATCCCAGCACATGTGAAGTTCTGCAGTGAGTGAGCAAGTGTGTCTCACTGAGCGAGAAAGCCAGTGAGGCCTCCTGGTCTCGCCATGTAGAACTGGTGCTCAGTGTAACAGTGCTCACTTCTAGACATTCTAATATTATACAGTGGCAAGAGATGCCCAAGTTCAGCTCCATCTTGCCAGGCATGCTAGAAAAAAAACAAAGCAGATGCACAATGAGCATTTGCCAGGCCTCAGTCCCGAGGCATGGGAGCCTAAGTAAGGAGCGTCATAAGGCACTAGCACCATGCCAGGCACATCTCAGGGATTAGTGGTAGTGGCTCTTAGGGGCCACTGCCACTTGAGACCAGTACAGGCCAGTTTTCTGCTTTCTGTTTGGTCTGTGGGCACAGCCACTGCTTGCTTTGTGGTTGTGCCTTAGGGATAGGCCACTATCTCCTCCCACACCTCAGCTCTCTTTAGACTTAAGTCCCCTGCAAAGTCTTGGTGGGTTGTCACTGGTCACAGCATGTTTAGTCAGGTGGTGCCATCCCCCTCACATGTGTTCCTTGTCCTCACAGGAGGAGTTTGAGAAGGCCCTGGTGTGGTATGAGTCGACACTGAAGCTACAGCCAGAGTTCGTGCCTGCCAAGAACCGGATCCAGACCATCCAGTGCCACCTAATGCTGAAGAAGGGCCGGCGCTCCCCCTAGGGCATGCTTGCCCTTCCTCAGCTCTCCCAGCCACAGTCAGAGCAGAGCCCCATCGCTACCAGTACCCACGTGAATGGTGTGTGTGAATAACAGGACTTGGCCTGCAGAGCTGGCTTTGCTTGGTTTTTAAGTTCTTCCTCCCTAGCCACCCTCAGAAGAGGCATCTTCAGAAACAGGGTTTCCCAGACACTGTAAATACTGAGCCAAGACAGCTGGAGCTCTGCTCTGTCTTCAAAACTTCCATGCCTTCAAGGCTCCTCTGTGGTCCAGCCTCTTCCCTGGAGAGGCTCGAGCCACACTGCCCATTCTCTGCTTCCTGTGTAGCCTCTGTTGTCCCTGGAACTGCAATGCCACCTGGGGCCGGTCAGTGAGAAGCAGGGATTCCTATTGTCCCCACCAACTCTGGTCCCTGCCCCAGTCTCGTTCATTCCACGCTGCTATGTTACAAGCTCTCAGAGATCGTTTGCCGGGGAGGAAGGGGAAACAATTTTACAAACAAAATATTTACAACAGCAGAAACTCTTAGGGTCATCTGACCTTTGTAAGTTATTTATGTTGGGGTGGGAGGGGGGCTGAGCAGGGGAGTCAGCCGTGTGCAACATCTTTATCATTTGTATTTTAATTGCAGATCACAAGGATACCAATACATTGAAATCCTATATAACAGGTTTATATATATAGAATATGTGTATTTGAAGCCCTCTACAGACTGACTCTGCGTTACTAACTCCTTGTTCGCTGTATTCCCCATCTTGGACTAGGCGTAACTGTCGGCCCTCTCCCTGATGCTGGCACGCCAGCTCCTCAGAGGAGAGCAAGGAGCCAGGGTTGGGTGTCCCATACAGTGCCCTTACCTTTGGTCCCTGGAGAATCAGAAACTCCAACATTTTGGAAGATTTAGGGTCCATACTGAGAACAAAAATAAAAATTGTTTATGAGCAAAATTGTTCCGTGGTGTAGTTTTTCCTTCAGATATGGGCTAATTTGGACTCTCTGGTGATTGTGCCTCTGGTTGCCTGAGTTCTGGGTCATCTCACAGCATTAAGATGAGGAATGAAACCATCTATTGCTGGTGAACAAACTCAGAGCTTGAAACATTGACCAGAAAGCTGCATCGTCAGCAGAGCTCGCCGTGTGACTGGGCTTCCTGGAAAGGAAGCATCATTTGTTAGCCAGAGTCACGACTCCTCAACTCGTCAGATGAGCCCTGAGCCTCTTGTCTGCCCAGAAACACATCCCGAGACAAAGTGGGGCCACCCTATGGAATGGGGCCCACCGAGGACAGCAGTCTACAGAGTTTTCCAGAACACTGTCAGGCCATCCCTAACACTGGCTCGCTGCAGCAGTCCAGTGAGTGAAAAACAGCAGGCTATTTTGTGACTGGATGTGGCAAGGCTCTGCTCAGGAGGACCCTCCAGTATGTGTCGAAGTGAGGTCCTGCCTCCCCACCTCACCACAGTCTGACAGTTTTCCAGAAACCTTCAGCAAATGCTTGTTGGCTTTTGAAACTTGCAACAGAGTTGATCTGGTGTTGATCGTAGTTGAGTTCCCACAGGGGTGTAGAGTCCTGCAGCCATGATAGCAGTCAGAATATAAAACTTCCACCATGGGCCAGAGGTTGTGGCTCTGTAACAGTGCTTGCCTTGCATGTATGAGGCCCTGGGTTTGATCCCTCATATCACAAAAAAAAAAAGTAACTTTAAATTTCCTACCACCCACAAGGGCCTCTCCCACTGATGCTCTTTAGCCCAGCCACCTCTACCATTAACCCTTCCATCTGCCCCTCCAGATGCACATTCCCATCGTGTCAGAAACAGAATCTCACTGTGTACATCTCATTCTGGGGCTAGCTTTTTTTACTACCCAGGTTGCCAGTTCCTCAAGGTCTTCTCTTTTGTGCCCACTTAATTCTGCTGGTTTTCTAGGGCACTCTTCACCAGATGTCATCATGAGGTAACATTCACCACACTGAAGTGGGCCAATCCTCTCCCCTGCCAGGTGCCCAGCTCCTTAGGCTAATCAATATCTGTACCCTCTATTCTCACAACAGGCCCAGAACTTAGTAGTTGCTCAAAACTATTGAATTAGTGTTGAAAAGACCAAACAATAAAACTGCAGAAAACTATAGTGTACCAGGCTTTTTCTTTTAGGCCATCAAGCAGGTCCCAAAGCATGACATAGAGACTTGTTATTAGTTATGAATGCTTGGCCTTAGCTTAGGCTTGTTTCTTACTAGCTCTTATAACTTAACCTGTTTCTGTTCATCTGTTTTGCTCAGGGCTTTTTACCTTTTTTTCTTTTGTATTATCTTACTTTCACTGCTTCTCCTGTCTGGTTGGCTGGTAGGTGCCTGTTCTGTCTCCAGGCTTGTCCCTCTCTTCCTTGTTCTCTCCTCCTCTCTTCTCTCAAGCCTAGATTTCACCTACTTATTCTCTCTGTCCACTAGCCCTACCTATCCCTCTCTTGCCTAGCTGTTGGCCATTCAGCTTTTTATTAAACCAATCAGGTGCCTCAGGTAGGCAAGGTGAAACAGCAGCAAATCTTTTTTTTTAAAAGAATTTTTATATATTTATTTATTGTGTATAATAATACATATTATTATACATAATAAATAAATTATGTATACAATATTCTTTCTGCATGTATGCCTGAAGGCCAGAAGAGTTGCACCAGACCCCATTACAGGTGGTTGTGAGCCACCATGTGGTTGCTGGGAATTGAACTCAGGACCTTTGGAAGAACAGGCAATAGCTCTTAACCGCTGAGCCATCTCTCCAGCCTGCAAATCTTTACATAATTAAACAAATGCAGCCCAGACAAATGTAACACATTGTTACATCATTAACAAAGGCAGCAAGAAGCAAAGGTAACACACCTTCACATAGTTAAAGTAATATTCCACAGCATAAACAAATGTAACACATCTTTGCCTATTTAAAATGATATTCCACAACACTACAATGACATCAGGGAGAAGAGAAACCAGGGAACAGGTGCTAGAAGGGATAGGGGAGTCTAAATCAACAAGAACAACAAAGGCTTGGGAAAGCTGGTGGCCATGTGCAGCTCCTGACTCCTGTAAGCCCTTGGAATAAATATAGCCATATATTAAGCTGTCAATAGGTGTGCCCTCTTCTTGTTAACACAGGCCTTCACTCTCCAACTAGGCTTCCCCCCAGTTCTGGAAATAATAACATTTGCCTTCCTAGTAATCTGTATTCAGAAGTGTGACTTTAACATAGTAACTGTAACATGCTCCAAAAATTTCAAGTTGATGGGTTTCTCCCATTCTGTTTCCAATGTACTAACTCAACTGTATCTAGTCTACCATTTTAACCCACCTGTGATTTTCATTTCACATCACTTTTTGCACTGAAAAGATTTCCAGACAGTTCTTTGTACTATATTCCCAGATTGTATTATATAATCTCTCATTTGGTGGGGCCTAGTATTCCTTTGGCCATTTGAACAGTTTTGGCATCCTTATGTTTCAAGTCAGCCTGTTTCTTCTCCATCAGGCATGAGTTCTTCTCATGTTTGTTGAATATAGGTTATATAAGATAAAACTCAAAGAATCTATCCAAATTGGCTTGCTTCCTTGACCCACTACTCTCCCTCTTACTCCAAAGATATCATATCCCCTAGAACTGGAGTTATGGACAGATGCAAGTCCCCATATGGGTCTCTGCAAGAGCAGCAAGGTCTCTTAAGCACCCAGCAGTCTCTCCATCCTTCTGTCCCTACAGCATCATTTTATTTTGAGAGACTTGTTATACATGAAAGATATTTGCTTCTATCTTCCCCCCAACTCTAAACCCCAGTTCTACCCCCTTCCCTACCCACCCAACTTTGTATAATTTTATTTTCTACGTCTTTAAGACTAAGTTGTGCTACCCAAATATTCTTGGATGCTCTGGAGCTGTACTCCTGGAGAAACTGACTTTTCACTGCCCAGCAGCTGACAAATAGCTGCACAGCTAAGGGTGGAATCTCATGCCTCACTCCGCCTTTCATGCTGACATTTAGTCTGGCTTGAGCTTGTTCATGTCTTGTGCATGCTGTTGCAACCACTGTGCATCCATCTGTGCACTGCCCCGCTGCATCCAGAAGATAGTTTCATGCACAGCCTCTGGCCCTTATCTTTCTGTCCACTCTTCCACAATGATCCCTGAGTCTTGGTGTGGGGTGCAGTATGTGTGTTCATTCCTCAGTCTTTTACTTTCTGTATCTTCACCAGTTATGGGTCTCTATGTTGGTCATCAACTAATACAAAGACATTAGGTGTCAGTTTAATGCTGTGTTCACTACAGCATAAAGGACATGTGTGAATTCTTAGTCTTCTTCTGGAACAGCCTAAGTCCACCTGAAAGTCTTATGCATGCCAGGCACAGTAGCAAGCAGAGTTTGAGAAGACTGTTCCTTCCTTTTTCAAGTGAGGCAGGCTCTGGGTGTAACTCAGCTGGCAGAGTGCTTGCCTAGCATGCGTAAAGCCAGTCCCCTGCCCTCTGTTGCCTGTACAGCATAAACCAGGTATGGTGGTGGTACACTGCTGTAATCCAAGCACACAGGAGGCAAGGCCAGCCTCAGCTATATAGTGAGCCTTATGCCTGTCTGGGATACAAGGAGCCTTGTCTGTGGTGATGAAGGAGGAAGAGGAGGAGGAGGAGGAAGATGATGATGATAATAATGCTCTGATAAGATGGCTCAGGGAATGAAAGTTTGTGGTGCTGGTCCCCAGAACCCAAAGTGGAACAGGAGAACTGACTCCTGCAAGTTTTCCTTTGCCCTTTGCACAGTGGTGCATGTCTGAGCACTCTCCTGCTCACTTGCTCCTAAATAAATAGATAAGCAAACAAACTCAGTTCTTTCTGAGTGAGTTTGCAGTGACAGGCAGGCAGAAGGAATGGCCAGAAGACTGGGCTTAGAATCCTGAGAGAGAGCAAGGAAAAGTGAGAAGAGACTATGGCTATGAGACTCCAGCCCGGCCTGGGGTGGGAGAAGAGCAGGAGCAGTTCTGGTGGGAGGGGCGCTCATTAACCCAGTACTGAGAGCAGGGAAGGACGCAGCTCTAGACAGAGCCCTCTGGCAGACAGCGAAAAGGAGCCACTGCCATCTTCCACCCTCTGGCTAATATGATTGCACTGATGCAGGTCTATTAGAGAGTGGACTGAGGGGTCATATGGGCTCAGGAGACTGGTGCCCAAGTGCTGATAAGGAGAGAATTCGAGGAGGAAGTAGGGCCCTTGCGCTGAGGACAGACAGGAGAGAATGCCAAGGAAGAGAGAAACCGATCACCCAGGATCCTTAGCGACCGGGAAGAGAGAAACCGATCACCCAGGATCCTTAGCGACCGGGCTTGAGACAGAGGTGAGGCATCAGGAGGATCCCGGGGTTCTGGCTTAGGAAAGCAGGCGGATGGTACAGAAATAAAGGAAGAAGGGCTGGGATTGGACTTGATCTTGTGGTCAACGTGGTTACTGGATCTCAAACGATGGTTCCCAGACCAACAGTGTTCTGCGAACCTGTGAAAGATGCACACTCTCCTGTGCTCCAGAATGAGGAGCTCTGGTGGGTCCACTATTGTGAGTGCTAACAAACCCTCTTGTCCCCCTGGTGCTGCTGTCCTGACTCTGCAGGGGAGAAGGGAAGCCCTTGCTGTAGTGTCTGCCTAGGCCAGAGGTGTAAATAACCACATTGTTTCCTATCTTGAGCTGCCAACTGATTTCACTCGGCAGATCCAAGAAGTCAGAAGACATGTTCCTGCAGACAGTTGATGCTGCATGAGCGACCTCATGGGCAAGTAGATGGTAGGGACCCAAGCCTCAAGAGAAACTAACTGACAAAGTGAAAGTCCATGGGCCGGTGATGCAGAAACAAGCACAGGAAAACACAGGGAACACCAAACAAAGTGAAACTCCGGGTCTGCCCCCAGGAGCACCAGTCAGGTGACCAGTGAGACTCGGGGTCTGCCCCCAGGAACATCAGTCAGGTGACCAGAAAGACAGGCAAGGGGTCTCAGGAGAAGACGTGGTGGAGATATTCAGAAAGAACTGCAGAAGGATCTGTGAAGATGGCTCATCAGGGAGCATCCTGGGCTCCCGGAACCCATGTGGGATTTTTCCACATGCTTGGGCATGGTAGCTGCACTTGTGATCCCAGTACTAGGGATGTGGAAACAGAAGTGACTCACTGGCCAGACAGAGAGCTCAACTACTGGGTTGGCTCCAGGCCAGTATGAGACTCTGTCTCAATAAACAAGGTGGGCAGCATCTGATGAACAACACCTGAGGTTGACCTCAAGCCTCCACAAATGCATGCTCACTAGTGAATGCTCACATGCACATGGGCATGGGCGCACACACACATACATACACACACGTGGGAGGGCAGTTTGAAAAAAGATACAAAGAAGGGGAGGGGGTCCTTTCCACCTGAGAAGGTCAGAGGAGCATCTCAGAGAATAGCAGCTGTGGGTTTAAACACAGGAAGGGGCTGGGGAAATGATTTAGAGCAACTGCTATGCAAGTGTGAGGATCTGAGTTCAAATCTCCAGCACCCATGTAAAAAGCCTAGTGTGGGTGTGCATACTCTGTCATCCCAGCACTATGGGGAATGGAGGCAAGGGATCACATGGGATTTAAGCAGCCAGTATCTTTCCCCGGCCCCCATGTACGCACACACACACACAACGATTGGGGGTGCAGCTTGATGGTAGTAGAGTGCTTGCCTGATATGTGTGATGCTCTGGGTTCGATCCCCCCAAAATAATAAGATAATAAACACAGGGTGGACAGGAAAGGAGTTCAACAGAGGAGAAGGGTGACAGAGATAAAAAGAGGGGGAGGGATAGAGTCAGAGACTAGAATATATAACAAGCTCCTAAAATCCTAAGTGATACCACTTAGATGAACTTTAAGGGCATCACTAGGTGAGTACGGTCCTGTGTTTCTCCGTCTGTAACATTCCACAGTCTGTACCTGGCGCTCCTGTCTTACCCAACTCCAGTGCAAGTGTCTACACATCTTGAATACCCACCCTCAACATACCTTACGTGACCCAGGCTGGCCTTGACCTTTGGATGCTGCTGATACTACATCCTGAGTGCTGGAATTGGGCACATGTACCACCCACTCCATTTATGTGGCAATGGGGATTAAACACAGGGCTTTACACACACTGGGCAAGCAAGCATTGGACCAAGTGAGCTGCATCCACAGCCCTGAGTGTCTCAAGTGTTCTATAGCACATTCCTGGCCACACCATCTCTGTTCTCTGCTTTGTACATCTTTTAGCCCTGTGGCTGTCCCTAGGTCAGCTGTTTAATAGTTCATCATGGTCTAGTCACTGAATCATCAAACTCTACAAAGTAGCCACCCCAGAAAATGGTCCTTCGACATTGCCTTTCCCCTCTGTATGTGGAGGGAAGACACAAGAGCTCCTGCAGCAATGCCACCTGCCCACCCACAGTCACATTCATCCCAATACTCCTGAGGTGACATGCTGTGTCTTGTGAAGGGGAAGGAGACTGTGGAAACAGCTAACATTCTGCGGATCCCAAGCCGGTGACTAAGAAGGGCGATTGAGCTGGGTCATTCTGGGGGCAGAAATGAATGCGCTGAGGAAGAAATGAGTCTGAAATTCTTTTGTAGTTTTAAGTCTATCCCCAAGGACAGCCCAAAGGAGCTCTAGACAGATACAAAGACAGTGTGTGCCCCTCCCACAGTGATGAGCATGCACAGGGTGCTGAAGAATATTCCCTTTGCTCTGCTGGGGTTTTTAAGTCTCTGAGTCCCTTGAGAAATGACACTAGCACTGAAGCTCTCTCCAGAAAAGTGCTGTGAGTCCATCATTCGCACGTCATTTCAGGGGGTCATGAATTTGGCTGGAGGACCTCTGACTGGAAGGAGCACACAGTCCTGCATGGAGGCACCAGAGAGCAGCCATTGGTGCCTCAGCTTCTCAGTTTCTGCCACAGAGACAACGATGGGCACAGCCTCGTCATGTGACCTACAGAGATCCCTAACTCATCCATGAGCTTCTCATACAGTCTTAGTTGCTCTCAGACCAGACAAGGTCTCTGGGTAGAAGCTGCCTCTGGTTCACGGTTCATTCAGCCTTCCGGAGAACAGTAGATTCCAGCAAGGTAGCAAGGTTCTTTCTTTCTTTGATTTTTCGAGACAGGGTTTCTCTGTGTAGCTTTGGAGCCTGTCTTGGAACTTGCTCTGTAGCAGAGGCTGGCGTCAAACTCACAGAAATCCACCTGCCTCTGCCTCCTGAGTTCTGGGATTAAATGCGTGCGCCACCACCCCTGATTTACCAGCAAGGTTCTTGTTTAGGAGGAAGCAGAAAAGAGACCTAGGGTTCCAATAAGACTTGAGCTAGGCATGATTCTACTTTGACTGCACAAGGGTCAGGTCAAGACAGCTCTCAGAAACCAGCCTGGCCTGGTGTGTCCTTTCCTGAGGAGGAGGATAACTCTGAGCTGCTAGTCGCCAAGGGCATTGGATGGGACGCCACATGTCATGAGGCTTCACAGCCACAAGAGGGAGCCATGAGTTCTGTAAGGGGACAGTCTGGCTATGAGCTTGTCTCCCGCCTTCCTCTCCCCCAACACCCACGCAGTCTTCCTAATCGTGATATTGGGTGCTGATTATGGAGGTGGGCAAGCCATAGGATGCAAGGTGTGGGTGGGCCAGTGGCTGGGCAGGTGTTCCCCTGCCACCTGCCTCCTGGCAAGTACAATGTGCTGGGGCACCTTTTGGTCAAGATGCCCACCCTCAGTACTTCTGAGCCTGCAGGCCTTTTTCAAGGAGCACCTCACCCTTTCTTAATCCTTCATTTTCTTGGTGAAATCAACCGAAATTCAAAAGGGGAATAAGGAATTGCACGTAGGCAAAGGGAACCTACTACCGCCCCTTCTCAGAGCCAGCCATTGCCACGACAGAGCAATGTCCTTCCTAAACCGCCCCTTCTCAGAGCCAGCCATTGCCACGACAGAGCAATGTCCTTCCTAAACCGCCCCTTCTCAGAGCCAGCCATTGCCA
>JAQHUG010000045.1:6225447-6277218 GCA_028555095.1 Dicrostonyx torquatus
ATGGGGATCAGAAATATAAGAAAAGAATACAAAGACATGTGTAAAAATAATAAGACAGAAAGCATAGAATAGAACCAGGAGGGAGTTCCAGTGAATACTGAAATCATTCATGTTTAGTTTCTAATTGCTTAAAATACCCCAACCCCAAGAGGTAGGAGTAAGATTTAAAAAAAAAAACTGAATTAACATGATACAAGGAAATGAACAGGCCAGTTGAAGGTCATGGGCTACATTCACAGTTAAACAATCTGTTGCTAGAACAAAACAAGTCAGGCTCACACCCCAGACCAAAATATTCTGTAGGCAAACCACTCCCTGGGTGGAATCCAATGTTATCTCCTTAAGGGAACTGGAACAGCAGTTGGATCCTTAGACTTTTGTTTGAGGTAGAAACTTATCTACTTCTCAGGCTGGAGAGATGGCTCAGCGGTTAAGGGCATTGCTTGAGTTGAACTTACTGAGTTCAATTCCCAGGCAACCACATGGTGGCTCACAACCATCTGTAATGAGGTCTGTTGCCCTCTTCCAGCCTGCAGGCATATACACACAGACAGAATATTGTATACATAATAAATAAATATTTTTTTAAAAACATGTCTACTTCTCTATTCCTGAAATACAAGGGCTGAATATTAGTCACACCTGTTGACAATAACCTTGAGACAGCAGAATTCTCTGTTCTAAATCTTGGTATGACCTTTGTTTGAGGTAGAAACACAATAACATTGAAGGAATAGAGGTGAGTTCCAACTCTCTGACCTTTGGTCAAGGTAGAAACAGGCTCACATTAGGCCTCCACATCACAATAATCCTGGAGCTCACCATTCGGGGTAGGCTGGTTGGCCAGTGAGATCATCGGCTCTTCCTGTCTCCACACCCCAGTGTTGGAACTGTGTGTGTTCAATGGTTCTTATTTTATGGGTATGAGTGTTTGGGTTGTATGTATGCATGTTCACCATGTACATGCCTGGTGCATGTGGAGGTCAGATCCCCTGGAACCAGAGTTACAGGTGGTTGCAGCCACATGTGTGTGCTGAGAGCCAAACCCAGGTCCTCTGCGAGAGAAACAAGTGCTCTTAAGTGCTGTACAGGCTCTCGAGCGCTTATCTTTGTATGTGAGTTCTTGAGTAGAACTAAGTTCTTTATGGTACAGTGGGCACTTTACTGTCTGAGCTATCTCCACGACCCTGTTCCTGCGTAAAGAGATCCCAGCTTTGGTTATGTCATGAAGCCACAAACAAACCATTGGCTATATAAGAAACACAAGTACAGTAGACACAGACAGAAACAGAACCAGAGTGACTGCCAGATAAAGGTAGTTGTTGAATGATTGTGGATAGCAAGGACTAAAATATGTGGGAAATGGTATCATCAAGATTCTATGTGAATAGTTAAGAAAGAGAGGGGGAAGGAGAGACAGGAAGGAATGAAAAAAGGAAGGGGGAGGAAGGGAGGGCAGAAAGGAGGGAGAGAGAGAGAGAGAGCTTGAGAGCTAGAGAACTGACAAATTGTTTGAGGATATCAAAGGGGGCATACATCTTCGCTAAATTCCCAGACCACATCAGGTTAGGAGAAAAATGGTATATTCTGTCGCATATGACATTACAAGCTGATGCTGTAACTCTTCTTCCCAAATTCTCCCCAAGGGAATTGTGGTCATTTAGTGGAGTAACTGCGCGGACAAGAGAGAGGCACCAGCACTTTCAGGGCTTATCACAGCTCTGCCAGTGAGAATTCCTCGTCAGGGGCTGAGTAAGGAATAAGATCCTGGAAATTCATGGAGTTGGGACCAAATGAGGGTGGGACAAACAGATTTGTTTCTGCCCTGCATGCGGAGCTGAAATACACATTCAGATGTAGGCCAGCCTTACCTGTGGAATATGGAAAGTCGAGACAGGAACGACCAAGAGAAAGTGTCTAAGGACACCAGTCCCCTACAAAGAAGTCAAAGTCAGTGCTATGTTGTGGAGCTAATCAGAGATCAGTGCCACCACAGAGGACTGAGACAGGGATCGCAAGCTGGAGTCCTGAGAACAGTTCTCATGAGGTGTGTCTGTCTGCCTGTGTGTGTTCTGTGTGTGTGCATGTGTGTGTGTGTTCACATGTATGTGAGCAAGTGCATGTATATGAAGGCCAGAGGTAGACAGCACATCTTATATAGAGAGCCAGGGTCTCTTAGTGAATCTGGAGCTCACTGATTCAGTTGATCTACCCAGCCAGCTTTCCCTGGGGATCTGCTGTCTCCCCTCTGGAGCATAGGACTCACAGGCAGGTAGTCATACCTACCTAGCAGTTACATGGATGTTGAGCTTCCAAATTCATTTCCTCATGCTTGCAAGGCAGGTGTTTTACCAATACCATCCCATAACCTCAGATGTCTTCAGTGGCAGCACTTTGGATATTTGCAGTCTGACATGGCTCTGGTAGTTAAACCAAGGAAATAGGAAATGTACATCGGGTCGAGCACTTGCTCTCCTTTCCTGAGAGCCCGTTTACCCACAAGTCACTGATGACGCCTGTCACATTCTCATTTACTGCATATTTGTGCATATCTACCCTGCACTTGGAGAATAATGGCAGTGTGAAAGGGTAATGAGATTGAGAGCTTAATTACAGCTGAGGTTCCAGATGTGGCCTACTGAACCCTACCAACACAGCCTCTGACACTTGCTGTGGTTAGAAGAATGGACACAGCACAATGCATCACTGGAGGGAGTTGTTTGTACAGAAGGATAGTTGCATCGAGAGCACATTGCTATTGCTATTTTATTGGAATTTAAATGTGGGACTGAAGATGGGCATTCCTGTAGTGTTGAACAATCAGGCTCCACTGACTTGTAGTTGGAGAGTGACTTGGGTTCTTCTGACAAACAACTCTTGGGAAAACTTGAATTTGAAAAACTTGGTTCTGTATCCAAAAGGAGAGTCGTGGGCTTCCTGACTCCTGTGTCACAATCAAGGGAGGGTCCCCTGGATTCAGCATTTGTCTCCATGGGTTCCAAGCTCCCGCCACTCCTCCACCACATCCATTTCTTGATGGTGGTTGAGGTGGTGAGCAACTCTTTAAAGAAATCAGTGATGGGATGCTCTTGGATTCATCCCAGGGCCTTCCAACCCACCCAATGACTTTGTGAGCATCCAATGCCTGAATACTTCCTGCATTGATTCATGCTCCTGTATTTTGTCATCTGCAACCAAACTCTAATACATGCCTCTTTCTCAAGCTTTTCTTTCTTCACTTTATGAATCTGCTATTAGATCTTTTTTTATCTCCATTTAATCCCCAAAGAAGAGCATTTCATGGGGGCAGGATATGTGTCACATTGTGTGGGACCTTCAACCCCCTGCCTCTCTGAGGTCTTGGGGGCTAGCACCACCATCACCAACTTTGTTGTATCCTTCCTCTGAGTTGAATCACCTTAGCTCTGGAGCCCACCCTTTTCCAGAAGCACACATCTCCCCTCCCATCTTGAGTGATGCTGCTCTTCTGGTATTGTGTATCCCTTAGAGAAACACCACCACCACAACAACTTCTTTGCATCCTTCTATTTAGGGATACTACCAAGCCTTCTGAAGGAATCATCCACACGTCCTCCCTTTCCTTTGACTCCTCTCTCCAAGCAATTTTGCCTTTTCCATCTTCATCCCATTGACACTGACCTTACCCATGTCCATTTTGAGATCCTTTCCTTACCTCATCCCTCTGAGAAATGTGTGACAGCACATTTCTAGGCCTTGCCACAAGAACTTCTGCTTGGTCTTTATCTCCTTGGGAGGCTCAATATTCTTCTTCAGAATGCTTATTTATTCAAGGTTCTCTCCCTCAGCCCTCCTTTTCCCCCCTACTTTAATGGTTCACCCTAAATAATCTTATCCAAGCCCTTTGCTTCAACTCCTGGCAACCACCAGATATATATCCAGGCCCTCCCCCAACTTCCACACTGTGTCTATTGACATCCCACTCTTTCAGTAACTTCCTGCTTTCATCCAAAAATTTTGGGCATCTATTCTCACTGGAACTTCTCACAGGCATCTCATTCCCAATATGCCTAGCACAGAACTGATCTCCCAAAATATATGCTTCCTTTTAAATCCTTGTCCTATGAATGACACCACCATTCACACAGACACTCCAAGAACCATCTTAATTCCTTCTCCCTTATCGCTCCCACTAGATTGTCACCCAGGCTTCAGTTCTACCACAAACACACTGTAGTGGTTTCTGTCTTCATCCTTTCTGTCTGGTGGAGGTCCCCAGAGGACTCTCTTCTTCTCCTCTCCCACTTCTTCCCACTCCCTTCTTCTCTCCTCTGCCCTCCCCTCTTCTTTCCACACCTCTCTGCTCTCCCACCACAGCATTTGCCCACTCCCTACTCTTTTCTCAACCATTTCAGTGCATTCCCCACCAGGAACGCAAGCCTCATCACACTACTCTCTTCCTAGATCTCAAGGATCCCAGATGGCAAGGACGAAGTCCATATTCCTTGACAGGAAGTCCTTTGCCACGTGGCTTCTCTAACCTCAGCTCCCTCCACTGACCATAGACTGCCGTGCTGCCATGAGCCGATCGGAGCACAGGTCACTCTGCAGGCTTTCCTCTGTGGCATGCTCTTCCTTCAGTTCTTCAGCAGCACGCTCGGGAACCCTCTCCCTCACCTCCTAAGAAGCCGTCAGGTCCTCTCAAGCAGAGAAGGACCACTTTCCTTTGTGCCACCGCAATTCCTTCTTTACCCTGAAGTTGGTTTTATACTAGCCTCTCAGCACTAGCATGTCTAGAGACAAACACCTCTACTGCTGCATTCATTTACCTGAATTCCATGATTTCATTTGTTTTTTTGTTGTTTTTTGGACCTGTTTGTACCACACATTCCTCAAGGGCCCAAGCCACACTTAGTGGTATGCTTCAGACTAATGACTCTTTATATGAAATATGTTGGCCCTGGACATTTTGCTACCATACAACCACAGATTCCTTTATAAAATTCTTTATATGAATGTGTATATGGAGTGTGTGTGTGTGTGTGTGTGTGTGTATGTGTGTGCGCATGCATGTATGTGTGAGTGGAAGCAGCCATTACGTATCACACTTGATTTCACATGTGGAAGTCAAGGAACAATCTCAAGTGTTGTCACCTTCTATCTTGTTTGAGAAAATATCTTTAGTGGGCTTTGCTGTTGTGTACACCAGGCTAGCTGGCTGGGGGCTTTTAGGGAATTGTCTTGTCTTTGTCTCCCATCTCTCCACAGGAAGCTGGGATTTCAGAGGCATGTTACCGCTCGGAGTTTGACAGCATTCTGGCAACTCTGTGAGTGGCTCATGTTTTGCCTCTCTGCCCACTAAGTTATCTCCCTAGCACTTAACTATAAACCCTTCTCTAAATTGTCACTGGGTACCCAGGCAACTTCTGCCCTCCTTTCTCTAACCTGATCCCTCATCTTCTTCTGGGACACGTACTTTCTGGGAACTAGCGTCTGTCTCTCCTACCTCCACCATTTCTCATGGGACAGGAAAGGAGGAAAGAAGGCAGGGAAGGTAGGACCTGCCTGTCCCAGAGCCAGTGGGGTTCACAATGCTGTTCAATGTGTATCACAGGAGCACTCGCGGCCTTCTGTTCCTCATGAATGACAGTTGTCCTGTTAGTGGACTAACAGGTGAAGGTCCTCCTAGCAGTGGTCAGGGGTCAGGGGTCAGGGGGATAGAGGCATGGAGGAGTCAGAAAAAGTGGCTACCCTGCTCTTGGGCTGAATCAGAGACTCAGCCTTCCAATTCCCAACCTTCAAGCCACCAGTTTGTCTCCTTGTCACTGTCTCCACCTTTGAGGAGAATTGTTTTTATCCCCAATAAATATTTCAAATATTAAAAAGGAAGTGCCAAATCCTGAAAACAAAAACACAATAACCCAAGCTCCAGATAAGAATCGGCACTGACATGCTTGGGTTCCCCAGGGTCAACTCTCTGCTGCCCAAGAAAGCCACCTCCCTACTCTGCCTGGGTCTCTCCCTTGGCCTTGCTCACTGTATAAGGACAGAGGGAAGGTCAGTGACCTTCAGCCTGTCTGTCTGTAAGTGGGTTTTCTTCTGGTTTCTGCTAAGCCTCAAACCCCTACCACTTCTGCCGGTCTTCTGTCTTCTGTTCCCTTCTTCCTGCACCACTTAGCCTTTCCCCTGAGAGCTGAAGAGCTGGGGGCAGATGAAACAGAAGCCTGGGTATGATCCTGCTAACTGCTTTTCCTTACGTGGACTCTCCCCAGGAGCAGACAGTGGCTATCCTCCTGCATCGGGCCTTCACACCATTGATACAGACCATATACAGGGTCTATTATTAATCACATGACCTTGAATTTATTATCCACCTCCCAGGCAGTGCGGGGTAGAGGCTTTCTAACTGATGTACTTAAGTGCCCTGGAATATCCCTGGCAGAGAGGCGTCTTTAAGAGGCAGTGATCACCTGGCTGCCACAGTATTTTAATCCCAGAAGACCTCAGTGATTAAGCTATAACCTCACTGGGTCCTCTAAGGGCAGAAACCAGCTCTGACAAGAGTAGGGCAGTCCTCTTAGAGTCCCATTTCCTAAACCAAGGACTAAGTGTGGTTTACGAAGGGCAGCCTTCTTGACACCCAACGAGATTACTTTAGTCTCTTTTAAAAACAGAAAAAGAAATCTGGGTTGAGGTTCCCAACTCCCTCCAAAGGACTGTGGGATGGGGAACACAGGCACACTGCAGTACTTTTCTGACCAAACTGTTGAGGAGGTTGGATCCCCCTTTTCTCCACCAGTGGCCCCAGGGTGCTTCTCCTGCAAGCCAGAGCCAGCTGCTCCCTGAAGAGAAGTCAGCATGCTGGAGGTGACCAGGGATGGAGGGAAAGGCCTGAAGCTGGAGTTGTTCTTACTGAGATAAGGGTCAGGCCCATGTCATAGGGGTGCTCAAAGGAGAGGAGGTCCTGAGAGAGGAAAGACAAGCAGGCGCCAGTTCACTCAAAAGCTCACACTCTGCTTATTCTTTGAAAACACAGCACGTTCAAGTTGCTTGTCCCCTCAAGATGTGCCAGCCACATCGAGAGAGGAAACCGTTGTTCCTAGGGAGGTGACAGCCTAGCATGGAAGCCTACCTGGCTCTGCTTCCAGCTTCTGTCCAAGAGCTGCTGCTAAAGGGACATCTGGAAAGTACCAGGGGCACCTCACCACCACGGAGCAGAACTGGAGGTTGATTATTTAATGGAAAATGTGACAGGAAAATATACCCAAAAGAACAGAAAGTGGAACTCCAAGGTTGAATGTCCCTGTCATGGTAGCATTAGTCACACCGGCCAAAGTTAGAAACAAACTCAGGTGACTATCCTCAGATGGATGCAGAAAGAATATGTGTGTTCACATTGTAAAATGTTCAGCCTTAAAAAGGATGGCATTCTGACACACACTACAACATGAACGACTCTGGAGGACACTGCTAAATGAAGTCAGTCAGACATGAAAGGACACATAGTGTACGATTCTTCTTATGTGCGGCTCCTAGAATAGGCAAATCCACAAAACAAGAAAGAAGACTGAGAATTGTTAGTGACTGGTGGGACAGGGTTTCCTAAGGATGAACACACCCAGGGGATGGATAGTGCCGAAGGACATAGAGCACTGAGAGTATGCTCACTGCAACTGGACTGTGCACTTAGATCTGGGGCTAGCAAGGTGGCTCAGTAAGCAAGGGAGCTTGCTGCCAAGCCTGATGAGCAGGGTTCAATGCCGAGAATCTACATGATGGAAAGAGAGACTCCTCCCACCAGCTGTCCTCTGACCTCCACAAACGTGCTGTGGTGTGTTCCAAGCTCCACACAGACACACAAATTAACTTAATTATATATATTTATCACATATATGGATTCGTGTGTGCATGTGCGTGCACATGTGTTTGTATACATACACAAACATATGGTATGTCTTGAAGCTCTGCTTGATGGAGTTCCCAGCATGCACCCCAGAGCTCAGCCAGGAACAGGTGTGTGGGACTTGCCTGGGTCCAGGAATGGACAGTGCTGCAGAATACCACCAGCACAGAATCTCAGAATAGGGAGCAGATCTTGGATCAGGTCTTTGGGGGCAATCCCATCTTCCCCAGTCCTCCATCATCTTCAAATCTCTTGCTGCAGACTCAAAACCAGGAAGAGCCAAGGTGAGCACCTTTAATGAGAGACATGAACCCTAAAAAGAGTGGGAGATACAGCTAGATTTAAAACACCTTCTATCTTTTTTAAGTTTCAAGCATGTTTATTTGATGGATAGTATACTAATCATTTCATCTCATCAGATGTTTGATCCTCTTGTAAACCCTTTAATTTCTGAGCTTGAACATGGATCTTTATCCCATCGCTAATACAATTTTTCTGTTGTAGTACATTCTGAAGTTCTTCTTGTTAAGAAAACTGAACCCAGTCCAAGCCTCTGTGAGCCAGTGTCTCTGTCAAAATGTACAGTATACTTCCTTACATGGCCAAACTCAGCAGAGTGTCCTCTCAGCTCATTCATTCCAAGGAACTTTTCTGATAAAAATGATAGGCTGACCAGCAGCCCCTCGCAGCCAGGACTGCCGTTAAAACGGAAATACCCTGAGACCTGGCCTCTATCTTAATTAAGGAACACCTTCATAAAAGACAAGTAGGGCAGTGGGCCCCGAGATGCTGAGTCTTCCAATTCAGCAGAAATCAGACAAATCAAAGAGGCCCAAAGTCTAGACAAAAACCCTAAGCAATCTAGTCTGTTGGTGACTTGCTTCTTTTGTCTGCTTTTAAATATGTTGTGAAAACAAAATACCTTCTAGGTAAAATCCGGATGGAGATATTCATTTGCTCTGTGCTTCCAGTTCTAGACCTGAGTGCTACCCTGGGAACCCAAGGAAAAGCTGGGCGCAGTGGCCTATGCCCAGAATCCCAGGATGAGGGTACTGAGACATGAGGATGTCTGGAGCTCACAGGCCAGCCAGTCTAGTGGAATCAGTGCGCTCCAGACTCAGTGATAGTTCCTGTATCAAAACATTGACGTCTGCCCTCCTTGTGCAGGTGCACACAAACACGCGCACAGAGAGACACGGAGCGTGTGGGGTACTTATCACCATTACCAAAGCACAGAGCACAGAGCCTTCACGCATTCTCAACATGGTGAGCAGCCATGAGTCCCTGCACCCTCTGCCTTTCACTGCAAAGACAGCCTTCTCTGGTTGAGGCTGAGTGTGTGGCATTTGTCACCAGCATCTTCAAGAGCAGATGCTTGAGCAAGGTCCCTCTATATGCGCACTTTAAGATGCTACAAAGCCATACCTGAAGTCGCCTCTGCTCTATAGATGTTTTAGTTATGCGAATTTAAAAGACAAAATCCCTGGGTGGTGGTACACACCTTTAATCCCAGCCCTTGGGAAGCAGAGACAGATGGATATCTGTGAGGTTGAGGTTAGTCTGGTCTACAGAGTAAGTTTCAGGACAGCCAGGGCCACACAAAGAAACTGTCTCAAACCAAAGAAAGAGAGATGGGGGGGGGCACACATAAGAATCCCAGCACTTTAACTTAAGCCAATGAGCTGGATTTTCAGACACATGCGAATCCCCACCCAGAACTTTCACATTAACCAGTCTTCCTGGTGCACCTGGAGTACCTGAGAAACCAGAGGAGGAGGAGGGAGGGAGGACATTACACCCCAGCCCTGAAGAAATCGTGAAGGACAGCTCAGCACAGTGTCTAAACAGCTCAGGACTTAACAGTATGACTCTGCCACTGCTCTGTGGCACTTGTGAGGAAGGCAGAAAGTGAAAGCAGAGAGGAGCATGACACCAAGGGGACAAGGCCCTCAGCTGCTGTCCAGTGGGACACCTGCTGGAGTCACTTACAGGTGACCCACATACAGCAATCCAGCCCCAGCACAGGCCAGGCTGCAAGGCTTCTGGGATTAAAATACTGTGGCAGCCAGGTGATCACTGCCTCTTAAAGACGCCTCTCTGCCAGGGATATTCCAGGGCACTTAAGTACATCAGTTAGAAAGCCTTCTACCCCGCACTGCCTGGGAGGTGGATAATAAATTCAAGGTCATACTCAGCTCCTCAAAGTGAGTTTGAGAGCAGGCGGTGCGATCGAGACCCTGTCTTTAAAGGGGAGGAGGAACTAAACACAGTGATCGAGGGCAGACAAGATGAAGTTAGGAGCAAAGACTTTTCAGTGGTAGGGAATGGGCAAGTCCCTTATGACTGTGGCTAACAAGACTCCCTCTGCAGGAATTCCTTCAGTTTTAGTCTGAGTGTGAAATCAGCCTAAACATCACCTCCACCAGGGAGATGTGTTAGCCTGTGTAGCTAGTCAGCCCTCCCCAGAGCTGCTGATCATGTGGAAGGATCATTTTCCTGCTCCATTTACTGTGGACTTAAATCAGCTGACTGACTTTGGCCAATAAAATGTGTATGTGAGTGGCATAGGGAACCTTGGGGAAGTCATCACGTGGCTCCACCACCTCTTATGTCCTCCTGCTCAGAGATGAGGCTCCACCATTGCTCTCCCTTCCAGAAGGAAGATGTGTGAAATTGAACCACAGAGCTAGGGGAAATTAATGACGTGTGTGTGTGTGTAAAATCTTGTTTTTCGCCACTGACGCTGAGCTCATTTGTTACCGCAGCACATGCAGTTCAAGCTGATTGATGCACTCCCTGAGGCAAGATATCTGCAGTCTCTTCAATATGTTCTCATTCTGCCTCTTCAACAATCCGGTTCTCTGAGTTCACTATGATGTAATTGGGTTTTTGGTTTGTTTCCTCCTTGTGTATCCAAAACTCAAAAGCCCAGGTCGTTTTGACTTTTCACTTGGTGCCTACCTCAAGCCATGAAACAAGAAAATAAATGAATGGCCAAAGAAGCCAAATGGTCTGTCCGGTCTAAGAGACAAGCCACTCCCACTCCCTCCCCCATCTGCTGAGGCAGGCAAATCTTTCTTCCTGCAGCAGCCTGAGTCTCTTCCCCTTTTCGGTCTCCCTCTTGAAGAGGCAGCTTCTATCTCTCCCTTCTGTCTTTCCCTTCTCTCTCTATCTCTCTCCTCTTCTCTCCTTCTCCTCCCTCTTCCCTTCCATAATCCCCTAAATAAATATCCAACCTCACTCTGCATGGCGTGTCTGTCTGTCTCACCTACTACATGGTTCCCTGCCGTGTGGTGACCAACCACTTCAGAGACCTGTGGCGTGGTCTTGTGACACACCCGTCTATCTGTCTCTCCTCATGGCCTGCTGCAGCCACTCAGGAAACTGTGCCATCTCTGCCTGGGACCGGCTGCTCTCAGCACCCCTGCCCACGGCCGGGCCCTACTCAGGGCCCTGCTACCCACTGCCGCCTCTTGACCTGCAGTGTTTCTGCCATTGCAGCCACTTGGGGATCCCCAGGATTTTTACTAATCCATTACAGTCTTAACAAAGGTGGTCAACCCACCACAGATTGTGCATAAATCCCTGTCTTTAAGGTGCCATCAGGTATCAGTTGACAAAAATTAATAGAAGTCCAAAGCAAACAAAACCCCAGAAAGCTCAAGCTGGTGCTAAACTGCATCAAACAGCAGGAATTCCGAGCAGCCAGTGATGTGCAGGGGCTTTCTGAATGATGAGTCTAGGTCCCCATTAGTGACAACTAGATTCAACAGATTTATTATGACTGTGCAGGGAGACAGGAGGAGACCCTGAGCGATAAACTCTGGCTTGTGAAAGCTGCCCCAGCTTGTGTGCAAGGCTGGTCAAGCTCAAATAGCTTCTACTGGAACCCAGAACTCAGAAGGTTGGGCCTGGCTTGCCTGTCTTCTAGGAAGATTTCAACCTGGCCACTACACCTTGGACCGAAGCAGGTGTCTCTGTCAAGGCACACCCCTATTCTGCCTCAGGCTAGCTAAAAGCTGCTGGCACCCCCTAAGGCAGAGCACTGACACCAGTGTGATTTCCGAGGCTCTCCGACTTTTCAACTTAATTCTCTTACCTACTGTGTGTTCGCAGACACTGGATATGCCTATCTCAGCAGCCGCCTTCCCTCACTGCATCCCTAAGAAGAAAGCCCCCGGGTCAAGGTTGCTGCCCAGGTACCAAGGGCACTGAGTGCATCTTCTGGGTATCAGCAGAACTAAACCACAATGTTTCCCGCAGGGAGAAGCATGTGTCA
This sequence comes from Dicrostonyx torquatus, assembly GCA_028555095.1. Classification (NCBI taxonomy): domain Eukaryota; kingdom Metazoa; phylum Chordata; class Mammalia; order Rodentia; family Cricetidae; genus Dicrostonyx; species Dicrostonyx torquatus. The sequence goes on from JAQHUG010000045.1 coordinate 6,237,609, forward strand.
TAAAATCAACAGAGAGGGATGAAAGGATTAAAGAACTAGGGTTGGGTCTGACCAGGCTCACTCCTGTTTGACTTTCCATTGCCCTGTCTAAGGTATTCACTGAAGTGGCCCTGGTATACAAGTCTGGGCACAGTCCCAAGACCCCACCACGCCCCTCTGCTGTTAGCACAAACACAGCCTCGGGAGATGTGGAAGAGATCAGGGAAGCTGAAGGAGGAGATTAGCAATTTTTTTTCTTTTAAGACAAAGTCTCAGGGATCCCATTCTGGCTTCCAACAAGGACGTCCTTGAACTCCTGAACTTCAACTTCCTGTCTCTGCCTCTACAGCTGGGGTTACCTTACCAATCACGACCTGCTTATAATGCGCTGGGGATCAAGCCCAAATTTTTGTGAATGCTAGACAAGCAAGTGCTCTACCAAAGAAACTACACATCCAGCCCTGAAACAGATCTTTCAATGCCTGGGGAGCAGCTGGAGGAAGGATAGAGACCCAGGACTGGAGTCTCTAAGGAGTGGACCACGACCAGGGGAAGTTAGGGAGTGAAGACACAATATCCTTTAGGAAGTCAAAGTAGGATGGGGGCAGGGAAGGTAAGTGAGGTGGCTGGCAGCTAAGTAGACTAGGGTCACCCCTATAAGCCATCGCTGCTCCCCCTCCGTCCAATGCACGCTGCGGAATTCTGCCAGCAAGAAGCAGAGTCACGAGCTGAGCAGGAGCGAGGAGCGAGCAGGACATCGTCAGCTCCGGGAGAGCACGCGCGCGTGGGCGGACAGGGGCAGGGGCCTCATATCCAGCCGCCCACTCCCCGTGCCTCCCGAGGCTCACATTTCCATTCCGCATCTCCCCCACCTGCTTCCCCCTCGCCCGACAAGGATTTGGAGAGATCGGGAGGAGGTCTGAAGCAGTTTGGAGCCCCCATTCCTCCTCCCCCGCATTCCTCTCCACCGGCGTCCCGCCCCCGCCTCCCCCGACTGGGCTCCGGGGCGCGCGCATCTTTAGGGGAGGGAGAGGCAGCGGGGCCGGGTGGGGCAGGGCGGACTCCGGGCTGCTACGTCAGCGGCCGCGAGAGGGGATCCTGGACGCGGCCCCGCCCCCTCACGTGTGCGCGGCGCAGGGCCGCGTGCCTCCCTCGTGACCGCCGCCCCCACTGCAGCTCCGCTTCCACGCGTGGGAGGGAGGCCGCTGCGGCTGGAGAAAAGTCTTCCATCTGCAGCGGCACGGTCTCCTGGTTAGGGACCCTCCCTCTTCCCAGTGGTTGCGGGGGCGACAGGTACAGTTACAGACACCAGGCCTGTCTACTGGTCTAGGTTTGTAGAACAGATTTGGTTTCCCTTCCCCATACCTCATTGGTCTTGTGTCCCGCTAGTGGTAGGAGGAGACTGGAAAGGAGACTCTTATCTCAAGGGAAGACATAATTTCACATTTAAGCTTGGGAGTGACTGCGGGAGGTGAGCTTTTGATAGAAGTTGGGGATGGTGTCCCCAGCATGCTTCAGCATCCATTACTGTGACATTGACACGATAGCACCACCAGTATTAAACTTGGCCCACCAGGGTCTGTGCTCCTTTGGACCTGGTATCACGAGTTACCAGAACCTGGGTGCAACACTGCGCTCAATGCATGAGCAAGAGTTCAGCATCTTCATCTTTCCTGTGTCTTTGGCTTCACTGATACCTCTGGTTCCTCAACCCCAAGTTGGCAAGTGGAGGTTGGAAAGAACCAATTAGGAATGAAGATAGTAACTGGCCAAGCACAATTGAGTAGCCACAGCAACGGAGTAGATGGAAACCCATCATCTGGGCCTTGGCGATATGTCCTTAAGTGACCCATTTTCTGAGGTATCAGGTACCAAGGTAGACTGTACAGCCCTGTTGCTATCCTGAGACCTTTGTCTTCTGGTTGCTGTTTTTACTGGCCAGTTAAATAGAGAAAGTGGGACTGAATGGGACCAGGAATCTGGAGCTAAAGCTCCTAAAGTCAAAGAAAGCCATATTTAGTGAAGCACAGAGCCTGGAATTGAGGAAGAATGGATGCCATTTGTAGCTCAAATAACCAAGCTCTGGAGAAGAGCAGGGGATGGCGAGTACACTGACCTAAGCAGGCCCAGTTTCTGTCTAAGAATCCCAGCCTCAGGGTGCTTACCTGCGTGTGCCTTTTGTTACCAGGACAAACAACTTCAGGCAAGGCAAAGCTTCATTGTGTCCATATCATAGTAAGTCTCTTTCCAATATGGCCAGGGAACAAGGGAGTGGAGAAAGGGGTGGAACAGTGTCATGAGTCCCATTTGGCTGTGCATTTGAATACCAGTGTGTCTGAGTAGTTGCATTGTATTCTTGACTCCTGAGAAGGCTGCTCAGCTCTGTATACTCAGACATGGAGGTGGTCAATGTAATGGAGTGGTTATCAAGTGCTGGGCACTACATGGAGAACAAAGGGAGTGCCAAGTAAGCCACACCCACCCATCCAAAGGAACTTCTCTATTACAGGAGAACTCTTACCTGCAGTATGTGATGTTAAGAACCAACACCTTGGGAGCTGGAGAGATGGTTCAGAGACACTGGCTGCTCTCTCGGAGGACCTGGGTTCAATTCCCAGCGCCCACATGGCAGCTCACAATTGTCTGTAACTCCAGTAACAGGGTCTCTGACACCCTCACCATATAGGCAAAACAACAATGCACATAAAATATAAACGAATCATAGATAGATAGATAGATCCAACAGCAGGCACCTGAAAGGGAGGGGTGATGATGCTTAGCTAGCACATTGACCAGGCATATCAGGCTGGTTTGTCTGGAACAAAGGAAAGAATTCATTACCAGGGAGAGGTAGAGATCTGGCTAACAAATGTGTATACTGAGGGTAAGTCATACGCTTCTAGGTTCCCCAGCCCCAGGGTGCCCAGTGTACTCTAAAGCTCAGTTGTAGTCACAGAAAACCCTTGCCAGATAGACGAGTGGCTGTCCTTGCCCATATCTGTTGTGGCACCAGAAGGCCCTTCATGGTTTTTCACAGACTTCCCTCTTCAGTTTTATCTTCCTATGCATCCTTTTGGGCATACCATATCTACTGGATGACCTCCTGGGTGGGAACATGGCCTGTGAAACTCTGCTTGTATGTCTTCACCCACATGCTTTCCTTTCTCTTAGGAGGATCCAATCCTCTGCCTCCATGTCTGCCCACTCATCCTTGAAAACACAACTCACTCGAGTGCCAGCTCATCTCCCGGCCACATGCAATCTGAGTTCATGCAAACTGTGTTCTCTGGCTTGGCATCTCACATATTGTGCTGTGTTATAGGTGTGCAGAGAACATGGTCCTTCTGAGTAAGGATATCTTGCTGATCAGATGGCTACTCACCTCTCTCAGTGAACCCATAGGCTCCTTGGCTCCCACACACCGTGCTCCAACCATCATCATCCCATGTTTTGACTGTTGTGACAGCATCCTGAACAGATCCATCTCTTCCTTCTTGCTCTCTTTGGTCACCTCTACAGCAACTAGAAGGATCCTTTTAAAGTAGACATTAGATTAGGCACTCCCCTTCTCATGATCTTGTAATCATCTCCAGATGTGACTCAAGATTCAGTGTGCTAGTCAAGCCTACTACATCTGGGACACTGGCTGCCAAATATGACCTGAGTCAAAAAAAGGGAACTGAGTCCCACAAATTATCCTCTGACCTCTACACTATTCCTGTGACATGTACATATGCACGTAACACACACACACACACACACACACACACGGAGAAGGAGGAAAGAATTTTGGAGGAGAGAGAAAAAATGATTGACAGCATCTGGCCCTGTCTGATATGTGCCACTCTGCCTTCTTTGGCTTCCTTCCTGTTTTTAGAATATTGCAATATAAGTCTTCCTCGGAGACTCTGGGCTTGCTGACCCTGGTAATGGAGTACTTGTGTTTTAATTTTGATGTGGCTCTCTCCCTTACTTCGTGCAGGTCCTTTGATTCAAATGACTTCCCTGAGAATCGTTCCTGGCAGCCTCATGTGGAATAAGCCTTTCTTTCTGCCAGTCTCTCTCCTTTCCCTTCCTTTTCCTTCGTGGTCTTGACCACGGTCCAAACAAGAATCCTTACTGGTTATCATTTAGTTATTATCTGTCACTACCATAGAGGGCAAGCCCCGCAAGGTCAGGGATTGTCGGTTTGTTTTTTGGGTAGAGAGAGCTTCCTCACTTATGGTAAGCTTTCAGTTAGTTAAACAGTGGATGGATTTTAACTCTGGGAGTAAGCCATAAACTCCCTGAGGACAAGCACATGTTTCAGACATTTGAATTCCCTTCTCCATCCCTTGTTATGTATTGGCAAGTCTACTCAAATGTTCTCAGGGTCTGAAGAGAATTTTTCTCTGGCAAATATCCCCACATTTACATAATTGAAGTAGTCCCTCCTCCTCTGTGGGAGGTAAATTCCAAGACACCCAGTGGATACCTGAAGCTATGGAAAGTACTAAATTCCAAGATCCACTATAATTTTCAATACTTGTATACCCATAATAACATTTAATTTGTAGATTGACTCAGAACAACAATGATGGGGCTGGAGAGATGGCTCAGAGGTTAACAGCTCTGACTGCTTTTCCAGAGGACCTGAGTTCAATTCCCAGCAACCACATGTGGCTCACAACCATCTATAATGAGATCTGGTGCCCTCTTCTCGTGTGCAGACATACATGCAGGCAGAACACTATATACATAATAAATAAATAAAATTCTAAAAAAGACAACAACAATGATAAAAATAGAGCAATATACCATACAATGAAGTTGCTGTGTTCCTTCTCAAAATCTCGCCCTTCTTATGATGTCAGGCACACCTGTGTGGGTAGAAGACCCAATGTCTGTGTGATGAGAGAAGCAGAGTGGATGGTGTAGATGTTATGATGTAGCTTAGGTAGCACAACACTGAGACACTACCAACTAGTTACAGGGTGGGTAGCGTCAATGGTGTCAATGCACCAACAAAGTATGATTCATATCTAGAGCACAAATTCCTCATTCTGCCCAGAATGAATGGCTACAAATTAAAAGCTTATCTTTTAATTTATTTACTATGCGTGGGGATGTGGGTGTCAGTATGCACCCATGACATGGCATGTGTATAGAGGTCAGAGGGCAACTTTAAGAAGTCAGTTCTCTCCTTCTAACATGTCAGTCCTAGGAACTGAACTCAAGTTTCTAAACTTGGTGGCAAATGTCTTTCTTTACCCATTGAGTCATGGATTATTTTGGGAAACTTTTCATTTAATATTTTCAGACCAAAGTTGACTGTGGGTAACTGAAACCAAAGAAAGCAAATTGCAGCTAAGGAGAGCAGGATATTTAGAAAACACCAGGAAATGATGATAACCTATATCCTCCATTCCCAAAGATGATCCACTATTTATCATAGGCTCTCGGAAGGTGTACCAGATCTCTCTTTCTCCAGCAGTGTATCTCAGTTGGACAGTATGTTTTGAACCCATAGATTTTGATGGAATAGAATGGTTGAGGAAATTCAGAGTGGAGAGCAGATTTTAAAGCTGAGCATTACTTTCAGCTGGGTGTATATTTTCATATCACGATATAAATATTGTTGGTCATGGTTCCGAAGCTTTTTAAGCTCTACATGCTTCATAAATGGTCATTTTCAGAATGAATGGATGCTCTTCACAGGTAAGTAGCATTACTGTGGGACTCCTGTGTGCCAGTCACTATGGTACACAGCCTTCCATGCATTGTCTCACGCAGACCTCATTGTAGGTCTACGATCAGGGTGCTATTGTCCTAATTATTATCTCTTGCTGTGAACACAAAGCTAACAAACAGCTAAACAGATGGCCTACTTTTAGAGTCCTGCTAACCATTACTCTGCCATACATTACAGTGCCATCTAGTCACTGAAAACGCTCTCCTTGGTTCCTGTTTAAAAATAAAACACTACTTACCTGGCATTGTAATGGGAGAATTATTTTAGGTATTTAGTAGTTGTCAATGAGATGGATGGATTTTGTCCTGCTTAAAAGTTCCAGAGATGGCCTGGCATGGTGGCATATGCCTTTTAATCCCAGCACTTGGGAGGCAAAGCCAGACAGATCTATGAGTTCAAGGCCAGCCTGATCTACACAGTGAATTTCAGAACAGCCAGCGCTACACAAAGGAATCCTGTCTCAAAAACAAAACAAAACAAAACAACAGCAACAACAAAAAAGAGTTCCACAGACAGAGAGAGTTTGAGACTTACTTGTCTAGATGTGCACAAGGGGCAGGGACTCCACACACACATGCACACACACTCACTCATTTTGGAAGCACCCATAACTATAACTTTCAAGAGGGCAACTTGTCAGAAGCTATGGTTTTAGCAGAGAGGGAAGACAAGCCCTAGCTTGGCAAGGAGAAAGATGGGGCACATGTGTGAATATCTTCTCCATGCTCCCCACCCCTACCAGCTCAGTCAGGGATCAGGAGGGTCTGCTGCTGGTGCATTCCTTAGAAGTCAGTCTCCTAGGGCACAGAACAGGTAGGGAGAATACTCAACAGATCTAAAAGGGTGAATGCAGAGTCCTCAGCTTCCGATCCGAGCATGTACAAAAGCTAATAAGAAGTCTCTAGGGATGGCTTGGGATACAGTCTTGGCACCTGCAGGACTTGACAGCTCACCACAGCCCCCACCTCTACCCAAAGGACAAGATTAGAATGGGACAAGTGGGGCGTTGTGCTGTCATGGGCCACACCGTGAGCCCCTCCCTTGGCCTTGTCATAAGTCACTGGACTCCCAGGGAGAAACATCAGGCCAGAAAAATAGCTGCACCCACCCCCAACCTAGGTATCAGCAGCTCTGCCAGCACTCTGGCATCTCGTCCATGATCTAATCATGGCCAGGGGTCAGTGAGTCTTTTTACAGGCTGGGGATTTGATTGTCTGGATGGCAGAAATTTATTCCTGCCAGGATTTTATATGCCTCAGACTTGAACCCCCTTGAGGAAAAAGAAGCAGGGCAAAGAATGGGGAATGGGGTTAAAAAAAAAAAAAGAGGGATAAACTGCAGCCTTCCAATGGCGTTCCTGCTTTCAGACTTTGCAGGCAAAATTGTGGCTAAAATATGAATGAATGTGGTTGTGTGCAGGTGCATGAATGACTGTAGTTTCTATGAATGAATGCATTTGTGATGAAGGGTGTATGGGAACCCTTGCAAGCTGGGGTAGTGGCTTGCAGGTGCCTGGCTGGCTGAAAGCATCCACAAATAAAGTATCCTCACTCAAGTCTGTGAGATTAGGTTGGGGATATGTTGGGGGAGTATTTGGTTTTCTCATAGCATCTGCCTTTTGTGCTGTTGTTGCTGCTGCCGCTAAAACATGAACCATTAGCAACTGCATGGTCCTCCCAAAAGTCCCAGAGAAGGGGAAACAGGCAGTCTGTTTGTCATTAGTTGAAGGCTCCTCTGGTCACTAGGAATTGTCCTTAGAAAATCTCTAGCCCCACAGCCTCCTGTATAGCCCCTGATGCTCTTCCTTAGCTTAGGGGCTTAGCAAGGGACAGGTGAGTAGTGGCTAAGTAGGGATTTCTCTGACCTGCGTCGTTCCCCCCCCCACTAGCCCGGCAGGGAAGAATTATGCAGGTTGGGTCCTTGTCTGACTGACATACTGGGATTTACATCTGATGCCCTTCTCTTTCCCAAAAAGCTTTCAAGGAAGGAGGAACTTCCTCATTTGGGGATATAGAGATAAGCAAAAATGATTGAGGGGAGGTAAGAATTGCAAATCAGACCTGATGAATGCGTTTAAAAATTAAGGAAGGTCGACTTAATTTTAAGTCATATGATTTATATTTTGGGTTCTTCTTCTCCACCCAAGGCCTCATACATCCTTTGTCATCCAAGTGCTTTCTGTGAGTACCCCCGGGACACAACAGTCCTAATTAGTCCCCTTTTTAACTGTCTGGCAGATGTTAAGGACTGAATGGGACAGGGAAACCAAATTCTTTCATCATCTAGGAGGGTGATTCGGGGGAGGGGCCGAGGAGCAAGAAATGTAAGAAATAAAGACCACCAGATGATTACCACATCCCTCCTCAAAAAACGAAACAAACAACAAAACCACATCCCCTTTCCAAGATCAGAAAGTGATGTATCTTATCTATGTGTCTGGTGGAGGCAGTAAGTGTTCCCATGAAGAAGTCACAGGTACATGTGAAAATGTCTGGATGTAAAACAGACCTTTGGAAATTACACTATTTAGCTATGGAAAGAATATAAGTGTCCCCAGTAACGAGCACATGTTTAATAAATGGAGATTTTAATGATGCAATTTTGGCATCAGGTTACGTATTTAAGTTCCCCTCAGATGAAGCCTCCTTCTATTTTGAGGCATGAATTTTGTATCTTTTCTGCCAAGCAACCACGAGGGGAAGGATATCCCAGAGTCCTTGTCTGTGAATGTACTGCCTTCACGAAGCATGAATGCGCCGGCACTTTGTGTCTGCATGAATGGGGGTTGCATGTGCTGGTCAGAGGCCACGTGAGACACGTGGGGTGGGAATTGTGTCTTTGGAAAAAAATGAATTGGAAGAAATGAAACAGAGAATCTATGAATGGCATAAGTCTCTCCCGTGGTGTCCCTCCACCACAATGCCCCTCACCATCATAAGGCACACCTGTTTTATGAAAATGAATTCCTGGCTTTCTACATATATCAGTAGTCTATGCTTGTGTGCCACTGTTCACAGGGTCCAGACTGAAGGAAAAAAAAAAAACAACCAAGGCTGCAACACAAAAGATACCGCAGTCGGCTCAGGCAGGGAGTTATTTTTAGATCAGAAAAAGGGGGGGGGGGAGAGAAGAAGCAGCACTTCTGGGTTTTGCAATCTAATTTGGTCCCCTTTTTTAAGAAAACAAAATCCCATCGATGGCAATTTCCATACAATCTGATTCTATTTGGCTCCTAGCAAAGAAGAAGAGATCTAGGGCTGAAAATTCTGGAGTTTTATGGCTGATTCTAGCTAGTAGCCTTTCTTCACCAGGCTCCAGCTGAATTAATTTGATACTATTTTTGAAAGTCAGTGTTTCTAAGGGAGACCTAATGACGCACTGACGTCAATGCAGGTCAATAGCACACGCTGCTGGAACTGGGCGTGCTACACGGAGCCAGGGCTGGAGCTTTTCCAAACAGCCCCAACTCTGCAAATATCCCAGCTTTGCAGGAGGTGGGGGAAAGCCGGGGTTTTGTAAACATCAAGACCCCCATCATTTTTCCAGAGCCTCTTCAAAATCGATGCATCTTTTCCTGACTCAAAGAAAGGCTAAATAGATAGAAGCAGGCGCACTGCAGCACTAAAAAATAAATAAATAAAATAAAAAAAATCATACCTGTCAAAGGAATCATATGTAATTCGGGCAGCGTGCACACACATTTACACTCAGAATACAAGGCATATCATTAGGGTGTGTCTATAAATAGACCCCAGTGTGTATGCATTGGGACTTAGTCCCTGGTTGGGGTTTTCGAATGTGGGTGGTGAATTCTGGGTTCTGATCAGTTACTCGGGTGGTGCCTGAATGTGAGGGGGTAGGCGTGTGGGAGGGGGCTGCCTCCTCTCTTCTCTTTCCCTCTGGCTGCTTTTCTCTCCTCCCCCCCTCTTCCCCCTCCCTCTCCCTTTCCTCTTTCAGCATCTCCCCTACCCTCTTTCTTTCTCTTCTCTCCCTCGCTCCCCTCCCTCTCTCCCCCTCCCGCTCTCTTCTCCCTCTCCCTACAAGTCTGGCACTGAAAGAGAACTGTTTTGCTTTGCTCCGGGAAGAGTGCAGACACGACGTGAAATCCGGAGCTCTTTGCGTGGTGCATTTCAAATGCTTCCTTATTTATATTACCCTCATCCCCTCCCCTCTCCCACCCCCTCACCAGTCCTTCCAAATTTCCCTAGAAATCTGTGTAGAGCGTGGAGGGGAAAACATTTGCATAAAAAGTGAAGGAGCTCGCCAAGGTAGGTTATACCATGCACTGCCTTGTGTTTGCCTTTTGCAAAGTTTATGATGTCAGTTGGTGAATGTTCGGAAGAGTATTTCTTTATGACTGTCCATGATCACTGTCTTTTTTTCATTGAACAATATCTGTACAAATTGCCTAGACTTCTTTAGCAGGCTTTGCTAGGGTCATGTGTGTATGATTCTTGCAAGAGGCATGCCTGTAAGGAGTCAGTTGTAATGTTGTCCTGGGAAAGAGATGCTGTGTTGTGGGGTGGGGGGTAGCCGGGTGCAGGGAGCTTCTCTAGGGGACAACAGCTCCTTCCAGTTTGCCAGATTGGGGACTGATTCTCATTCACTACATGTCTTCATTATCCTGGTAATGATTTTGTACATGAAAATCTAGTTCCAAAAAGGTTTCATGAAGTCAGAACAAAGTGAGGGGGGAGTATAGGGTGATAAAGAGAGTTGGGTCATGCTGGTGGGGGCTGTAGCAATGTTCCCATCATAGAGAATTTATTCTCTCCTCAGTATCTGGCAAAAGATGCTATGTCTTTAGTGAGTGTAAGCAAAAATGATTGTAAAAAACTTATTAGTTGGTAAAATAGAAAAGAAAATGTTTCCATTGGAAGAGCAAAAAACCTGCTGCAGCTCACAACCACCTGTAGAGGGAAATCTTTATGCACAATTTCGTAGGGCCGGTTGTGTGGAGGAAAACCGCCCGGAAAGACGGCTGGCAAACTTTGCTGCAGAAAGAGAGGCAAGCCCCCACAGGGTGAAGGGCGAGATCACGGGGGCGGGCAGCGAGGGAGGGAAAGGATGGAAGCTCACTGGAGTCATCTATGAAGCTGCAAAGTTGGCCTCCCTTGCTTTGGGGTGGGGGTAGGGGTGGGGGATGGGATGGGGCGGGAGGAGCGTTGAGATGGGCTAGCCTGGGCTCGGGTTTGCAGCGTCTGTGGCTGGTTGGGGGAGCATCCTAGGAGGTTTTGTTGATGTGTTGTCAAGTACCTTGTGGCAATGTGGAGGTCTTGAGTCCGGGGTTTCCCTCCCGCCTTGGTCTCTCCAGCTTCCTGCCCCTGCACAAAGCCAGGCGGTAATCAACAAGTGTCTCTCCCAAGATTAGTTCTGAAAGGACTTGGAGGGTTTTCTAATCGAGGTAAATCCACCGTCTGTATCGTGTGTTGTAGAGGGACCATTGTTAGGTAGAAGCTTTGAAGAGTGGAGGAGTTGAGTAGGGGGCTTTAACGTCAGTCATTTGACCTTGGGAAACAGGGTCCAAATCCTCCCGAGTGTTGAAAAGGCAGAACAAGCGTCATGATCCTCATCTTTTATCCCGAGCTTTACAGGTAGCCAGAGAAAAATCTAACGCCTGCTTTTGGCCACACCTCGTCAATGGGGATTCCATGTGTCTGAAAGCAGGATTTTTTTTTTTTTTTTTTAAATCTAGGGAAGCAGGCAGCACTGTCAGCTCAAGTGCTGTGTTTTTTCTCCCCTGCATAGGGATCTTCTAGGAAACCTGGATCGCCTGTTCTCTGAACAGCAGCCTGTTCTGGGAGATGTAATACAACTGTGCCTGGGGAAGGGGATGCCTGCTATCTTTAGAGATAGAAGCTTGCCGTTTGGCTGTCTGGTTAAACTGAACTTGAAATAGGGAAAAGACAATGAAGCTTTGCACTGGGGTGATGGAAGAAGGGATCAGCTGGTGACATGTCAAAGGAAAGTGATGGTTTGGGAGTTTTTCTGTTTCCAAAGGGGGGAAGTGGCTGAGTCACCAAAGGCAACTGATAAGGAAATAGCAACAAGAGCATTGGAAGTTGGAAGTTAGAACCAGCAAGCCATTGCTTCACCTCCTGGAACCAGAAAAACCAAAACGGGGGGGGGGGGGGGGGGGGGAGGCATAGAAATAGGTGAGTGCTGGGCATGGTGAGACATGAATGCAATCCCTGTGCTCAGAAGGCAGAGCCAGGGAAATGGCCACAGGCTTGAGGCCAGACTGGACTACAGGATGAGAGCCTATCTTTTTTAAAAAGGGGGGGGGTAGGTGACGGGCTGGAGAGATGGATCAGCAGTACAAGCACTGATTGATCTTCCAAAGAACCTGAGTTCAATTCCCAGCACCCACATGGTAGGTCATAATTGTTTGTAACTCCTGTTCCAGGGGATCCAACACCCTCACACAGGCATACATGTGGGTAAAACACCAATGTATATAAAATACAAATAAATAAAATTATTAAAAGAAAGAAGGGAAGATATAGAGATGGTACAGGCTGTAGTTAATGTGAGTACTTTCTGGCTGGGGAGAGCAGACGGATGGAGACTCCACCCTGGAGTAAAGCCAGGCCAGCCTGTCTGATATGCACCCCAGCATCACTTAGGGTCCTGGTTAAGGAACTGCTCCAATCACTTTCTGGCCACTGGAAGAATAACAATGTCTTTCATAGCCTATAAGTTAAGGTCACTTGGGTTAGTCTTCTCACAAGAAAATTGCCCTGTTCTTTTTTTAAAGTTTTATTTATTATGTATACAATATTCTGTCTGTATGCTTGCTGGCCAGAAGAGGGCACCAGATCTCATTACAGATGGCTGTGAGCCACCATGTGGTTGCTGGGAATTGAACTCAGGACCTCTGGAAGAGCAGTCAGTGCTCTTAACCTCTGAGCCATCTCTCCAGCCCCCAATTGCCCTATTCTTTACTTAGGCTAACAAGTGTTTCTCTTAGATGTAGAGGGGAGAGAAACTGGTCTGGTCTTGAAATCCAGCCATGTGGCCTCCATCATCCCCTGAACCTATAAATCCCTCTCAGCTGTGGTCTCCCAAGGACCAAATTTCAGAAGGACAATAGACCAATGTATGCTCCTTGACACTTCTTTCTCACCAAAGGCATTCCATGTCTATCAGCCATCCCACCCAGAATCAATCTTTATCAGGTTTGAACATGCCAAGGTATTTGTCAAGTGCAGACGTGTATGCAAAGTATATATGTATTTGTATGTGTCAAGACGACATGAACACATGAGAGTATGCCCAGGGTTCTCACCATACGGAAGTCCATGAGCAACATACAGTCTTCCTTCCTCTTCTGATAAGTCCAGAGCTGCCAGTGAAGAAATGCTCCAGCTGGTTTAGGGGTGGATCTGACATCCCTGAGTGTATGTGGTGAACCTGAATTTGCCCTGGGTTTCCTCATATTCATTCAGGAGTGTCAGTTGCCTCTTCACTCGACGTTGGAGAGAGTGACCTCAAGCAAAGATCCATTCAATGAAAAGAATGAAGTTCCAACTTTTGTCTTCAGTTCCTTGGATAACGCTGGTGTTTATCCTCTTCTTCTCAAAAATAGGGGGATAAGGAGGGGCAACTATATAATTTGGGGTGTCCAATATAAAATGAAAATGTAAGACCCCTTGTTTAGAAAGCACGAAGATAATGCCATTAAAGATACTGAGATAAAAGGTTTTCCCTTTTTTCCTCCGTCTCTCTAGACTCATTTCTCTAGACTCATTATGGAGCTGATTGCATGCCATTCAGTGTTGTTCTAAATAAACATTATTTTATTTTCGTCAGCGTTAATTTTACTATTCATCTTTATACTGTGCGATGTTGGCTTTAAATACAGACAAAAGAACATCTTATTCTCCCAATCCCAGAAAGTACACACCTCATGCTTTGTAGTTCATGCATGCCCAGGCATTTCATTCATATCAGAATGATGGTACATCAAACAAAGTGAATTTTCCTCACTTCTTGGTAAGGGTACCCAGTGCCAGTGCTCTCTGGCTTGCTGTTGAGCAGGAAAAATCTAAGAAGAAAACTCTATGGGTCACGTTCTCTCCACCCCTCCTATGTTAAGGTTTTCAGCATCCCACACATGAGCACTAACTACAGAGAAGGTCTGTTCTGCCCACTTTTGTCACTCTGACACAAGTAATGGTCATCTGAGAGGAGGGACCCTCAATTAAGAAAAGGCCTTCAGATCTCACTGTAGACCAGCCTGTAGGGTGTTTTCTCAATTGGTGGTTGATGGAGGAGGATCCAGTCCATTGTGGATGGTGCCATCCCTGGGCTGGTGGCCCTGGGTTTTATAAGAAGCAAGGCTGAGCAAACCCTGATGAGCAAGCCAGTAAGCAGCACTCCTTTATGGCCTCTGCATCAGCTCCTGCTTCCATGTTGCCGCCCCGTATGAGTTTCTGACCTGACATCCTTCAAATGATGTGGAAGTGTCAGCCAAACAACCCCTTTTCTTCTCAACTTTGTTTTTTTGGTCATGGTGTCTCATCACAACATTAGTAACACTGACTAGGACAAGGACCATGAGTGACAAGCTCTATGCTAGGATCACTTAGTCATTAGTGATGTTCAGAGCTCCATGGCTTGTCTTTTACATTCAAAGCAGCTTTACGACAACCAACATAACATGACCTCTCAAAACTGTAGGATCCCTGTTCCCTCCACTGTAGACTTTCAGCTCACCTACCTTGAGTCTGACTGAACTCTCACTGGAATTCTGCACAGGGTGTTTCCACCAGAAAACAGAGTGGGGACACAGCCTACCAGTCTTCTCCATTCACTTCATACTCCACTGTCCTGCAGACTTGCAGAATACGACTTCAAAGATAAGATGATTGACAACTCCAGGGTCATGAAATTTAGGTTCTCCTACAAAACACTCAGTTCTTCTGAGCACAGGACCCTTCGTGATAACTGTACATGTCACAAACATTTGAAGATATCCTCGGCAGGAACGGATGAAAATTGACCCAGCTCCAGACCAAGAGCTCAATTGTTCACCTTCCTCCATCAAGCAAATAATTCCATCTACAGCAGAAAACTTCAGCATTCTCTATTACTAATTGACTGGAGGACTCATCTTCTCTAACTTAGTTCCACCTTGAAAAACCCACTACTTTGTGTTGATTGGTGTCTCAGTTTTGAAGATATACCCCACCTGTTGATGTCTCCCAGACCCACTGATGCCTTGCCCTAGAGACCAGGCCTTGAAAATGAAGCACCCACTCTGGTTCATACCTGTCATACCCAAGCTTGACTAGATTAATCAGATACCCCACCCAGGTATACCTTTACATTTTACCATCTAAGGCAAATAAAATGTTGCTCAACATGCCCCATGAATGACTGTGCCAGTGATTTAATGCTTATTAATCATTATTGATTTCACCATCACTCTGAAGTCTATCGAGAGATTTTCTGGCTTGGGATGACAGGTTTTCAGAAATTACTTTGGCAGTATGGTCAATTCATGTTGACATGAAGAAGTAAGAGGACTTGAGGCTTAAAGGGTCCAAGGGAAGATGGTCCTGTATTCCTGATGGATCCCAATAAGAAAGGAATTTTTCCGTCCTTCAAATTTTTCTTTCCTTCATCAATGTCTTAATGTTTGTAGCACTAAGGAGCAAGGCGAAAGTGATATTGTGGGCCAGGGAGAGACTAAGACATCATTAAAGTGCCTCCAACCTGGAGAATGAAGACACTGTTGAACCGGCAGCATTGGCTCAGGGTAGCTGAGGGTTGTATATTTCAGCCTTAATCTGGCTTTTCTTTTCTGCCAGGTCCCTTTAGGTGACAGGAATGCCCTTTTGTGAAATGCTTAGTTTGGTCTATACTACTGAGACTGTGTAGGAAAAAGGAAAAGGAGTTACTCTTTTTTGTTCTTTCCTGTAACTTTTATGAGGTTTGGGGCAGCTTCAGTGATAGTCCAGTGAATTATTATTTACTGCTTATGAATTAGCCTAGTACTAAGTTTGACCCGTCTTGAATAATTAGTGATAGCTGACTCTGAGTATGTATCATCACTGTTCTAATAATACCAAAATGGACTTGGCGCACACTACATAGGTTATTTTTTTAATATGTATTTATTATGTATACAATATCCTACCTGAATATGTCCCTGAAGGCCAGAAGAGGGCACCAGATCTCATTACAGATAGTTGTGAACCACCATGTGGTTGCCAGGAATTGAATTTAGGACCTCTAGTAGAGCAAACAGTACTCTTAACTGCTGAGCCATCACTCCAGCCCTACTACATAGGTTTTAAGTAGCCATGTGGATGTGTTTTAAGCAAAGTATTTATTTACATTGCTCACTTGACTTGAACAGTGGTCCTCAACCTTCCTAATGTTGTGACTTTTTATTACAGTTCCTCATGTTGTGACCCTCCACCATAAAATTATCTCATTTCTGCTTCATAACTGTGAGTTTGCTACTACTATGAATCATAATGTAAATATCTGATATGCGATCTCCAAAGGGGTCGAGACCCACAGGTTGAGACCCATTGCCCTGGATGGTTATCATGAGACTGGAATGAGATGGCTCATGTGACATCACTCTAGCACATGTGATGTATACCTTTGTATACATGGGTACACAGAAGTAGATACCACAATGTTTTTTAAATCTGGCCTTCCTTTTTTTCCTAAGTCACTCAATAAAGGTAAATGTAGGACCCTGATAGACAGTGTCCTGCGTGCAGTATAATGATGAACAGTCAGGCTGTGCAGTCAAATATTGACTTCTATACTTGATTGGGTATGTGGCTTTTGATAGATTATTTCAACTCTAGAAGCTTCCATTTCTTGGCCATTAAACTAGAGCGACTATAATAATTCATTAACTTGTTATTTGCATGTGACTTGGTACAGGGCCTAAAGATTATTGAGTATCTGATTTTATGTTATTTTCAAAGTTTTAACTGTTATATCTGTGTCCACTGGTGAACCTGTGGAACCATTGGAGGAGTGAGTTAGGAACAATGTCTCTTGAGGTGCAGTGTGTGTTGGGTAGCAGTTCTACTGCTGACTTTTCTTAGTTAATTCGTCCCTTTTCTGAAGTTATCATTTCCCTTCACTTGTGAACTCTGGTCTTGAGAGAACTAGGTAAAACCTACTAAAAGGAATTGCTCTTTACTGACCTAGCCTGAGCAACTGTCATGGAGCCTTCACTGCGACTCAGAGTCCATGCGCTCTTTTTATCACAGCAGCCTCCACTTTGAAAGGGGAAACATCTAGGTGAGGGACGCTTAGCCCTGGGTTTCACAGATCCATGTCACCATGGCACCTGTAGTCAAGAGAAGGAAGATTGTTTCAGTGGTCCTCATTCTTTTTCAGGTGAGGCCCGTACTGACCCTGTGTTCCTAGACAATTAGAGAGGCCTCTGTTTCTATTCCAGATTCATCTTCCCTATGGCTTATCCTGCTGTCAGAACTCCTTTCATTCCTGAGCTAATTGATGTGAGTATGTGAATGGTGTGCTGGTGCCAGTTGGGAAAGAAGAGCAAGGGCCTTTCACTAAGACCACAGAGTCTTGGCAGTATTCTTGGTGAAGAGGATAGACTTTTATGACAGCATTCTTACTAGAAACCCATAGTCTCATTATGTCAGGGGTCCCAGGGATATAGGATTTACTCTGACCCTACATCTTGGTATTAAAAAACCACAGAGCCAGAGACTGGGGAGGTGGCTCAGTTGGTTAGTTTCTTGCTTTGCAAGTGTAAGGCCCTGAGTTTGGTCTTCCTAGCACTCGTAACAAAAACAGCAAACAGCCAATTGTGGTGGTGACATGTAATAATAACTGTAGCACAGGGAAGGGATCCCCGGGGCTCACTGACTAGACAGTCTAGCCTGTTTGTCAAGCACCAGGCCAGTGAGAGACTCTATCTCAAAAAGAACAAGGTAGCCAGCTGCTGAGGAATAATAGCTGATGTTGTGCTGTGTGACCTCCATATGCACACATGCACATACTCACATAGTTTTCAATTAAAATAGACCCGTAGAGTCAGGAGTTGCCACAACATCTGCAGAGAGTGGCCTCAACCTTGCCTCTGGCTGCAGCACTTTGGATCCTTGTAGGGCAAGGGCTGTCTGCTCCTACCTGTTATTTTCCACACTCTGCACACATTTGGAAAAATGGAAATGATGAGAAGAGGTGATACAAGGAAAAGAGAGGATCAAAATAGTTACTATTCTTTCTCACCATCTCCCTAGACACAGTCACCAAATCAAGAGTCTTTCCTACTTTACATTAGTTTTCTGGCTTCTAAGTTTTTAGAGTTAAAAAAAAAGGTACATATTTCTCTCTCTCTCTGTGTGTGTGTGTGTGTGTGTGTGTGCGCGCGCGCGTGCGTGCGTGTGTATAGTGTAAATGTATGCTAGATTTGTGTGGGTGCCCTAAGAGGCTAACAGAGAGCAATTGGATCCCTTGAAACTGGAGTCATAGACACTCGTGGGCTACCCAGTGTGGGTGCTGGAAACAGAACAATGTTCCTAAACACTAGCCCATTTCTCCAGCCTCAAGTTTTCATATTTTTTAAATATTAAGCATCTCTATTTTAAAAATTGCAGCATCATAAAAGCTGATCCCTACTGAGGACATACTGCATTCATAGAAGAAGCCAGAAGTTCACTGCACTACAAGTCCCACAGCAGAACAAATCTCATATCCCATCAGAACACTGATTCTCCTAAGTCAGTGGTTCTCAACCTGTGGGTTGTGACCCCTTTGTCAAACCTGTATCTACAAAAATATTTACAGTATGACTCATAACAGTAGCAAAATTACAATTATGATGTGGCAGCAAAAATAGTTTTATGGTTGAGGGTCGCCACAATATGAGGAACTACATGAAAGGTTGAGAACCCCTATCCTAAGTTATAAAGCAAAGTTGTGGTTTGTTTGGTCACCTAACCACTCTTTGAATCCGATGGGGTCCTACATAGCCACCGACACCGGTGAGCTAGGGTAACAAATTATCCCATGAAGTAGAATATCTGGTGCTTGTGCTACTGTGAGCTGTACACGTACTGGAAATGCAGTCAGCATGAATCCTGTATGAGGATGGCAATGCTGTTTGGTGCTAACTCTGTAGATGAGGCCCTGAGTCTGGGTCCTGATCTTCTTCCTGTAGTCAGTGGTCCTCGGGCACTTGGAGTTCCTTTCTTTTCCTCCACACCTTCAGAAGCTCACCATCTTACCAGACAGCTTTCTTCTGTTGACTTCAGGAAGTAGAGGATGAGTATAAGCAGCCAAGCTCATTGGTAGTTGAAAGCAGACTCTTTGTCATCTGTGATCAAGGAGTTGTGCGTCTTGTGATGTTAGCTATACAACTTCTGCTTCCCATGAGTGATCCAAGCCCCTGTATCAAAGACGTCCACACTGCTCTTGACCAGAAGTGGGCAAGCAGACCCCAGTAAAGACACAGAGAAGGATAAGGATACGTGGAATAACAGGGATGGTGGCAGATGATCATCCATTACCTGCTCCCATTCTCTTCGTGATGGAACTTCTAAAGAGTACCTTTTCTTTTAAGGTCCAGTTGTCAGTTTTCCAGTTCATTCCCAAACTATGAAAATACAAAGCATTTTCCAAAACCAAAATATAATGATTCCTGTTGTCTGTGTGCCTTGGTCAGGTATATCAGAGACCACCAGAGGGAAAAGGGGAGAAAACACTTTACCCTGCTGAGACCTATCTCTCTGAGGTAGGCTTCATATGCTCTATTAGAGCAAGGCATGACATCGCATGCTGCCATCAGTCTTGGTTTGACCTTAAGCCAGTGTGTCCTCACCTGCACAGCCTCTGCTGGCCCTTAGCAACCTTTCCTGACCCTGAAGCGTATCTCATTGCTGTCTGTTTTAGAGAGCCCAGCCAGCACTCAAATTTCTGAATACCAGTACTACGCATGACAGTTGTTTGGATTTAAACAAGTATTTTAACCTTCCTGTACCTTGTTTTGTTTTTCAACTGAAAAAGTACATTGTATTAAGACAAATTTGTCAGTGTTGGCTAAGGTTTTTAATGGGATGATGCATACATGGTCTAGTACAAGTCCTGAAATTCGTAGATGCTCAGTGCCTATCACTACTTTTGATATGCCAGCAGAAAAGAAAGAATGCTCCTTTGTGAACGGCAAGTCTTTGACTCTTTCTGAGTCCCTTCCAAGCTCTGTATCATCCTGTAAGTAGGTGAGGAGCCGAGTCTCTCAGGTACCCTAAAGGAAATGAGGCTACTGTTAATCAAACTTAGGTGGTGAGCAGATGTTACTTATAAGAGAGACAGAAATACCTCTCCTCATCTCTTGGGCTACTACTAGTGAACCGATTAACTGTGAGTTAGAAAATAAGTGTGGAAAAATAGCTGTGCCTGGGTAAGCCAACCAACTGATTGACAAGGAATCTCAGAAAGCAAACAAGGTGGGAAAGCTTGGCTCAGAAGCCTGGGGACAGTCCATCCTGCTTTGGGTGGCCATTTTAGGTCTGTTGTCGGAAAGGGATCTGCATCCACCCTTTAAAGGCTCCCCAAAGTAGGAGTGATCATTTCCTTCACTTGGCTACTCTCCTCTGAGCTACAAAACCGCCTTGGTGTAAATATTCTGAATGTTTAGACTTTAGGATACCTTTGTCGCAAGTTGTTTCCAAATTGTCAATACCCTTTGCAGCTGTGATCTAGCTGTTTGTGGAAGGAGGCTGAGTAGAAAATGAGAGCATCCTCAACACTCCAAGGGCCAGAGATGTGTTAGCTCCGAGCCTCAGTCCAGAATCCCTGGGGATGAGCCCTAGAGGAGCCATATTTTTTTATTCCATTCAACCTTGACAGGGGACCGAACCAAAGTTCAAGACCCACATGTTCTCTGAAAATAGACCCGGGTCAGATCCCTAAAGTCTCTAATTTTCTCTGAGCAAAAGAAGATTTCTGTGGAGAAAAAGCCTCTTAGCAGAGATTTGTTTTATGAAGAACTGAAGAAAATGTAGACAAAATCCATTTTACTCAGGAGTGCCCTCTACTGGTCCTGTGGTAAAACTCCACAGCAGCCATATCCTCCCTGCCCTGTGGATATTAACTCGAAGCCTCTGAGCTTCTGATTTCTTCTACATCCATCATAATTTATTCTGCTGTTTACTGGGCACCAATACAGTGCTAGGTGTTTTGCTTACATAAGTTTATTTAATGCTTACCAAACTCCAAGACTGAGTTTTACATATGAGGTGACTGAGCTCAAACATTGTAGAAAACAAGCCCCTGGCATTTCCATCTTTGAGATCCTCATTATTCTTAAGAGTCATAACTCAAGAGAAGCAAGAACCAAGCAAGAATGTAGAGTGGGAAGTGGAGTTTTCCCTCAGCACCTATTATAAGTAGGTAGACTTTAGCTCTGAGATTTCTCCATAACCTTTCTGGGTACCAGAGCATTTCAGCCCCACTTTTGAAAACATATCCACCCAAGAGGCAATTTATTAGCTGTCTGTGTTCATCTCTATTATACCCCCTTGAAGAAGGCAGAACTGACAATCAGGCTGACCAGAAAGAACTTCCAGGACAGAGACGAAGCTTTTTCCAACCTACAGAGCATGTTCACACCAGTGTTTTTGCAGGTAAAGGTCTGTGGAAGAAAGACTGGCAAGTTGCAGTACATGTACAAACCGAGAAATTAAACTGAGGAAATTCTGGATTTTGTTTTAGGAGTCAACATTAGCATAAGCCCTGACTTTCTGCTTGGTGTTGATTGGAACGGAGGTCTAAGACTCATTTTCTTTGGAAAGAATATTGCAGGGGGTGCGTTATTTCTACTGCTCTGTGGATATGGGTACCCATGGATGCCAGAAGTGGGCTTTGTATCTGTTAGAGCTGGAGTTAGAGATGCCATAAGCCACAGAAATGTGGGTTATGGGATCTGAGTTTTTGTCTTTTGATCAAGCAACTACCAAGACCCAATAAGTTGAGCTTTTAAATCTCAGGAAATAAAGACTGTAAAAATGTTCTTGTTATATATGTAGACCCTTTCCTGAATTTCCCCTTTCTCATATTAGATTAGTTCTCCATTTACCTCCCTTGGCATTAAGCATTTGAGCTAGAAATTTCACTGGGCACTTGTCTTTTGGGGGCAGATCTCTTACCAGTCCAACTTTTAGAGTTATCTAAGATCCTGGAAAAAACTCAAATACTACTTCAGTGCTCCTGGCCGTATGAGTGTGAAGATGTGTACATTTTCATTCTACCCAGAAGAATCCCAGAGCATGTCCACACTAATTCTTCCCAGATATTTCAGATATGGGTAAGTAATAGGCTTCTCATTCCTGCCTTGGGTGGGATGCTGGCCTCTAGTCTCACTGGCTCTGTCACAAATACACAAGGAGATCATGCCTCCAAATCACACCCAGCTCTCCTTCTTCCAACTCAAAACCATCCATTAACCACCCTTTCCCAAAGGCCATGATGTCATAATAGGGTCAGAATGATGTCAACTGAGAATAGAGAGCTGATGCGGTGGTACCTTCTCTGTGACTGGTTTGGCATCATTGGCTCAAACAGTGTCCAAGCTAAAACTATTTGTCCATGATGGAACTACCCCCAGCCTTTGGCAGCTGTGGGAGAAACAGCTGTTTCAGTTTGACTTGCTAAAACCATGAACTCCACTTTGCCAGAAATGGAGTTTCCTGATGAATAGTTCCAGATTTTGCCAGTTGGGAGTGAACACATATTTGACCATCTGCTGGTAAGGGTGCCCGTCCCTTTGCCCAACAGTAGGTATCCTTGAACACTCTCCCCCACTTGGATTTCTTCTGTCTCTAGGAAAGTCTAAATAATGCCAGGGAAGGATGGGGAGAGGCTGCCCTAGCCCTGAATACCTGCAGGGGATTGCGAGCGATGGATTGCTGATTGCTGACACCATGTCCTTTCCTCTCACTTGTTGTAGGAGCACCAACGACCAAGAGGAGACCAGATGAGTTTTCAGAGCAGTGCTCAGACACCCAGGACGCATGCCATCCTTTGCCTCGTGCTTTCTGCAATGTTGCTGCTCACCTTCATCTTCCTATTAACCCTCGCCATAATTATCTCCTCCTGACCACCGCCTTTTCTCCATTTATCATCCACTCAACTCTTTCTCTGAGGTGTCCCTCCCATGGGACATGGCTTTGTCTCTGGCGAGCTCCCCTTTGAATCATATCCAGGTGCCTACCATTATTTCCCCTTTCTTCTGTCTCCTCCTCACACCAGATTCAGCTAACACTTAGTCCCTTGATCAGGAAAACCTGAGAAAAACTTCCCTCTTCCTAAATGAAGTCACAAGATGCTCTGCCAGAGCCATCACACTCAGGGAAGAGACCCGAAGTATAGCTGAGTGTGATGTCACTGAAACCGGATGGAAAGACCAGAAATCCCTTAATCCTAGTGAGACCTAGAGAAGGAGCTTTATTCATGACTGTTGAGATGGATTAAGGATATGGGGGCAGGGAGGAGGAGAGGGAGAAAGATGTTCTGAATTGGATTGCCCCTTAATATAGAATGGAATCCCCTAGGTTTTTTTTTCTCCAATTAAATGTGCATTTCATTCTACCACATTGTGATGGCTTCACTATAGAGGTTTCCCCTGGAGACCCAAGGCTTTTCTTCATGGGTCCCAAACGACAGGCTACCAGATGATGAGGTAAGTGGCATTGTTTAGAGTGGTGTGTAGTGATCTCAGAAAGCCAGTGATGATGAAGACCTACCTTACGAGACAGCAAGGTTTGTCCTCTGGTGAGTCCCTCTTGGCTTGATCCCTGCCAGGGAACCTAGAACAGCTGTAAATGTTAGTGGGCTCCACAGTATTCTGGAAAGCAGAGCAGATCCTGAAGACTGACTAAATCAGGAGTTGGGAATATCATTCTACTCCTTTAAAAAAAAAAAAAAAGAGTCAAGCCTTGGTGGCATATGTCTATAAGCCCAGCTACATGGGAAACTAAGGCACAAGGATTTTCAGTTCAGGGTCTACCCGGTCCACAGAATGAGTTCAAGGCCAGCCCAGGTAACTTAGTAAGACATGTTTTAGAGAAACAAAAATTTCAGAGCTTATAGTTGATTGGTAAAGAATTTATGTAGTATGTTTGAGGCCCTGGGTTCTATCCCCAGTACTGAAATAAAACATAAATGCATTTCATCCCTTTTCTTTCCACATTTAGGAGTAACAGAATTGCTAGGAAATGCTAGGTTTTCATACATAAGCTGACTCTCCTTTAATGACACAATTCAAAACAATTAATCAATGGATGCTTGCCAACAAATGCAAACGTTCAGCAGGTATTTTTAAGCTAGTGCTTCCTCTCTGTTCCACAGCCTAGATCTTTTGGGGGTGGGAACTACAGAAGTACAACCCCCATTCATTATTACTGGCCTATCAGACCTTAGTAGATCCACAGCTGATGGCAAAGCTGATTTATGGCTACAATGTTCTGCTAATTCTGACCCACTTAGAGCCCCATGAATTCGAAGTGGTGCTGACTCTGCCTGCTGAATTCTGGGAGATAGACCACTGTTCATCATAAGCTAGATTCTCACAGGTGTCTCTAAGCTTCCCTCGAGTCATTCTTTTCTTCCTGTGGTATGTGCTTCTGAAGATCTGATACATTGCTGTTTGGCCTCTAAAATATGCTGGCTTCCTGAGCTCCACCCCACCCCCTCAGCTTCCGTTTTGTATCATATGCTTGCTCTGGCTTAATCTTTGCTTAGATCCTCACCATGAAACCTACTCTAGATATTTCTGGACCACCCTCTCCTCATTCTGTAACAAGTGCCTTTCAGTGGCACAGCATGGAAACCCTATCATCTGGTTCTCCAAGGTGCCTTGCAGTTAGAATTAGGGTGGGGAGGGGCTTGTCTCTTGACAGCGAAGTTGTGTGCAGATACTGTCATAACTGTTCTGAGTTGGATAATGTTAAATACTCTCTTGTGACTAGAGAACTGGGAATCTTTTACCACTGATGACAACAACAACGAAAAGGTGGTTAGGAGTGTGGGATTCTCAATCACTTCCCCAGTGTTAAACTATTCACCCTCAAACCTCCAAACACAGTCGCTTCTAAGAAATGTTTCCCATGGCTTGAACATACCTCTTGGTCAGGTTAAGTGGTGAAAACGTGTTTAACAGAGGAAAGGGATCATGGAATAACTTATATTATGCATGGTGTGACTTATTCCCCTCACTTTCTTCCCTGCAAATGGTTCAGTCTTTAAAGATCTCATAGTCAGGAAAGTGATCAGGGCACCAGTTTCTAAAGGAGAGCTGGGATGGCTGGTCAACTCAGGGCTCTCATCCAAGACAGCTGTCTTGGAAGACTCTTCCCACTTTCCCCCAGCACTACCTCAGGGGCTTGTCTCTTTCCCTGTAGAGACATAAGTGAGGCAGCCTGAATGAAATGGGAAGTCTGGTGTGTCTCCATTCCTTCTCTCTGGTTTCAGACAAACCCCTCCTGTTTGGGATGAGGCTGAGCTAGCTGGAGCCTTGTTTGTTATTGGGGTAGTTCTTTTCTCCAGCAGAACATCTCTCAGACTCTAGGGAAGTAAGTGGTGTCTCTTGATTCCAAAGATCTCCCTAGAAGGAGCAAAATGGTTTTATAAATCCAGTTATGACCGAGAAAGCTTCACACACATCTACCTCCACATAACGGAGTCTAGAACTTGAATACTGAAGATTAGAGTTGAAACTGAGCAAGTTTGCTGGAGTGGCATGGTCACTACACATTGCAGCCATACAGATGGGAATCGGATCCGATTACTGGTTTTTGCAGATTCAAGCTCTAAAAGATTTTAAACAAGTCATTTAAACTTTTGACCTCTATTTCATTGGCTTTAAAATAAGTAATAGTAACCAATGGTTTGAGAGTAACTTCTTTACTTCATGATCCTATGAGGCAGGTGTCAATATTCTAACACCCATAGAGTTTCTTTAAGGATTAAATCACATCTTTTCTGTGTAAGCACCCATTACAATGTCTGGTGCATCAAAACTATCATTCTTCCCTTGGTTTTCTGAGACCCTCATTTTTCTCTCCTATTCCATACACAATATTTTACCTACTGCCATTCTCCAAGGAGAGAGGAGACCTAGCAAAATATTTCTTGGCTTCACTGATCCTGAAAGAGGAGAATCACTTCTTCTCAAAGGCTGCATGACAAACAGCTTACTCTTACATGGTCTCTGAGGGGAGCCTCAGGGAAATGGAGTCCAATTTGTGCTCATGATCCCAGGAATGGGTTGAAAATACAGAGTGGTTTTCATCTTGGACAGGCTCCATGTCAGTCTATTAATTCCCTAAGTCTTTAGTTTGAGTGCTTAGACAGGAGTTGGGCACCAGAGCCCTTAACAAAGAATGATGAGGCAGCTGGGAAAGCCAAGGTCACCCACTCCAACCCAGACGTGCACCAAAGAACCTGACTAGGGAAAAGAGAACGGAGAAGTGGGATGATGGAGGACTAACTTTCTGTGTTTCCTCGCCCTGCTCAGACAATCTAGTCAGTCCTGTGACTGCAGCGTTGTAGAACAAGGCAGAGAGTCACTCTCTTCTGGAAGGGAAACGAGAGCCACTAACTCCACCAGGTGGCCCCAGTTGAATTATATTTTTCAGCTGCTGCCCTCAAAACTGTGATGGTCATGACCTAAGGACCACCCCCACCTCTTTATTTATTCAGAGTTTCCTAAAACTATAAGGAATTATGAATGAATTTTCTGTGATCTCAAATCAAACATGGCAGCATACCACCACCACATACAGCATAGAGAGCACAACGCTGGATGCATCTCTCTATGGTTTATCATCTTATGTAGAAACCTAGGGTTTCTGTGAATGAGCTCACATCTGTGCTTATATCTTATGTCTTAAAACATACCTCTGTGCCTTTAAACACACACTTAGCTGACATTTTTATCAATCCAGTACTACTTCATTGAAACACTGCCTGCGTTTCATGTCTGCCTGGTCACATCTGACAGCCCCGTGTGATAAGCCACCCCAGCACAAGAACCACTTGCTTCCCTCTCATTGATGCTGTTCTGGCTGCACACCAGCCCGCTGCAGCAACGTTCTCACATGCATACATACATGCGTGCATTCAGAGAGCTAAAAATAAACAGCCGCTGATGGGCCGCTGGAGGGTGTCCTCCGCATGGAGCAGAAGTCCTCTGGCCCGCTCAAGCAGGCAGGTGTAAGGCACAGACAGAAACTGAAGGCACTGCAGGGGCTTAAACGGAAATGTAAGGCAAGTTACAAAGATTAGGAGGGCCTGGGAAGGGCAATAATAGCCTGAGTCTCAACAGCCTTCTTTTCCAGACCTTGTGACCCAAATCCTCTTGGTAACCCTCTGGACAATTGTTCATTGGCATCCAGCAAAAGGACTGTAAAGGAGAGTTGATAATTATGGTTAAGAAAGGAGATGGTTCAGTCTCTTTGTAGCTTCTGGCTTCCTAGTTTTTCCCATTCTCAGAGCAGAGACCCATTCAGGTAGATCCAGGGCTGTGTGCATCTGAGGAGGGGAGTGTGTGTGTAATTTGATGCGACCTTCCAATGTTTAAGAATTCTCCCCACTTACATCGATCAAGAAACCCTTTGTCATGCTGAGGTGTGGCATTTCTTCGGAGCATCTCCCATTCAGGCACACACACTGAGGCACACAGAGACTGAAACAAGGGCCATTCAGACTGGTTTGCAAAGAACACTCATCCATTGAGGCATTTTTGGGGTCATTATTCTAAGAAGGAAAAAAATTTGCTGGTATTTAAGAGTAAAGCTTCTCTTGGCCTCCAATGGGCCTGATAATGTGACTAGAGACAGCCTTTGTTGAATTATTCTGCCTCCTCATATGGAAAGAAAAGTTGCATATTCACCAATACCCCGCTGCATCTATTTGTAGGGGCGGATTCCCTTCTTAGTGGTGAAGAGAAAAAGACTGTCTGGCCCTCCCCTCTAGGCGTTCCCACAACCAGCACTAGTCATTGGCAAAAAGGCTACCTATGCTGGTGTGTGTGTGTGTGTGTGTGTGTGTGTGTGTGTGTGTGTGTGTGTGTGTGGTGCACGCTCGATGTCAATTTCAGGCTTATCCGACCCTGCACTATGAGTCTGTAGGTCTCTCTGTAACTCAGGTCATTGCTCTCCGGGAAGCTGTAGCTGGCTGATTCCGTGGGAGGCCAAGCAGGATGCGTGGGCGCAGTAAAAAGAAGAGAAAGAAAGAGGAGGGGGAAGGGATCGAGAGCTGAAAAGAGGCGGGGGGCGGGGAGGAGCCATAGAATCTGTTATTTGCGTCACTCGAGGAGCTGGGGCTATCTGGCCAACAAACAGAGAATTAATCCGAGTTATAGCCATAGCCTGCTCTGTTACTGTGGCAGATGCGAAAGGGCGGGGAAAGCACGCGCGCGCTAGAGTCTGTGCACCGCCGAGTTTGCAATGGGCGGCGGGATGTTTGGGGAGGGGGCAGTCTGGCTAGGCACGCCCCTCGGGGGCCCTCAGCATGCCCAGTGCCTCTTCTGCTGATGGCCAGCCCAAGTCTGAGTTGGCACCCACCTCGGCCGCTTTGCCTGCTCAGTGGCTGCGCTGAACACAAAGCGCTGTCTCTGAGCAGAAGCCTCTTCTAGGTTGAACCAGACCCACCAAAGAGGAGAATCTGCACGTGACGTCAGCAGCTGATGACTGACGCAGGCTGGCAAAGGAGACTCGAGGCGGCTGCTCCGCGCTGTCTTCATGAGTCTATTTTCTCCACCCCCCCCCGTAGTGAATTACTAGAACTCAACACACACACACAGACACACACACACACACTTGCAGCTTTTAAAATTTACATTTCCAAAGGCGGTATGTTGCAAACACCACGCGATTTTGCAAAGCGTGTGTGGAGAATGTGGGAAGGGTATGAATGATCGCCCCCTCCACCTATTTGGGGATGTCCATCGTGGATAGTATTAGCTTTCCAGGGAAGCTCTTCTGGGGAAAGGGGCGAAGTGTCTCCTTTTTCCCCAACATGTAGGAGATCTGGTCAATGGAGACCTGAAGCTCTAAGAATACAATCACTCCAACGCCTTCTGCTTGGGAGACTGTGAGGAGCTTGCAACAGGCAGAGGCATACGGGAGTTAATGTGAGGGAGAATATAAGAAATATTTGGGTATTTTTCTGTTTTGAAAAACATCTACAGCAACGCAAGAGGGTCTGGTGGTGCAGAAACAAGTGAGGAGGGGGCGCTTGGTGCACCTTTAATGTTTTGGACTCAACGTTCCAGCGAAATGCCTTTGTGTGTGCAGGTTTTTTCAGTACTTGCTAAAAATAGCATCTGGGTTTGATCGTGTTCCAGAAATAGACCAAGGGCTGTACTGGGATAAAAAGCCAGCGAGGGTGGAAGAAAACCTGAACACCACCGCATTCCCCCCCCCCAATGTCTGGAAATTAATTGTTGGATTTTTCCTTCCTCTCTCCTTTCTTTACCCAATCCCCCCTCCCGTGTTTCTTTCTCTCTCTTAAGGAGTTCCCGTTTGGGTAAGTAATATGTCATGTGCATGCCGCAGACTGTAATTACTTTGTGCATGCTCGGGATGCATTCTTGGCTGCCTTTTTGCCCCTCCCTAAGTGGAAGAATGAGATTGAGTAGGGGTGAGGGTGTAGCGCTCTCTGTGTATATGTCTGTATATAATGAATTGGGGGTCGCATGCAAAGGAACCGAGAAGGAATTCTTGCAGAGTTGGGAATCACCCTGACAAATTTGAATCAATAGCAGCTGCAACGCGCTCTCTCGTTATGAGTTGGCGCTGTTGAGCTGGGTTCTTTCTACTGCCCTCTCCCCCTCCCTATTTTCTCCGTCTTAAAGGAGAAATCGTAAAGACACGATTTAATGGGCCATCTCGATGCGAGATTGATGAAGACTGTGGAATATAGACTATAACTGCACGGGGTAAAGGGAATAAAGAGAGGGAAGCGATCCCCATTCGGGGGACAAACCTCTCTACTTGCTTGAGTTGGGAAATCAGCACCTAGACGCTGGTCCTGGCTGGTCCTGACAGATCCAGCTCTTGGTAGCTGTCCACAAATATAGGTGCTGAAAATTCCTTGGTCCGCAGCAAGTTCAGTTCCGAGCGCCAGGGGGCAGGATTGACTCCAGCTGAAGCTAACCCCTCCCTGAATGCAAAGCAAGATCCGGAATGGAGGGGGTTAAGGATGTTCAAAGGGGATAGTCGTGACTTCGGTGAGAGCTTTGGGAAAAGGAGGGGTGAGTGGGAAGGAAAAGGAAAAAAATTAAAGGAGAGGGAGCGAAGTGTTAGATTCAAGGATGAGCTAAGGCCGGGTGCTCCAGGAACCCACCACTGAAGCCAGAGGCTCACCATCTTTTCCTGCAGAGGCTGGGTCTCCAGCCTCTTTGGCTCCAACACCTTCCCGCCAGCGGTTTTGAAATTCTCTCTTATGATGATGATTCTCAAAATAAGAGGCTATAGGTTGCTTATTTTGACCCTGTTCCTCTCCCACTTCGTGTCCCCTCACATACCCACATTCTGCAGTTCCTGGGAGGGGTGTAAAAACGGGTGTTATGTCACTTACTACTCCCGCGTCCTTTGCATCCTAGTCACAGGAGCTCTAAATGACTTTCTGGAATTGGGAGTATTAGAAGCCAAAGGACTGAAGTTGCTGGCACTATGCATAGAGAATCCAGGCTTCAGAACATCGCCTGGCGCCTGTAAGGCAGCATTGCAAACCACTAACAGGAGAAATTAGGGAGGATTGTTCTAAAGGTTGACAAACCACCAGCTCCCTGGGGGTGAGTTGTGAGATTCATTGCAATCAGCTCCAGGTACTTGGGCAGAACTTGTGAGGAAGACTAGTGAGGAAGGAGAGAAGTTATTGGGAGAGGGGATCACTTGCACACAAAGACATCCATACTGATTAACTCCTTGGAATAGGGTAATAATGCTTCCTTGAACTGACCCATAAGAGTGAGCTGTAGAATGGGGAAAATAAAGCACTCCCCGCAGTCTGCCATAAGCTTATATGCATGCAGGAATTATATATATATATATACATACATATATATATGTATGTATATATATATATATTCTTAAAGCTCTGGTTAGTGAGGTTGTCTGTGAGGAGGGGGCACAGGATAGAGAAGGTGAGACTAGATAGTCTCTGATCCACCTGGCAACAGTCCTGCCAAGAGTGACCGACCTATCCTCTCTGCAGGGCAACTGGATTGTAGCCCCTGGAGGGAAAAGATGTTGAGCTGAGTTAATTTTAGCACCAAAGAGGTCCCTTTCTGGACAGGTTTCATTGCTGATGCTGAGTCTTCGTAAGCTCCTAATAGTAACAAGGGCTGTTACTGAGGTGCAGAATAACCAAATAACACTGCAACCCACACTTTGTCTTGACAATCCAAGCTTGAAACAAAGCTGCTGCTCGCAGTCTCTTGGCCCACCCGGCCTCCTCGTCACACAAAGGGGAGATACTAGTTTCCGTTTCCAAGCCTTGCCCCTCTCAGTCCCACAAGTTCCCTCTGTTTACAAATCCTGCCTCATTTGCAAAGGAAATTTCGGGGCGGGGCGGGGCGGGGCTGGAAGGGGCAGGGGGCAATAAAGCACCTTCAGCACACAAAGCAATGGAGGTGGGTTTTCCAAGAGTCATGAAGTGGGAGGGGGGATACCCCACGTCCTTATGTCCCTCCAGCTCCCTCTCCCTTGCCCTTCTTTACTGCACAAGTTTACCCACAAACTGGAGTCTATTAAATAATTCAATGGTAGTGGTGCAATTTTGGTTGGAACCAGCACGGATTCCCAAGTCGTGACTGCAAAAAGTGAGTAATGCGCGCTGGCTGCGTCATGGCTCTAGTCACAGTTCATTCCGAACTGAGAAGGAATCGTGACTTCGCCTGGAGACGTCCCCTACATGGGAGTTGGGGGGGGGGACCAAACCAGGGGTGAACGGGGGTGGGGGGAAGACCTATCCAATGAAAACCTCTGTCAGGGGGTGTTGCATTTGAATTCCACTGCACGCGGTGCCGCTGTCCCCTCTCTGCCCGCTGCACACACACACCCCCAGGGCCAGCGCTCTCTGCTCTCTGCCGCGCTGGCTTACCTCCCCGGACAGTCCTCAACAAGTTGGAGGGAGGCAGGAGCGCAGGGGTTAATCTCGGGGATCTGCAATTACCAAGATCGTGACCCTCCCACACAGTACAGTAACTTATATACTTACCTGGAAGCGCCCGCTTTGACGCTGGGCAAACACCCGTGGGGGAGGGGAGGGGCACGAGGGGAGCGAGTTGGCCAAAGAGGGCCGCTTCCAGACGGCTGAAGCACATACCGCACCATTGCACTCCCAAGACTCCCGGACTCAGGTAAGAAGGAAGGATTTGGAGCTCTGGCCTCCTGGTGGTCGGTACGCTCAATGGTCGGCTGAGCAGAACTTTTTTTTTCCCCCAACTGCCCCGCGCCACGCCAGCGGCAGGCGCAGACTATGGAGCCCCCTCTGGCGTGGCGCGCAGACGCTGGGAGGGTGTGTGCTTGCGTCTTTCCGTAGCTGAACCAAGCAAAGGGGATGCAGTGGGAGGGTGGGTGGGTCGCAGAAATGGAGTAGAGTGATGGATGGGCGGAGGGGGTAGGCTGACAGGAACTCGGGGGACCAAGACTGAGGGTATGATGGGCCAAGGGCATTTGTGTGTGTGTGTGTGTGTGTGTGTGTGTGTGTGTGTGTGTGTACACGCGCGCGCACACGTCGATTCCCGGGTGGCAAAAAAGAAAAACAAGAAAAAAAAACTTTTGTACCCAAGTTCTTGCAATGTTTGCAGTGACCACCCAGACTTAGGTTTTCCCCACTGGGAGGGAGTCAGACATTCTTCCTTTGACATTCCTGGGGCTAGGCAAGAGGGGACTGGGAATTGGATGGCACTGTAAAGAAAAGAGCATCCGCTTAAAGTTAGGATAGATGGAATGGAGGAGGGGCCTAGAGGGAAGGAAGGAAAGGGAGAAGAGGAGAGACTATGCCCCCTCCTTCCTCTTCAATCTTTCTTCCCCTCCCTCTTGCAGAAGCTGGAATCTCCTGTCGCTGTGGCAGTCAATACCCAGCTCACCCCTTCTTATTCCCCCAGCATTTTGCAGAATGGGGCGCGGGGGGGGTGCAGCAGTGAAAGGGCACCTGAGGCAAATGGGCCATTACACACCATAATCCGGATTGTGGGAGGGTGGTCGCGCGGAGGGAAGAGCTTCACTCTTAGTGAACAGAACTTTTGAGGGGCAGAGTGGGGTAGGGGGACTCGAGAAAGTCTCATTTTCTAGAAATAGGCCAACCAGAGTGGGATTTGAGCTTATTTTATGTTCATCTTTGCCAGTCATTTTCCGTCTGGTTCTTCTGGCTCAAGTCCCAATGGAAGAGGTCGCTCTCTTGAATCCCTCTTTCCCAATATATACTGCCACCCCCTCACCTGGGCTAGAATGGGAGGGAGTCATGGACAGTTTTTGGAACAACAATATTTTAATGTGTTCTAGTCTAGGTTTTGTTGAATAATTAGAAATGGAAATATTTTTCTCCCTCCCCCTTCTGGAAAAAAAAAGAAATGTGAGCTCTCTTCTGATTGGTGGGTGACGATTTTAGTCTACACCAATGAGCTGGCGCCCTTGTCTGTATTTATTTAGTGCTCTGGGGGAGTTTTTCTCTTTACGCAGCGCCTGTAGTCACGGCTGGAACCTCTGCTGGGGGACTAGGAAGGATAGGAGGGGATTCGGGGGAAATCTGGACCGTACCTGTTTAGGGATCTACGACCTTGCAGCCGGGGCTGGCAGAAAGCTGATGTGGGAATTGGGTGTTAGACTAGATAGGGTCTGAGGCTCGGGGTGTTGGAGCGAGAAAGGTGGAGGCTGGGCTCAGGGATCTGGGGTCCCCCTCCGAGCCACCCTTCTCGCCCTCCGCTACCTCTTTGAGGTTGTGCAGGGTTGAGTCGGAGGATCTCGGACTGTCTGGAGAGAGAGGGGGATGAGTCTGGGGACGAGAGGAGGGGAGCGCGGCGCGCAGGGTGGGGAGGCTGAGCCGCGGAGGAGCGCGCCGGTGACATCCAGCCTCATCGGCTTCGGGGTTCGGAGACGTGCTGGGCTGAAGGCGGCGGCGGCGGACCGAAGAAGCGGGTAGACTGCCCTTCGCGAATCTTTTTGCGGTCTGGGCTTGCTGTACATAACTCAAAAGCCGGAAGCCCTTACCCCAAAAAGCATTCGCGGAGGGCGCGCTCGGCGACACGACTGCAGCTACCAGAGACCGCCGAAGCCGGCACCTTCCCGAAGCGGCTCCATCCGAGAGTTCCCCAGTCTTTCTCCCCGTTTTCCACGGAAGAATCAGCTCTTTCCTTCCTGTCCTTTCCGCGCTCAGGGAGGCTTTGGTCACTAGCCTTCCCGCGGAGTGTCCCCCGCCCCCAACTTTTTAATCGACTTTGTATCACAGGGGAAATTGGAGCGGGTGGCGTGCGTGTGTTTTCGAAGAAGTGAGAAGAAGCTAAAATGTAATAAAAGTTTACAGAAGTTGTGTCGTTCCCCCACACCCCACATCCCAAATATTCCCACTCACACAATAAAATGGGGGGGGGACATGGTTATAGGGCCAAGTCAGTACATGGAATATGAATCAGTTTAGGGCATTTTACGGTCATTTTTGACCCTAAGGATAGAAGTCTGCAAAACGGTAGGGAGGGGAAGCCCTTGAGGGAGGGGCGATAGGCCCAAAGCTTCCTCGGTTAGGCTGCGAGGAACCTGGAGGAGGTGAGATGAACCTCCGTAAATCCGGCAGCTCCGAAAAAGAGGGGAAAACACCCAGGCACCGCCCGCTCCCCGGAGCCTTTCTCCTGAACCTTCTTCCAACCTAATTTCAGGCACGTTGCAGGCTCCAGTACCCACCCATCTCCTCTTTTTCAAAACTAAGTAGCTCAGAAGAGGATAAAACAGGCGGAAACTAGGGAAAACCCCGCGGGGAAAGCACTTCTGGGAGCTGCGGTTGTTTAGCAGTGGCGGCCGTAGCAGCCCCGTGCTGGCCTCTCGAGGCGCCGGGACCTGGGGAGGGAGGCAAGCTGCAGAGGGGAGAGCCCGTGGGCCCCCCTCCTCCTCCTCTCTCTTTGCAGTCGTGACCACTTCGGTTACAAGTGGCACAAATCAGGCCTTCAACACGTTTTGTGCCCCGTGCCCTTCGCTAGCTAGGAACACTGCTAGACGCCCTTGCCCTTAGGGACTGGGCCAGAAGGACACACAGACACACGCAAGTGCCCATGGAGATGAAAGTAGATAGAGAATGGGTCTAGGGGTGTGATAGATCATGACCCCACGGCTGCGAAACTACCTATTTTCAGGGAGGGCCTGAATTTTCCCCCACATCCTAACCTTTCGGCTTCAACAAACTCTGTGTACCATCATTTTTGGGTCCCATAGTTAACCACCCAGACTCTACCCTCCCTACCCTCTCCTGAAAAGGGGGAATGGCTCAGTGATGCTGAGAATGCTGGACAGAGGCAGTCGGTAATAGCTCAGTACGTGAGAAGGCACTGAACGTGAGGTCTCCAGGCTCCAGGACTAAATCAGGCTCTCCCTCCCCAGATAAAAGACATTTTCCTTCCCCCAATGCATTTTCTGAAAGAGTAAAAGGGTCTCAAAGATCTGGGCGGGAAGAGGGGAGGAAGCAAAAGCAGGGGGTGATTTTCTTCCTGCCTCTCACTTGGCGCCGTCTGTGGAGCGATAGCTCTTTGGAGGGAGAAGCAGAACAGCCACGTTAGGTTAAAAATAGCTTCACACTGTGTCCTTTCACCTACTCTTTTGTCTTTTGCTTACTGTATCCCATCTCCCCCCCCCCCCCAGCCAGGAAGCCCTTCCCTCTCCAAAAGCCTGACCATCACCAGATTTGGGAGCAAGGTGACCTTAGAGAAATGAACTTGCATAAAAAGGCTTGAATAACCTGAGCACAGGCCGCTCAGACTTCCTGTGTCCCCGGTCTCCCCATCTCTCCCACCCGGGCTACACTTAGGACCAGAGTTCCAGGGCCCCAGAGCACCGGCGGAAGGCGTCGTGCGGCAGCGAGTCCTTGCCTCGCCTCAGCCAGACAACTGTTGCTGTCTGAAAGCTGCCGCCAGTGCTGCTGTTGCGGCTGCTCCCTGGCAGCTGCAGCCCACAGCGGAGGCTGCTCACTTTGGGTCCTGCTGGGGGCCTGTGAAGGGGGGTGTCTCTCATTCCAGAGAGGGAAGGTGGAGAGATTCCCTCCCCTCCCCCTTTCTCCTCAATAAGTGAAAATTAGAGGCTTTTTGCATCTTTCCTCTCTCCTGCGTATGGAGCTTACATCAGCTCTAGGACAGTGGGAGCCCATTTCCCCTTCTGAACTCAGTTTGTCATTGCTGAGGGAGGTGGGCAAATGGAGGGGGCATAGTCACTTTAGTCATTAAAGTTCTAATGCATAACCCCTCACCTACTGAGTCATGGGCCTGATGGAAACTTCTGGCACTTGCATCTGACACCAATCCCTGAAGGGGCCTGTAGAAGAGCAGGCAGCCTCTGGCCCCAGTCTGCTTTTCCCTGGAAGAGGTAGTGCGACGCTTTGCAGTTCAGACTTAGTCCCTCAAGCCAACTCACTAACACCGGAGCTTGTCCCTGTCTTAAAAATCAGACCAGTGATTTTTCTCTGGAGGTAAAAATAGGGTAAAGGAGTCATAGAGTCCCCTCCATGGCCCCTGTCTACAATGAGAAGAAGCAAGTGACCTAAGCCAGGCTTAGTTGTCTCATTTCAGGCCCAATTTACCTACTGTAGTCGTCACTGTTCTGCCTCTCAACCCACCTCATTTCAAAAGTCTCCCCCCAACACACACACCTTGTATTGTCCCCTTCAGTCTTCTGTTGAGGATGCATGTTTGCTATAAGTTGCTCAACTTTGCCTGTCTTAGATTAGAAGCAAAGACAGAGCTCGATTCCAAGCATACTTCTGCCACGTAAGATTAACTCAGGGACCTTCCAGCAACAAGATTTAGTGGTTATCTCTGAAAAGCTTTCCTCCAGAACCAGCACCAGCCCTGCCTTGACTGCTCGCTCCCTTTCTCCCAGCCTCCCATACTCTGACCGCCTGCAATATACCCCAGTGCACAGTCTCACACTTTCTTGTCAGGCAGCTGAGTAACTTTGCCCATCTTGTTACCTTTTAGGTGGTCAAGCCTGTCCTGATACTGATGGCGGTGGCATGAGGGGTGACCACCCAAGGGAAGGGTTATGGATGCTGAAAACCCTGACTGAGGGATCTCAAGAGTCCCAGGTGAGTAAAGAAATGCCAACCCATGCATGGCCTTCTCTGGGAGCCTCAAGGCTTCCACATGTCCTTCCACGGTGAGGTGAGAAGGCAGCAACTAAGGGTCCAGCATTTGGAAACAGTTCTCAGATAAATGTGTCCATCATAGATGATAAACCGAAAGACAGTACCAAAGAGGCAAACCTGTTTCTGATCCCAGAAGCAGGATTTCAGTGTGTTTGGAAGCTCCCACAACAACCAGGTCTGAAGGACAATGGCCTTATTCAGTGAGACCTAAGAGTCTATCATTTCTTCTGTCTCCTAAGCTGTTTCAGACCATCTAAGGGAAGAGGGAGTTAAGGAGTCTTTTGCTGTGGTCAAAGATACCAATAAACTAAGTGACATCTCAGTGGAACTCAGTTTAGGATGGATAGAAAAACTTTTAGGCTAATGATTCCTCGGTGGTAAGGAGGGGAAAAGCAACCAGAAAATTGCCTTGCTTCTGAGTTTTTGCTTAGCTGGCTTTCCAAGTTTTGGAGTCATACTTTCATTCTTACTGGGGAATTCAGTTCAAAGCTTGAAAGAGTCTGGAAGTTGAGGCTGGTAGAATTGAGAGGAAGGGAGAGGACCTACTAGGCTAATCCTTGGGTGTCACATGAGCCCAGCCTGGAAACTGCCTTAAATCTTAGAGGGAGACTGAAGAACATAGGAGGCTGAAGAAAACCTTCAGATTGTTAGGTCATGGATTTACTTGCTATATTAATTCAATGGTGGTCTTAGGGATTTTTATTTTTTTATAATTAGAGGTTGAGGTTAAATCTATCAGATTTCTGGGTAGGCCTACCTTCTTTTGAACCCCCCCCCTTCACATATAAGGATCTGAGGTTTCAGAATCTACCATTGGGAAATAGGTTATGTTAATTCTAAGAAGTTAAGATCAATCCACTTCCCCCCTTAATTGATATTCCAGCTGCCCTGTGAGGACAGCTAAAAATGCAATACTAGGAAGATATGGCTTTCTTGCATTAATCTGTTTTAATGATGTTGGAAGAATCCATTGATAGGTTAAACTTCAAACTTTAGATACAGTATTTGGTACATAAAAGATGGAAAGTCTCATATAATATAAACATACATGCCAGTCTCTCCATTTTATAAATTAAGAAACAAGTGGCTTATGTAATTTTAGCTAGATCACTTAGCTGGGACTCTAACCCAAATAGTCTACTCTGGGTTCATTTATCAGCCACTAAATAATACCTATCACTACCAAAGCATAGAAAATATTCATAAATATAATATAGGATGTCATAACAGATTCCTTTCCCCAAACAAATGGCTTGCATTTAGGGTGCAAGGTTTCAAGAGAGTGTTTATAACAATTCTCTGTAGCTAGGAACATCCTGAAGGCATTGATAGGTGAGGCGTCAACCTAACCTTCTTTTCCAAGACACTACTTTGAGGTTCTGAGCAAGTCTCAGCACAAGAAAGTCACTGTGTCCCAGTGTTGGTCATTTTCAAAGCCTTTGCCATCAGGAAGGAACCTGCTGAGGCAAATACCCCTCTTTCCCCCTCTTCTCTCTCCATGAGCAGAGTAGCTTAGTTAGCAGTCTTGCCTGATGGCTACACTGTGATCTGGTAAATAGCATTGTAGGCCTCATTTGAATTCTTCTGGGGACCTTTTCACCAATGGGAGATCTATTTGATTCTTGTTCCTCTGTTTTGTTCTTTCTTTATTCTTGTGTTCTCTTTTTTATATTTACTTATTTTATGCCTCTCTCTCTCTCTCTCTCTCTCTCTCTGTGTGTGTGTGTGTGTGTGTGTATGTGTGTGTGTGTGTGTGTGGCTATACACATGTTATGTCCCGTGTGCAAAGGAGTCAGAAGTTCTCTTCTTCCACCATGTGGGTTTCATGAATCACACTCAACTCCTTTATCTGCTGAGCCATCTCACAGACCTTTCTTTCTTTGCTATTCTTTTCTTTTTTTTCTCCCTCTTCTTTCTCCAGTAAGTTCTGAAGAACTACTAATGGGATAGCTATTTGCCATGATCAGTTAGAAACTTAAATTATTTTAGCACTTCTCCCAGATATGTTTTCACTGTGTTCACCTCATGCACTTTCACCAATGACAGCCATTCTGTTGCCGGGTTATTTCTGTCCTCAGAATGTGGGACCAGCAGTCATGTAGGCTCTCTCAGACCCACTGATGCTGAGCATTCACACACCTCTCCTCCATGCACTGTTTCTCTGGTATTGAATATATAATTAACAAAGACTGTCTGAGTCCCTACAATGTGTATCAGGTCTTCTAAAGCACTGAAGACATAAGAAATTATTCTCCCTTTAATAATCTGATGAAAGCAATAGACTCTACTTTCCTGAAAAGAAAAGTATAAACATTTTATAAATGTTTCAGGAATCTCAATACGCCCCTGGTCTCCATGGGCCCCATGTTTCTCTGGTCTTCCTAGACCTTCATTTTAAGTTATTAAGCTTTGAGTTTAGGGTTCATGATCAAATCTTGATTTTAACTTTTTCCCTCTTCCCCTTCTTTTCTAACTTAGCCGCACCATTACTCACTCTCTCTCTCTCTCTCTCTCTCTCTCTCTCTCTCTCTCTCTCTCTCT
>JAQHUG010000045.1:6277243-6289041 GCA_028555095.1 Dicrostonyx torquatus
TGCGTTGTGATGTTTGGTCCTTTCTTTTTTGAGAACAAGCATTTGGAATTTACTAGTGCACATGTTTAGATCAAAATACAGGCCTGGCCTGACATCCAATAACTGAGAAACAAATAGAATGTGGAAGAGGAGGGGAAACTAATGTCCAAAGCAGCCTAGTTCTGGGGATCTTAAAGAGGTAATCCACCTTTCAGGCAGTGTTTTTGGCAGAGTTTGAGGGTTAGTGAAGAGAAGTCAAATTTATATGATGCTGTGCCGTGAACCACAACCTTATGGTTTGCAACCAAGACAGATTTTCTTGAGTGCTTTTGACCACTAGGAAAAGTCACAGCTATCTAGAGTCTCTCAAAGGGTTCCTTGAAAGGAGAGCACAGTCCTGTGGGGTTTGGGGACTGACAGCTTGAGATTTTATGGGTTTTTATGACACACAGTTCTGTTAATGTCTCGAAGAAGGAGAAAATGATGTTATTGGGAAGAGGGTTGTTCGTTCATTTGTCTGTGGTGCTGAAGACGAAGGCCTGACCCTTCTGTTTGATGGCTAAGTGCTCTACCACTAAGCTACACCCAGCTTGAAATCAGGCCTGCTAAAGGCTCAGCTTAACATGTAAAGGTCAGAGGGCAAAGGTTTCATACTAGTTGTGGTCTTTAAGAGATTTTTTTTCAATCTCTCTTTTAGGGCCCTCAGAATTCTGCCATTTAGAGAGGAGACCAGGTTATCTTCTGACTCTAGCATTGATTAGATGTTGACACATCTGTTCTTCGGTGGTAGGGGGTTAGAAGCTCTTATTCGATGTTAGTCCTTGAACTTAAACAAGAAAGCAGTGACTTGGTGCTATGAAGTTAAACTGTAAGAATTCATAGAAGATAAACTGCTTATTTTCATTTTATCAATTTCCTCATCTGTAAAATGGGGATTATAATGACACCAGCTATCACATTCTGGCAAGAACACTTTCTACGTAGTGCTCAGTACACGATAGCTATTCCTATTCTTATTGCTATTGGGTTTTATTCCCCTCCCAACTGATACATGTAGAAATGTCATAAAGGCTTAGTCCATGGATTCAGAAGCTATGGGACCAGAGCTATTCTTAGAGTGAGAGAGAAAAAAATAATCTTTTTTAGAAGCATCTGTTCATTTGCTCCATAGCCTGACAGAGACCAGGACTATCCAGGCCAGGAACAAGTCAGAGGGGCTGGTAGGAAACCCTCTGCCCCTTTGTATGCTTTCATGTAGACAGCTGCTCTTCCGCTTCATCCCCACTTAATGCTCTGACTTCCTGTTATTCTTTTTAATGACTGAATTTAATCACAATTGTTTTGCAAGCCTCTCTTTCACCTTAAAAAGCAAAACAAACAAAAACCACCTTTTGATCAAGACGAAAGCCAGTTTAAGGCTTTTTTCTTCACCCTCAGAGTCAGTGCTAGGCTTAAATGATCAGAGTCTGCGCGATTTCCACCAAGGAATAACAGAAGTCATGCTTTTGTGAGTGCGATTTCTCCTTCCCTCCCACAAATGGTTTCTCTTCAGTGCTTTCTTCTTCTAAATTCACTTCTCAAAGTCTCAGAAACCTTTGTGACTTCTATGATCTTCTGGTTCTCCCCTTGAATCTTTTTTTATTCAGTTGGTCCACATTATTTGTCCTCCTTGCTTTTTTTTTTTTGCATATTGGCTGTAAACATTAGTGTTGATTACAGGAAGAATAGGATGTAGACTCTACATTTTTCTGGATAATTCTAGGAAACTAAGGGACAAGGCCTCCATTTGTACCTCAAACCTGTCAAGTACAGCTGAAACATTCCAAAGACAAGACAAAGATGGCTTCTTCTTCGGCTCCGTTTGCACACTGCATACATATTGGCCTATTCTCTCACAGACCTTGCCATGTTACCACTTCTTTTTATATTTAAAACAGAGTCCATCCTCACTGCTTCTATTCAGTCATTTTTCTTTCTGCGCATCATAAACAGAAGCTCAGGGATGTGTCAAGCACAGCCTGAGGAGTGATCCTGTTGTCTCTCTGCATCCTTTGGAGGATGAGGCAGTAGGTAGTAGCTGGGGGAAACAGGGTTTCATGGTCTAGAGCAATGAACTTGGAAGATCAATGATTACGTTTCCTGCCAAAGATTGCCCCGATCCACTGCGTGGCTGGAACTAGTTACATCTCTGATCTAAGGTCCACACCTGTAAAACACAGACATTGAAAGTACCTAGTTCATGAGATTGCTAAAAAGATGAAATGAGATGTCGGTCTAGACCTTCAGCCTGCACTATGGTGTCAACCAATATGCTCTGTTAATATTGGTGAGACAGGTCCCCTCAGACCCAGATCTACATAAGGGAGGTACTGGATGAGGAATGAGCAAGCAGAAAAGTAATTAGAAAGTCATTAGATGTCATGAGGGAAGAGAATACTCTAGAATTTGTGGTCTCTGTCAGTGTTTGAACTAGACCAAGCTTTCTCAAATGTTTATTGGGTTATGCTGCCTGGAGCTTCCAGGCCTCTATGTCATAGACTCTGGTTAGTTAAATCACAGTGACTTATTCCACACAGAATGTTTAACGTCTCATCTGGCAGATTGTCTAAACTAACCCTTTAAGGGAGTTGTAATCTCCAGGGGTAATTCATCTTTAAGATCCAGCTTTGAAGATTGTTTTAAAAAAATAAAACAAAGAAATAAAAGTCAGAGATATATTCTAGTGACAAGAGCTTGCCTAATCTGTGCAAGGCCTGGGTTCAATCCTTATAAAATACACACACACACACACACACACACACACACACACACACACATATATATATATACACACACACAGAGGTGGGGGGCTTCTCTGGCCCTAAGTGAACAAATTAAATGCCCCATAATTCTAATTCTAGCATTTGGAGTAGGCTTATGAATTAGAGGCTAGTCTTAACTATTTGGCAGCACTTTGTTTCTTGTTGTTATTATTTTGTTTGTTTGTTTGCTTGCTTTTTGGTTTTATTTTTATTTTTTGTTTTTTTCAACTGAGGGGAATGATATTTTTTCATTAAAAAAATTTCTTTCCTCTTGATGGGAGCTAACCAGAGCAACTGGGCTAGGGGTAAAAATAAAAGCAAAGCAGAAAGCCTGTGAAATACAGGTAGAGTCTAGGAACCCAAATAAAATCTTCTAAAGACCCTGTCTTTGTCAGTTGAGAAAAGGCCAGGAAGTAAATTAGCCTCCTGTACATTTAAGCTTAATTCCTTTATTCCTGCCTTATCTGAGCATTAACACTGCATTTAATGAGGCAATGATTAATGAAAAAAGAAAAATAATTTCCAATCAGTAAATGTCTTTATGTTTAGTTTATAAATTAAAAGAAAATGTGTATATAAGTAACAGAGAATAGAAGCTATCATTTATAATAAAACTCTGAAAAGAAAGAAAACAATTGTATGGATAGTTTTCTAAATTTAAATCTGTTGCAAACTGTTTATAAAACAAAAGTTTAAGAAAACATTTAAAGCTGTCATGGAAATGAATACCCAATCTTGCATCTTTCTTTATTTTCAAAGATAAAAACCTTTCAGATCATAGATGCTTCTTCCCAGAGTTACCCCTCAGGTAGCTAGTAGGAAGAAGAAAACCTGTCTCGGCTAATTTCACACAAGGCATAGCTGCGTCGAAATGTGGAGGAGTCAGGAAAGCAGTAACTGCCAAATAACAAGCAAATGATATTCAAAGAAAAAATAAATAAACAGGCTCAGTGCTTCTTTAAGGAGTAACTGTTAGCTTTGCAGCTTTTCTTTTCTTTCTTTTTTTTTGTGATGGTTTAAAACTCTGGGAGTAAGGGAAGCATTTTTGAAAGAAAGAAGCCCTCAAAATTGAACTATATCATTGATTTTTATTTTCAGTTTAAAATTGTGTTTCTCAGTTAGATACCTCTTAGCTAATCTGAGATTTAAAAGGGAATTTTATTTATTTGCTTTTTTTGTTTTTCTTCTTTTTTTGTGTGTTAGTTTTCTGCAGTGACAACTTGTTTAATACTAAAGATAATTTAGTAAAAGTTATTTTTCTATCAGAGCTCAAATATTTCATAAGGTATTTTATTTGTGACTATAAAAATATTAACTTTTCACCTGCTCCAAAGGAAACACAGCTTTCCACAGAGTTCCATGCTTGTTCCTTATGTGCTTGTTTGAGGGAAATGTGCCATTTTCTGATGCTTATATTCATTCTTTAACTTGAAGTTGATATTTCTGTTTTAGTTAAAAATTGGGGAGTTAAAAATAAAATAATAATAATAATAAAAACCAAAAATTGGGGAGTTAGAAAAATAGATACTGATCAAATATTTTTTCTAAATAAAATCTTAAACTGAGAGTATATTTCAGCATCATAGTTTTAAGTTTATATTTTCACTCTGAGTTTATTTCTTATGTTTCTTTTCATGTTTACAAATTATAAGTCTATAGGCATATAGACATATTCAAATTGTTTGTTTTATGCATGATGTTTATACTTATAAATGACACTTAATAGTGATTCTGGTTTTGCTTTTAGAGGATGTTTATATTCTCTCT
Source organism: Dicrostonyx torquatus (assembly GCA_028555095.1). NCBI lineage: Eukaryota > Metazoa > Chordata > Mammalia > Rodentia > Cricetidae > Dicrostonyx > Dicrostonyx torquatus. The sequence goes on from JAQHUG010000045.1 coordinate 6,281,791, forward strand.
AAATGCAAGAAAGTCTTGTAATAAATTAAATTGCCAAATTCTGAAAGTTACTCAGAAATAACACTCCAGAATTAATGAAGTTTAAAGAAAATTTCCATAAATGATTATAAATTTAAAAATCTATTTAAAAACAAAATAAAAATCTAAATCTCAGATTTTTTTCCAACTAAGTTTTCTCAAAATTTCACAAATTGTTCATTATTTTCTTCCTTGAATGTGTTCAGCCACTTGTTGCACTTAAATGTGTTTTCTGCTGTGGCAGAGAGAAAATGAAAGAAAGCGAATCAGGAGACGGAGTTCGTTGTAAACTTGCTGGATCTCTTGGACTGCCGTTTCTGAGCAGACAGCACGAGCAGGGGCATTATCTTTCTCTACCTGAGTCTTTCCCATCGTTCTGTCGGTTGTTCACATGTCCCTTCCTGGGGAAATCGTGTCTTAGAAAGAGGATTTTTTTTCCAAGTGAAAGTGTTGTGAAAGAGAGGGCAATCGACTCCTGCTTACATTTTCTCTCTAAGGGGCTGGAGCTCTCTCTCTCTCTCTCTCTCTCTCTCTTTCTCTTTTTTAATGTTATGTGCTCTTGAAGACTAATGTACATTTACTGAGAATAGAATAGATGAAGGAGAATGAGGTCTCATAAAATTCTGCAAGGACGAGAGAAAAGTACATCACCAGCCAGGAGCTACATCAGAAAGGACAAAGGCAGAGATAGGCAGCTGACTTCAACAGCTCAGCTTAGCTCAATTACATGGCAGAATCCCTGAAACTGTGCAAGCAGGATGGGTCTACGTGTTGTTAATTTCATAAGGGCTACTTTGTTTATGCGCAGTATACAACTATGCATATACATGCACTCTCTCGCTCTCTTTCACACACAGAGACAAAGATCCAAGCTCATGTTTCTCATCTAGAAGATGGGAATTTAACCTTCATGCCTGGGAAAATTCAGTGTGAGCACAGGGCTACATGCTGGCCCAGGGTGAATTAGAAGACAGAAATCCTAAATTTCACTTAAATCAGAGTAGAGATCTGTCACATAACATAACTAAATATCCCCCATATTTCTGACATGAGGTAGTCTTTTATTCAAAAGTAAGTTACCCTCAAATCTGATGTAATCGTGAGAACCTTTTTGATTCTTTAAAAACCTTCATTATAGTATTACACAGTTGTAGCTAACAATGGTAAACCAAAATACCTTCGAATAAAATTTCAGTCTCTAGCCTTGAATACAGGAGAATCCAAAGTACGGCCTAGGAGAAGCCCTTTGTAGAATATCCTGCTTTAAAAAAAATGCAAATCTCAAATCTCTAAATCTTGTAAAAAGAAAAAGAAATTGATTTTATCTTTGTAGAGTACCTTGAGATCAATGGAAGAACAGTTGGTGATATAATTGTATATTTGTAGCCTTCAATTATTATTTACTGATAATTTTGTTATTAAAATGAGAAATTTGAGGAAAAAAGAATGAGAAATGCCAGAAATGCCAATTTTCAAAACTAAAATTTTAAATGAAAAAGGGAAGGAAAATAACCCGACCACAGCACTAAGACTTAGAAGAGGACCATTTGAGGTAGATTTAAACATTCAGTCTCTCTCTATGCCATCTGAGGTAGATTTAAACATTCAGTCTCTCTCTATGCCATCTGAGAGAGGGTTAAACATGTAACTGTTCCCCCCTTTTTTGTAAACATTCAAGCTGATACTCTCTGGAGTACATGACCCACTCATGCCCACCTCCTTTCTAATTTGGGACAAGTATAAGAAGAGAAAAGTCAGTGCACTCTGCCTGATAATTAAAAACATTCTGAGAGCTGTAAAGAGAGCTAACTTTTTAGAGTCTTACTCTATAACCACTCAATTCTTGAAAAAGTAGTAATCATTTTTAATGTTATGAATTTTAAAAGTTACATCTTTAGAAAAGGTTCTCTCAGAAAACAAAATGATAGCATTTTCTACCAAAAATATCTACAAAATCAATAGAAAAATATGTATTTGGTTTTAGGAGAGGCATTTAATAAAGCAAAAACAAAATTCCTAAGAAAAGAGTCTTCAAAACATTGCATTGAAATTTTTGAGCAAAAAAATATATTAACCATTTTGGCTTTCTTTGTTTATTTTTTTAAAATTGTATTGATATAATGGCATTGAACTCAAAGCTTGCTGCTGTGTGACCTCTTATGAGCTAGCACTGCCATGTTTTGCTAGGTGGTCTTTACTGTCAAACAAAAAATTTACCTCTTTCTGTGTGAGCATCATAAGTAATGGTTCACCTGTGTTCATTAGTTGCTTGTTTTTCTTTCCAAACACTTCCTTGTTCTTCACAATTCCATTATCATCTTGTTCCTTACACTGCCCAAACTATCTGATCAGAATAGATGCCTTTTCTCTCTTCTTTCTTATTTCAGAATTCTTTTCTTTGTCCAAGGCACATACCTTTTCCTTTGAGCAAACTGACAGTCCTCTGGAGTCAGAGCCGTTTTAGTGGGGCCTACTGTAGCAGTTCTAATTTGTTGCCATTGTGATATGGCTTCAGGTGAGATGGCCTTGATGAACTCCCAGGACTCAGTCAGCATCTTGTGTAAATGAGTGTGAGTGTGAGCCTGACCCTCGCTGACCCTCTCTGTGCAGAGATCCTGAGATTCTTTTCAGTTCCCTAATCCAGCAGAAGAGTCACAGGGTTTTCTGTATCTGAGGTTTGCAGGGGAGGGGGGTCGTCTATGATAGGTTCTACCAATGTCAAGCTGAAGGCTCATGCCTGTTTATGAAGACGCCTGACGTGGAGTTTATGTGGTAGATCACAGTGTACCTGTACAGATGCTGTACTGACTCACACATGTCTAAGGGAAGGTCCAACTGATAGTTTTGAAAAAAAAAAGAATAGCTGAATTTAGATCAACTGGCTAGTAGCAAGCTTCCATTGATTATCTAACTGAAATCGGCTGTCACGCGCTTCTTCTTGCAGCAGCCATCCCGGCATCCCTGTTGATTCGATCATTCATTTTTCCGACAGGATGTCCTTGAGGATGTTGTTAGATGTATGTGAAGGCAAGTTACTTCTTGATGTTGATTGCTGGATTCTGTAGGACTGTGGATTTTTCAAGTGATCTTCTACCATAAGATCAATTTAGTTAAAATTAGTCTTCATTAGTTTCTCATTAACATTGACAAAAAATGGTAATTCCAAGTGTGGAGTAACCAAGAAATATTTATTTGCATGTAGGTATACAACTGAACAAATAAAAGACAGCTTTAAGAATGTGCTCTTATAGATTTGGAGCTTTCTATCTCTCCTTCCTTTTCTCAAACAAGAAGACACACACAGAGCATTAGTTCACACATAAACAAGTGGGGGACAGTGAAGAGGAACAGGAAGAGAGAGTCCCCACTGCCCTGTCACAGGATCCTCAAGTTAGTCTGAAGAATGAGTTCATTCTTTATTCATTTTGCATATGCTCATTCATCAAAAACCATTAAGTACTTTCTAGAAATGATAGAGGCCCCCAAGATTGTCCAGTTCATAGTCCTTCTTTTGTACTAGGAAAAACTGAGCAAGCATACATAGCCCATCTTGCCTCAAATCCACAGAATATCAATGCATTCATAACTGGTCTGGAATAAGAACCTACTGGCTTAGTGAGAACTGACTCTAGGCAGACTGGAGATACTCCTGGATGGAGTATTCTGGAGTCAGTCGGGGTGTTGAGCTCCTGGATGGAGTAAACAAGAAGCAGCATCAAGGGATCAGGAAGAAAGAAATAAAGGAGGAGGGAAAGCAGGTGATGCCATTTCCTGGCTATGGCATATTCCTAAGACAGGTTTATCGGGGACATGCTTTCTGTCAGTCTTGTCTAGGTGAGGCTATCCAATTGGATTAATCTAGCTAACTCGTTCTTATGCTACCACCAAGTCCCTCAAAGGAAACATTTTGGGGATCTCTTATCTGCAGAAGTTCAGATTTCAAACAGACCCCTTCTCTTTTCAGTATAACACAAGCATTCATATGTATTTATATTTGTGTGTTGTGTGTGGGTGCTCACGTCACTGCATGCGTGTAAATGTCAGAGAATAACCCATGGCAGCCAGCTAACTCCTTCCACCCAGTTGATTCTGAGGGTGTGTATGGAACTCAAACAGTTAGGCCTGGAGACAGGTGCTTTTTCCCACTGAGTCACCTCTCTGGCAATCCAGGGTACATTAGATACTGACTGTGAAAGTCTCACAGTAGGTCTACAAATGTTTGTTCACTTACCACTTACAGGGGCAGGTTTAAATCAAAACAGATTTAAACTGCTGTTACTTCAAGGCGAAATGAATGGGGTAATAACTCAAGGTCAAATTCTACTGATACTGTAGGGAGCTCAAGGGGTGGGGAGTGTTGGGAGCTCAGGCTTGTGCTATGAGTGGGATCTGGATAGAAAGATAAAGAGCACAGGCGTGCCTGGCTGTGGGAACCCCACAGTAACCTGCAGTGGTGGGTGCACACTGTATGCTGCAAATGCGGGGGGCTTTGTTACTGGGTGACAAGAACAGAAACAGGGAACAAAGGGAGACCAAAAGGTGCCAGATTGTGGAGGAAGCTGGATGCGGAGCAAAGGACTCTGTATCAACTCTGAGGGGCCACGGAGAGCCACCAAAGAACTCTGAGCAGAGGAGTAGATCTCAGGTGACAGTATTGAGGAGGTGATTCCAGACTGGGTCTCATGTAGTCGGTCGGAGCTGTACTCAAACTCACTGTATACTCAAGGATGAGCCAATGCTGCTGCCTCATCCTGGGTACTGGGGTTGCAAGCATGTCCCTGTAACCATGCCTGTTTTATGCAGTTCCATAAGTCAGGACTTCATGCATGCTGGTCATACATGACCAATTGAGCTACATCTCCATCACTGAAGAGTGATCTGGCAGGGCAAGAAAAAGGAGCAGAGAGCCTGCAGGTGACTAAATTGGTCCTGATCGTTATGGGAAGTTGTTACTGTTCTCCTTTCCCTCCCCCGTACTTTCCTTTCTTCATTTCCTCCTCACTTCCTATTTCTTCTCTCCTCTTCCTTCTCATGGCTTCAAGTCCAGTCAGGAGAATGGCGATGCTTTACAATCTCTAGTAGATTGGATTCCTGTGAGGAGCTGTGTGTTAGGCACTCCTGTGGAACTCGGGATACCAACAACTAGTCAAAAGTCCTGACTCGGGGAGGGGGACAAGACAAAACAACAACCAAATAAACAAAACAAAATAAAGCAGCAACATTCCTGGGTCCCCTGCTGTTGTATGCACTGTGTGTCCCTCCTGGTATGAAAAATGTTCACAGCTTGGGAAGAAAATAGCCTTTAAATATCTGATGTCTTCACAATTACATGTCTTATGCCTTCGGTAAGCTACTTTCAAGGCCTTTGAACTGTATCCCCCAGATGAAATAGAAAATCTTTTCATAGCCGGGCGGTGGTGGTGCACACCTTTAATCCCAGCACTCGGGAGGCGGAGGCAGGCGGATCTCTGTGAGTTCGAGACCAGCCTGGTCTACAAGAGCTAGTTCCAGGACAGGCTCCAAAGCCACAGAGAAACCCTGTCTCGAAAAACCAAAAGAAAAAAAAAAAGAAAATTTTTTCATTTGGCCACCTGAACCTTGCCAAGTGTCCTAGTCACAGGTGTATTAGATGTAGGCCTCTTTAAGAATACTTTTTGTGTGTTGTGTGTTTGTGTGTTCACGAGTGTGTGTGTGTGTGTGTGATGTGTTTGCGTTTTCATGAGTGCACATGTGTATGGGAGAACACGGGGGTGGTTGTTCCTTGGAAGTCATCTTGTTTCTCTGAGACACATTCTCTCAGGGCCAGGGGCTCATGACTTTGACTGCCTACAGGTGAGACCCAGAGTTCCTCCTGTCTCTGATGACCCAGCAGTGGATTGAAAGCATGTACCATCACACCCTGTTTAAACACTGCTTTGCAGTCTTGTTCTGGGCCCTTTCACTAGTAAATGGATCGAAGGGAGGTTGACCCACCCCTCTCGCACCACCGATTCTGTTCACAGCGGTATATGTCAAAGCATCTGGAGAACAGATCCGGCTATGATTTCATCCCAGCCTACAGTCCTCTTCTCTTCAAACTTTGTTTTCTTGTGAGGCCACGTCTGCCTGTTTTCCACTTCTGCCCACACACTGGAGCCCACATCGCTGCACCTAAGCCCTCTTCCTCTCCTAATCCTCTCGACTCCATCCACACTTCCTTTGCTCGGACATCCCTGTATTAGGCCTTCCACATCCCTTCTCTGGATGCAGATAAAGACTGTATGAGTAACACCAGGTGGGTCAGCCATGCACATGGACCTGGAAGGAGAACTTATATATACATACCAAACCAGCAGAGGAGGCATTCAAGAAAGCAATTAAACATTAGCGTGTAGATGCTAAAGTATATATTTCAAAGGGTTGCTTTTATGGATAATTCTGCCATTGATTTCTTAAGTTACTTTAGACAATACCACAGCTTATGAATTAAACGGGATCTTGTTAGTTAAAATAGTGCATATAATATCACTGTTCAACCCTCTATCTATTCATCTACTTCTTCTTATATCAGCAAAAAAAAAGGGGGGCCTGAAATGGTGTTTATCTAATGGTTAAGATGATTAGTTATTTCTGGTGGAAGGCGGGGATGTAATGTTTTAAAACACACACCAAACAAAGCAAGCCCTTCCTTTTACAAATAGTCTACTATACTATTTAATTTCCTGATAAGAAAATAGACTACCTACTAAATATAGTATGGCTGGAATAGAATACAAGACTTTTCCCATTGATGTGAATGTGTCTGTGTGTCTACGTATCTGTCTATTTACGTCTCTGATTTCATTTACTTTATAAAACAAAAGAAGTAATAAGTCCTGTCCAGCTCCCCAATCTGTGATTCCTTGTTTATATAAAAGTCCCCTTATTATTTGTTGCCTTAGTGACTATGTTTTTAGGAAGAGTGTGTAGCCAGGAGTGGACTATCACAGCAGCACCGAGGAGAGGGAGGCGGGAGGATCTCGTTTGACACTCTCTCACTATGTCTGGGGGGGGGGGAGGACACTGCTCAATGGTAGACAGCTGACCGGGTCTGCACAAGGTCCTGGGTTCTAGCTTCCATCACTGTAAAATAAGTTTAAAAAAGTAGTTCGTTACAAGTCTAGGTTCAGGTAAATAGATGGAGAATTAACTGGGTGCTCGTGGAGAGATATAGACCCTCAAAACATTATAGCCTCACATAAAATAGGATTGGGC
>JAQHUG010000045.1:6290992-6323050 GCA_028555095.1 Dicrostonyx torquatus
GTATACTTTTAGCTTCTTTGTCAAATATTAGGTGTTCATAGGTTTGTGGACTAATATCCGGATCTTCAATTCGATTCCATTGGTCAGTGTCTCTGTTTTTTATGCCAATACCAAGCTGTTATTTTAAAACAAAAATATGACATGCAGTGTTTCTTAAAATCAAAGGGGAAAATGGGTCGAGAATGTTTTAAACATCAAGTAAGCATTTCTTATCTCTGGGCACATCCTTTCTTAAAGGATCCCTGCTAGTGCTCTGCAGGGTTAGGAAATGCTTTAACAGGTGTCAGGGGGCCTTTCCTATCCAGGATTGGTGTTGGGCACTGATTTATTCCCTGCTATGTAAATGAGGAGCTTCCCAGCTTCTTCCTTGAGCTGCCTCCCCTTCGTCCTGCTTCTGTTGTTATAGCAGATATTTTACTAGTGGTGTCTAGTAATATTATTTTTATTTGTGCATTATGAAGTTTTGTGTCATTTCCGTTCTTGCACATATCCATAATTCATAGCTATTCTCTAGAACTTATTCCTTCTACTGTGTTATTTTGCCTCATCTTCTTCATTCTTGAGTTATTTTGTTTTATTGTTTAACTGGCTAGATTTCATTGTAAACACATTTCTCTTCTAAGAGCACTCATTGGTCCTGTTTCATTGAGCTCATTTAGAGACATTGCCTCTGCATTGCAAAGCCTCCTGTTCTTGGGCCAAACTGTTTGAAAAAAGCAAGCAGTTTCCTTTGCATCTCAGTTTTGAGTTTTGCTGGGAAGCAAGCTGCCTGCACGATTATTTCTCGTGGCTTCACATCCACGTTTTGTGACTGAATACCTAAGAAGTCCTTTTTGTTTTTAGCCCTGATGTTGTACTTTGAAGCTGTGAGCTTTATAATTTAATATTTCCAGAACCCAAGTCTTAAAAAAAAAAAGACTGGGCTACACAGTGAGAATGTGTAAGGTGGGGATGTAAGATTTTCTAAGCTTTATGGTATTTATTGGAAGGCTCCAACAAGTCACTTAAATTCTGAATATCTCAGATCAAATTGTTTATCTGTAGGAATAAATTACTATACGTACCTCTTAGAGCTTCTGGGATTGTTTTTATGTAGAGTACACAGAATCATGCCTGCTTCATAAGAAACACAACCTAGAGGTGGTTAGTTTAAAGAAAATTTTCTTCTGTTAATTTTTAAAATACTTTTTTTTACCTCATTTGTTGATTTTGCTCCTCTAATGACACCTATAGTCATGATTATTGTTTTGTTCACATCTTTATTCTTCCATGTCCACCGGATTCTCCTTGATTTACTTTAATGTATTCGCCCTTTTCATTTACATAATTTTGTTTTAGTCCATAAGTCTGTGACTATAATTTCTATTACACTGGGTTGATTGTACTCTTTGGCATTTTTGTTTGTTAATTTTTGAAATGACATTGTTTGGGTGTCTATTTGTTTCTTCAGATCCATTCCTTCCCCCCATTTCATCCTGTTATTTTTTTATTTTATGAAGTCGTGTTTGTGTTGGGCTATTCTTCAGTTAAATGCACATATGAAGTTTTCCTTTTTTGTTTCTTACATTTTATCTATTTATTGTTGCTTGGGAGGATGCATGTGTGCCATTGCACAGACATGAAAGGCAGTAGACCACCTTCAGGAGACCCTTCTCGATGTCTACCTTGTTTCTCTAGTTGTGCTGCACACTTCAGGCTAGCTGGCCCATCCAGGTGATGCTCCTGGCTCCCTCCCATCACAACTTTAAAGTGCTGGGATTGTAGATGCACACCACAACCTCTGACATTTATAATTTAATTTTTACCTGGGTTCTGGGGATTGAATTAAAGTTCTCAGGCATGGTGGCTAGCACCTTTTACCCACTGAGCCATCTCCATTGTTCTGAATTTTATCTTCTAGTCTGTCTCTTTTTGTGTGTGTTGCTTTCTGAGGAGGAGAGGTGGTGGTGAGTAGATATGTCTTAGCATTGATGTCATTTTATTTTTTAAAATAATGATTATGCTTAGGCTGTTCCTTCTTACATATTTTTGTTTGTTTTTTGAGACAGAGCCTCTTATATTGTTTTTATACCCATGTACTTTTTATATTTAAAAAGTTTAATTGTGTGTATATGTGTATGCATGTATGATGAGTGTGTTGGAGTGTGTGCCACAGCCCCGTGTGTGTGTAGGCCAGAGGACTTTCTTCTTCCACCTTTATGTGGGTTCCAGGGATGGAGCACAGATCTACAGGTATGTGCCGCAAGCACCTCCACCTACTGAGCCATCTTGCCAGTCTGGATATGCTTACTTTCAGTGTTTGTGACCTTTTCACCCCATCTCACAATGTCATCTGGCTTTTTCCTTAGGCACCATAGTTAAAGAGCTGGTTTTTATTTTATTTTGGGGACTGACTAGGGATGATGAGGGGGAGAGGCTGGCCTCTCTGGAGGTTGGGGGCTGACTGAGGATGAGAAGAAGAGAGGCTGGCCTCTCTGGAGGTTGGGGGCTGACTGAGGATGAGGGGAGAGGGGGCCTCTCTGGAGGTTGGGGGCTGACTGAGGATGAGAAGAAGAGAGGCTGGCCTCTCTGGAGGTTGGGGGCTGGCTGAGGATGAGGGGAGAGGCTGGCCTCTCTGGAGGTTGGGGGCTGGCTGAGGATGAGGGGAGAGGGGTTCTCTCCAGAGGTCTTTGTTAGACATCTCAGATTCTGCCCTTTCCTTTGGAGGATGTTTCTGGTTATCTTGTGCCAGTATGATCACCACTGACTTGGTGGCAGCTAAATCTCCTTTCTCCTTTTGATAGACAGATGACATCTGGCTGGAGATCTATGTCCTTCTGCCAGACTCTGCCTCCTGGTACATTTCTCTGCTTCTCTCAGCAGCTGTTTCCAGATGTTTTATGGTGGGAAGGGAAAAGCAGATGCAGAAACCTTGCAGTTTTCTTCCCACAGAGTTTATAATTTTCAGTGAGAATTCTCGGGGTGGGCTTGACTTCTTTCCAGAGCTCTGGAGGTGTGAGGAACAGTTGGGTTTGCCAATGGGAGCTTTGCCGTTCTGCTGCCCAACTCTGCCACAGAACCGACTTCTCGCCTCAGTGAGTGTTTCCCAAGCTTCTGGTTTGGCTGAGTCCCTTTCCTTGTTAGTTGCTGTGAGTGAACTCCTGGTATTATTTCATTCAGAATTGGGCAGGGTTTTCTATGAGGCTATACTAGTGTTTCCTTGTGATCTTGGTCTTCCTTCAGGTCTCTTTCATTCCCATCTGTTTTGCTGCAATCTCTCAGAAATAATTGGAGGGCAACAGTAATATGTTAGAGTTTTCATAGCATTATGTTTAGTTACAGGAGTTGATACATGCACTTTGTAAACAAACTCTACCTGGGTATGTGTACATATACGCCCTGCACTAAACTAAGCACCCCATTTTTATCTTTTTGTTTCTTCTTCTTCTTCTTCTTCTTTTTCTTCTTCTCCTCCTCCTCCTCCTCCTCCTCTTCTTCTTCTTCTTCTTCTTCTTCCTCTCTTTCTCTCTCTCTCTCTCTCTCTCTCTCTCTCTCTCTCTCTCTCTCTCTCTCTCTCTCTCTCTCTCTCTCTGCAGTGCTGAGGATGGAACCTTGCCCCACATGCTAAGCAGGTGCTCTACCATTCAGATTTCCATTCCCATGAGAGAACATCTGGGAGGGGTTAAAAACACATGTTTAGAGTTCCACTAATGTGCACAGGCCAATCTGGGCCTTCCAAAGAGTCAGGTCATCTGGCAGAACCTTCCCAGTGTGGTCTTGGGAGGCAATAATTGAAAGAAGAAAAATTCAAGAGCTATGCAAGCAGAGATTTGGGCTTGCTTAGTGCCAATGTGCAACTCAGTCCCCTGCTACCTCCTTGGTGCCCTGATTGAATTAACAAATGGATGCCTAACAAGCCTTAGGTGCTTTTATTTTGAAAGCTGTTTACATTGCCCCTGTTGTTTTGAGGGCAGTAGGGAAGAGCTGGAAGAAGCAGTGGGCAATTTGAGTGAATATCGGGAGACAGCTATGTCCACCAATAAACTAATTGTGAGTTTCAGAACCAAAGGGAACACAGACAACATCAGGCACAGGTTGAGTTTGAGGTCTGACAGGTGGAGGAGAGCCTTCACTCCTTGGCTGGGCCTTTAGGTTCATTGTGTTTCCAACACAGCCCTGAAGATGAGCATATCGGGTCTTAGGCTGGGTAGGTTTCATGTGGAAAGCAGATGCTTGTCACCAAAGCCTCTGAGCAGCTGGATGTGAATCCAGCATGGCTTTGTGCACACCCAGAAACACCCTTGGAATCATAGCATAGCAAGATGGGCAGGGACTGACTTTCCTTCATGTGTTTTTCTGAGATTCTTGTTTTCTTGGTTAAGAAAACCACTAATGTCTGCAGTATAGCTTCACTATTAACCACATTTCATTTTTAATGTTATTATTACTTTTAGTTGTTGTTTTTGATGTTATTTTGAGACAAGGTCTCATGCAGCCCAGGCTGGCCTCAGTTTGATATGTAACCAAGGCTGGCCTTTAGCTCCTACTGCTTCTATCTTCCAAATACTTTACTACTGAGCTACATCCCCAGCCTTAGCTAAGCAACTTATCCTACCTTTTCCTTCTTTCTTCCTTCTTTTTTTTCTCCATTTCTCCTCTTTTTCTCTTTTCTTGTTTCCCTCCCTCCCTCTGTCTTTCTTTTCCCCCTAGGGTGCAAACCCACAGCTCTACACGTGCTCAGCAGGCTGTCTGTCACTGAACTCCATGTAATCTCAGTTCCCCTCCAAGCTACCCACGGACAACCTCATTTAATGATGCCCACCTCCACACGTGCTTTTGATAGTACTGAAGATGGAACCCAGGGCCATGTGCATACCAGGCAAGCTCACTGGTAGGAGAGACTGATGGCAGTATGTAAACAGGCTTGTCCATAGAAGAGGTCCTTGGACTGGCTTTCTAGGTTCTGTTGTTGGTGTTGGTTAAGGTTAGTTTGGTGCTTGTAGGGTTCACCTTGTAGAGTTTCACCTTGTAGCCCCTTGCAGGCCGTAAACTTGCAATTCTGCTTCAGCCTCTCAAATCCTGGGATTATAGGCCTGAGCCTATGATATGGTTTTAATATAAAAACTGCTACACAACTTTTAATTTTAATATTAATTTAAAATTGAAAAAGAAAACCTTAGGTTGTAAGTTTTGTTTTTTATATATAGTTTCCAAGCACTTTGCCCTGTTAGGGGATACAATTAGTTTTTGTTGTGTTAGTTTGAGGGAGAAACTACCCTTCAGAGCAAAACTGACACACAAGTAGACTTGTGTATATTGCCTGATTTCCCGGGGTACTCACACAAGCTGGCAAGCGGGAAGATGGAGATTGGACATGATAGGTTTTAGAAGTAGATTTGGAATGATCATTTATATTTTAATATTCCATGGATTAGCATTAGGAAAAAAAACAGCTTGGGCTGAAGATTTAGCTCAATGGTAGTGCCTAATATATACTTATGTTAGCGCGTTCAAACCCCAGCATTGAAAAAAAAGTAAATAAAAATAAAAGCCTACTTCATTTTGCTCATTGACATTTTGCCTTTTTGGAATGAGAGGCAATTTGCACCCCCAACTATATTACATTTATATAAAACATGGACATGACTTGGAGCTGAGGAAGTAGTTCAGTCAGTAACCCAAGCATGAGGCTGTGAAACCAATCCCTGGCAGGGATGGATGTAAAAGCTAAGGCGGGGGTATATGTTCAGAATAGCAAGCTGGGGACTTAGAGAATCACAGATATCCAGGGCCATCCCAGCCTAAGTCGTGAGCTCCAGGTTCCAGTGAGAGCCCCTGGATCAAAATAATAAAAATAAAAGAGAGAGAGGGACACACAACTGAGGAAGGCTATCTGAGACTGACGTCCAGTCTCCACTCCCATGTGCACGTGTAATTCTCACACATACACGTGTGCACTCACATGTGCACACTCAACACATGTAAAAAGTAGAAGAACTTTTCATAAAACTTTATCCTACTATCTCACTTCTAATATAAATACCCTCGAAAAAACAGCTCAAGATATTTTTGTGTTTATTCTTAGCACAGTGGTAAACTTGTATAAGAACTCAATCGAAATTTACGTCTTAAAATGTTAATATAACCTGTTAAAGTCCTGTTAACTTAAAAAAATGACACCCTGCTGACATATTTTAACTTTATAATTTTGTGGCTGACATTTGACAATTGTTATGTTATTTGAGAAATATTTTTAATGTATGTGAAATAACATGGAACTTTTGTATTTAAAATTCATTATTATATAACATGATCTTATTTTGAGTTGTAGCATTTCAAATATCTGTTTAATTTCATTAATTTTTCCGAATATCATACCTTATATGTATTGTAAATAAAAACGTACACATTTAAAATAAACTATAATTCTGACCATTGAATAATATCTTATTTTTCTTCTTTCAAATTAACAAGAGTTTATCCTACTTAGGTAGGTACTTATTTTGCCCCACACTGGTTCATTTTGTGATGCTCAAAATCATCTGAACAAATAATTTTCATTTAAACCAGCCATTTTTTACTTCATAAAGGAAGACACTGAAAATGCCATTAATAGGTTTATATGAAAAAGGCCCATTTTATTTAGAAACTATTGTTAGAATTTTGCTGTTTTGTTGATGTCAGCCTATCTGAAAATTGTGTACTTTAGCTTGTTTTGTGAATTTTTTTTTGGTTTTTCGAGACCGGATTTCTCTGTGGCTTTGGAGCCTGTCCTGGAACTAGCTCTTATAGACCAGGCTGGCCTCGAACTCACAGAGATCCGCCTGCCTCTGCCTCCCAAGTGCTGGGATTAAAGGCGTGTGCCACCACCGCCCGGCTTGTTTTGTGAATTTTAATATTCTCTTATTTTTTAAAGCCCTCCTAAGTAATTTTGAAGGCAGCTCCTATTGTTAGCACAATAATGGTGTCAAAATGAAACATAAAATTGGGAAAATAGTTAGAGCTAAGGTCCCCATCATCATTCATTACTAGCACCGAATGCAGAATTGTTTTAACGAGTTGGTGTGATGTAATGATCCCACAAGCTCCTTGTTCTTGGGGTTCATACTGGCTCACACTGCAAGAGGAATTTCACCTTCCTCATTTGGAAGATAGTTATGTGACCTTCTGCCTGTCTCATAAATGTGATTTTTAAAATGCTTAAAACTGGGAACTTTTCTAACAATGTCTCCTTGGTTGCAGTGCACTTTCACAGTGATATGGTTTGGTGTTTTTCTGTCTTAACAAGTCAGCTTTCAACTGTCTCTGTAACCACAGCAGGTTGCTAATTTCTTGGAGTTTCCTAGAGTTAGGTCATCTGTCTGAGGGTGGTAGTTCAAGAAAATGTTCAAGTTTCCCGTTAGGAGCCACCATGTATGGAAAACCCAGCCAGGGCGAGTAACACATGGCAGGCTTATGTGATTGGGATAGGCAGAGTTTCTTGCAATATGAAAGCAGGTCTAACTTAGGGGTAGGCATGTAGGCTCTCTGGGGACCAGGCAATAAGTAGCCAAGAAATCCAGAGCATCAGTTGGCAACACTAAGCCACTAAGCAATGAACTAACTATATTGCCAGAACATTCAAGAAGGCATCAAATCCCTTGATCCTTCTTACCCTAGTTCTGACTGAGATGGTCCATAGAACAGAAGGAGATTCTAGTTACCAATGAGCCATGTTGTCTTTGGACAGCTTGCTAAGCAACTATATCTCTTCTGTAAAATATAGATAATAATAATAATAGCCAATTCATGTCATAATTCTGAGACTGAGTGGGTGTAGTGCATGATATAAAGCACTATATATAACATTTATTATAACAGGTAATGGTCATAGGCTTTCCTGTGGAAATTGAGAGCCTGTGTTAGGAAGTTATGTACAAATGAACAAGTGAACAACAATGAAATTACTCATAATGACTATGAATGCAATTGATTTAGTGACCAAGAAATCCAGAGCATCAATTGGCAACACTAAGCCACTCAGCAATGAACTAACTATATTGCCAGAACATTCTAGAAGGACAAAAGTGAAAAATGTCTTATTTTCCTTGTTATATTAAAGTACCTAAGACAGTTAACTTCTAAAATATTCATTGTACTCACAATTTTGGAAGTTCTGGTTCAAGGCTGAGTAGACCCATTGTTTTGGGCCTCTGATGGGTATGCTAGATGACAAACGCAGAAACACATGGTCCAGCAAACTGCCATCCCTGTGTCAGGTAAACAATGGATAAGGCCAGGCCCTACATCCCTTCCAAAGGTGTGAGCCTCAATGGGCTAAGGAACTTCCTAAGCCATTCCTAAAGGCCTACAGCATCTTCTAACAACACAACTTTGGGACCAAGCCCTTACCTCAGAAACCTACAGAGCATACTCAACATTCAAACTGTTAACACCATTTAAGATTATTAACCTCCCTTATGACCAGACCAAGTCCTGAAATATTCACAGGGAAAGCACCTGCTTTTAAGTATTACCATGAAGGGAGCTCTCTGGAAAGTTGAAGTATTTAATCTATTTAGTAAAGTTCTTGCTGTTGGCTGTACCCATTATTGTCACAATTGGAGCATGTTTCTTTCAGCCCATGGGGCTTGGGGGCACCATAGACGATGCAGCTGCCTCCCCATGGAGTCTGATGCTGGGAACAACACCCCCAAAGCAGCAGAGCGACTTGGCCAAGTCTGTCAGTTTGTGGAAGTGGTGGCACCAATCAGTGTGGGGTTGGATCTGTGAAGGATCAGGAGTTACTTGACCTGTCTGTGAGGTCCATTAGGGTTTCCTAAGACTGGGAATTCGGCTCTCACAACAAGCTCAACTGTCGCTGTTTCCTCTTGGAATTTAAAAAACCTGATGCTTGAAGAGTATGGCAAAACCAAAAGAAACAGAAGTCAAACCCTGGCGATTTGCCCCAGGCCACAGAGCACTAACCCAGTGTTCTCCAGAGAACTCACTCATGTTCCCACTGATCCTTTAATCAAATTAAAATAGCCTTGTTCTTTGTAGAAGAGAGTTGGATCACCAGATCCTTTAAACTGAGACCAGTCAGATGATGCCCTCCTGGCCCGTGTCTCTTCTAGGGAATCTCATGCACCTGGGATAACAGGGTACCCCGAAAGTCCATGCCTTCCCATATTCACAGCTTTACATGGGGAGTTCATGAGAATCGCTGATGCAGGGGATGCAGAGCAAGATATTGCGACTATAGTAAAGCCTATTTCAGATGGTTGTGGGGGAGCTTATGTGGATTCATATAAAAATGCTCAGGGCAGATGGGGGTGAGTGTAACGCATGAAATGTATTATGTAAGTTATTGCTGTGTTGAGGTCTCTTATTCATTGCAGAGACGTCCTAGGTGGGATACCAACATATCCATAAACTGTCTACTCCTTTTGAGAGTGTCTGGCCATGAATAGGACACTATAATGACCTTAGTGCAGGAAGGAAAGAGGAAAGATGATAATGATGATGATGATGTGTGTGTGGTATGTATATGTGATATGAATTTCTATTCATGTAGTATGTGTGTATGTTTAATGTGTATATGTGATGTGTCTATTTGTGTGGTGTGAATGTATACATTAGTGTGTTGTGGTGTGTATGTGTATATGTGTGGTATGTATGTGCATGTGTGTATGTGTCTGGTGTGTGTAGTATATATGCGTACTTGTGTGGTATGTATATGTGTGTGATGTGTCTCTGTATGTGGGTAGTATTGTGTATGTAGTATGAATGTGTGCTTGCATATGTGTGTGATGTGTATGTGTGTAGCATATTGTATATGTGTATATAATGTGTATATGTGTGTTGTGTACGTAGAGTATGTGTATGTGTGGAGTGTGTGTGTGTGTGTGTGTGTGTACTGTGTAGAATCACCTGTTAAAAAAAGCCTGAGAAGAATGATTTGAACCAGAAAAGTCTCCTAGAAGAAATTAGGAGATCCTTCAGCAAGGCATGAACTCTTTGTTCACCTCAAGTCTCTCAAGCTCTCATTCAGAATCTGTGCTGTTGCCTTTGCCCTTCTATGTTAACAGTAAATTCAGAGAGAGCAGTGGTGGGAGACTGTACCCCTCACACCACAGTGCATCCAAAGAGAGTGGCTCTGGTCTGGCTCATGCTAATGGCTAGGCTGTCAAGAAGACGAAGTGACATCCCTTTGAAGACTAATACGTGCACTTTTAAAGTAAAAATAGGGGCCATCGAGATAGCTCAGTGGGTAAGGGTATTTGCCTTCAAGTCTGATGACCTGACTTCAATCCCCACAACCCACATGGTAGAAGGAGAGAAGCAGCTCCCATAGTTGACTTCTGATCTCTATTTACATGCACACACACGTACCTACACACACTAAATTAAAAATCTATTCTGAAAGATTTTTAAAGGGATATAAGTGTGACTCAGTTTGCAGGGTGTTTGCCTAGCATGCATTAGGTAATCCCAGTACCCCAAACAGGGAGGCAGGAAGACTGGAAATGCCAGGTCACCATCTTCTACACATTGAGTTTGGGGCAGGTCTGAGGTTCATGAGACTCAAATATAGCACAACAAATAAGCAAAACACTTAAAAGTAGTAATCAAACTTTTCCTTGACTTAAGGAGCAATACTTTATTTAAAGAAAAATTTTAAAATTGGAAAGCACACTTAATTTAAAGAATACTCACAATTCCTTCGCTCTGAGATAACATCTTGGTGTGTACTTCTGTGTACAGTTTTGTTTGGTTGGTTTTTGGTTTGCAAGACAGGGTTTCTTTTTTTTGATTTAATAAAGTTTTATTTTTCCAAATGTACAGCTGATTGAACCTGTTCATGCATCTTCACCAGCAGCTGGGGCATCTCCACCCTTTGTGTTTCTGGTGTAAATTACTTGGGCTCTGTGCTTTGAAACCAGCTTGATGAGACCTTTACTAAGGAGCTCCTGAAGGGCTGCCCTGGCCAAGGAACCGCGAATCTTCAGTCTCTCAGAGACCACAGCTGGAGCAATAAGTTTATAGTTGGGAACTTCCTTACAGAGTTTGCCGTATGTAGCCTTGTCAAACAGGACTAGATTGTTGAGCTTGTCCTGAACTTTGCCTTTGGACCACTTCTTCTTTTTGGCCTTGCCACCAGACTTATTTACTGGGTCTTTGTCTTTTATGGCTGACTTTCTGGCATCTTTCTTCTTGTTGTCATCCTTGGGCGGCATGATGAAGCTCGGAGAGTGGCGACGACCACTGCAGCCTCCCTAAGATGTCGGGGGAAAAAAAAAAGCAAGACAGGGTTTCTTTGTGTAACCCTGGCTGTCCTGGAACTCACTGTGTAGACCAGGCTGGCCTCGAACTAACAGAGGTCCTCCTGACTCTGCCTCCCTCCTGAGTGAGTGCTGGGATTAAAGGTGTGTGCCACCACCACCTCGCTGTTTGTTTTTTACAAAGCAGCTTCACACATAGATTTTCCTCTTACAAGTTGAGAATAATCCTTCAGGCAGTTCTCTCTCACCGCACTCTTTCCGATGCTGCAGATGGAACCAGGGTCTTACACCCTCAAGGCATGCAGTCTACTGCTCAGCTACATACCTAGCCACATGCAACATGATTTTAAGTGCCCAGTGATGCCAGCGTACACGTGTATCCTGATGGATTTCACCATCCCACATTCTTGGAAGATTTTCAACTTAAAACGAAAACACTGTAGTTAAACTCTCATGAGCATCCATAATTATTTCTTAGGCTAAATTAATGCCAAATCGCTTTGCAGAAAAGTTGTTTCAAATAAAGCTGCATTTTGGAAAGCATTTCAAGATCAGTTAACTGCGAGTTAAAGGAAGCCAGGAGGGGTGCTGGCTGGATAAGCGGGCTTGCTTCAGTTAAAGAAACAGCCTTCTCATTTCTCCACAAAGCCAGGTGTGTGAGATCACACAGCTTCTCAGCAAGCAGTCTGGACTCTTATTTCCTTTGTCTGGTCCAGGCTCAGCGTAGGACCTACCAGAGTAGTCGGATGAGGTGAAAAAGAAAGCCATGTCAAGGTTCCATCTCTTCTCTATGTTGTGTGACACTGGAAAAATCTTAGAACTTTTCTGAGTTTCATTTTCCTTATCAGTGAAGTAGGAACGACCGTATCTCAACTTTCTCATAGCAACTTTCTGAAGGTTAGAATGTCCAAGTCAGATAACAGATATGCCACCCATCTGAGGGCATTGGAAACCTTTACCCATGTAAGCTGTGATGACTCTAACGGATGTATATCTAGTCTCTTTCAGAGCCTGCCCTGGTGGCGAGGGAAGTGGATCGCCACCTTGGCAAGTGGGCACAGGTTCTAATCCTAGACAGACATCCTTGACAGCAAGTGACTTCCTCCTCTCTGGAACTTTGTAATGAGAGACAGCATATCATATAATTTCTTTTATCAAAATTTCAGCTTACTCTTCGGCAGATGCTATGAGATAGATTCAGAACAGGAATCACTAGTGCCAGGAAGAGAGGACCTAACGTGGTAAATAGAAAACGTCGGTGCTCTAGGGGCTATTGTTTGTCTTAGTTTGATTTCCTGGTGCTGGGGATGTCCTGCAAGAGTTCTACCGCTGAGCCACATCCGCAGCCTGCTTTCCCACCTTTGCATGTGCTTCTGTCCAGTGGGGGGGATAGTAGGGGCCACGTCTCCACGTCTCCTATCTGCTTCTGTCTGGTGGGGGGGATAGTAGGGGCCACGTCTCCTATCTGCTTCTGTCTGGTGGTAGTGAGTGGTAGTGGGGAGCCACATCTCCTATCTGCCTCTGTCTGGTGGTAGTGAGTGGTAGTGGGGGCCACGTCTCCTATCTGCTTCTGTCTGGTGGTAGTGAGGGGTAGTGGAGGCCACGTCTCCTATCTGATTCTTCTGTCTGGTGGTAGTGAAGGGTAGTGGGGGTCACGTCTCCTAACTTTTCCTAGAAAGAAAAGCTGAAGTAGAGTTTTCCTTATGCCTTTTTCCTAAAGAATTCCTTGCATGGTGTCTTTCTCCTTCTTAGCTGTTTTGGTTGTTTTACTACTGTTTAGATACAATGACTCAGATAAAAAGATATTTTAACAAATATTTAGTGTCACAGAGACCCAGCATAAAACTGTGTTCCTTGGCACATCATGTGATCTTTGAAATGAAGAGTGCGTTACACTCTGTATTCCCAGAATTTGATGTCATATTTCGCACAACAGTGGTAACTGATTATCATTATTACTTAAGGCAGGTAATGAGGAGAGGGAGATCCAGAGAGAAGGGCAGGTGCATGGCATCTACTCAGTTCTTTACTGTGGGAACTGTTATTTGGACACTGTAAGGCTACACATTGTAAGAAAGCATGGAGGAACAAAAAGAGATGGGTCTAAATTATGACTTACACTTAGCTGATTGGTCTGAATTTCAGTTTCCTCATAGGAAAAATGGATATAATAATGCCTGCATCATTGTCCTACTTATACTGACTCCTATGCACACTCATATAACACTAGTGTATAATGGGGCACATTACATCTGAGTTCTGCTTCAGGAAATAAGACATATAAAAGGCTTTTGGGGTACTGTGAGTAATAGGGGAGAGCTGAGGAAAGTTTTGTCCTTGGAATTCTTTAAGCTAAGGCCACCATACTGAGGTTTGGGGTTTCCATTGCTGGCTCCAGCAGTGGAATGTGTCAGTGGGCCCGTGTGAACACAGATACGTTCACTCAGCCTCTCTCTGTGAATAACACTGGTGGGACTTAAGGGTGTCTAGAGGAATATGGTGCTTTTTCTTCTGTGGAAATACTTAACGCATTATCCACCTATGAGTACATTTCCTTGGATTTCATTAGAGATATTTAGTGTTCTAAGATTTTGAATTTGGTCTTTCTTAAAACTGTGTATTTAGTTTGCTGGTATTTGCATGAAGACTGACCATTTGATAAATAGGCTATTATGGGTCCAGTCTATTTTCTTCCTAGTACCTAAGAGAAGGCCCCCTCTCAGATTCCAGTGATAGAGAATGCAACTACTGTTATTTATTTATTTATTTATTTATTTTATGTTCATTGGTATGAGGGTGCCAGATCTCCTGGAACTAAAGTTCCAGACAGTTGTGAGCTGCCATGTGAGTCCTGGGAATTTAATCTGGATTCTCTGGAAGAGCAGCCAGTGCTCTTAACCACTGAGCCATCTCTCTACTCCCCTGTTCTTCCTTTTTATATTAATGTTTATTGATTCTCTGTGGATTTCACATCATGCATTCCAATCCTATATATCTCCTTGTCTCCTCACATCTGCAACCTTCCCCCAAATCAAAACCAAATTTAAAAGAAAAACTCAAAACCGAACAAAACAAATGAGGAAGAAGAGGAGGAAGAGGAGGAGGAAGAATCTTGAGAATGTCCTGGAAACCATGGTGTGGCCCATTGAGTCACACAGCAAACACTTGCAAGCAAAGATGCAAGTACTTTTTTAAAGCCACTTTTTGAAAAGATCACTTCCAATAACAAAGTGCTACAAAAGGAAAACTCATTTTGAAATGTGTACATGGGAGCCCAAGTATCTTGTGTCCTCCTCACGATCTTTACAAAGACTTATCAGCTGTGGGTAATTCCATTACCCACTGAGGCAAATTTACCCATCCTCCAGATCACATTTAAACAATACCCCCTTTATTAGCCCTCCCTTATTTATTCCAGTTCCAGACGGGCCCATGGGCTTTGGCAAGGACCAGCATCTCAATGACATTATTTTATTCATCTAATGAATATAACATACACTTAAGAATTTGTCATACAAAGCTTGTGGTTGGCAGTATTGACATCATTTTGCTTGTTTCGTTTTGTTACTGACCTGTAGACTTCAAGATGTTTGTGTGAAGCCACCCTGATTCTAGCTTTTCGAGGAGGCAGGTCTTCTCAGCAAGCAAAATAGTCCTTGTTGGGAGCAGCAGCCGCTGTCTCCTCTAAGGCAATGAGGCAATTACTAAAGCCGAGAGAATGCTTTAAACTTCTCGTGTACTCACTGGATATTACTTGAAGTTCTGATAACTACTGTGGAAATTTCTGCCCCTTCAGAGATGAGAACCTCAGGCATGATACTTTCCCATGTGAATCGCTATGTAGTGACTCAAAATTAACTGTATAGAATACTATATTTCTTCTTGGAACATAATAAATTCTTAGCAATATAGTTATTATTACTAATGTTAGTAGTTTGTGGTTTTGAGACCAAGTCTCATGTACTCAAGCAAAAGATGACCTTGAACTTCTGATCCTCCTGTCCCCACCTCACAAGTGATGGAGTCATAGGTATGTACTGGCGCATCTAGCTTTATTATTGTTACTATGATGATGATTATAGGTTTCCTAGGAAATTCCAAACCCAGTATTCATTCCTTTATGTCAAGATCCTATCTTCCTTTTATTTCTTTTTTGGCTGAAAATGATATCAGCAAAGATTAATACTCTCTTGGTAACAAATAAAATTCATAAAAAAGGACTTTGAAAGTCCTTAACATAGTCTTTAAGCTTTATATATTTTGGTAACAATAATTATTACATTGCAGTTAAATAGTCCTATTAACAAACAGAGCCTGTCTTCTCCAGGGAGATGAGTGTCTGGTGAATGCAAAGACTAAACACAGCATACTTGTAACCTCAGCTTTCGGGAGGCTAAGGCAGAAGGACCTGGAACTCCAGGACAGCCTGGGCTCTCCTGTAAAACCCTGTTGTAAAGAAATAGTAAGCTTTACTTTTCCTGGTAGACCTAGTAGTCGTTATGTGCACTTCTCACTTATGAGAACCTTCCATGGTTTTTTTAAACTAGAGTTGAACACAGAACCTTATACATGCTAAGCATATGAGCCATCCTCATCCCCCTTCCGTTTTGGGGGGGCAATGTCTCACCATGCTGCTCAGGCTGTCTTTAAATTCACCCTCTAGCTAGGACATGTGTAAAATGTGTGATCCTCCTGCCTCTGTCTCCCAAGTAGCTGAGATTACAGGCCTGTACCACCATGCTCAGTTCCCCTCATGTCATCTATAATGTATGTTTTATAATATGATGTTTTCATGTTTTTATTCTGAATATATCATAAACCACATATTTGCATAAGCACTTTGCAGAAGACCCATATCTTAACTGGATACTCTTTGCTCCTGTGTGTATAGTTTTTTTTTTTTTTTAGCCCAGAGAACAGACTTTCCTTAACATTTCTTATGGTGAAATTTTCTGGTTATGGATTACTTGGCACCCAAGAAAAAAGCTTTTAATTTGTACTTTTTTCCACTGGACACAGTCTCGAC
The DNA here is from genome assembly GCA_028555095.1 of Dicrostonyx torquatus. Classification (NCBI taxonomy): domain Eukaryota; kingdom Metazoa; phylum Chordata; class Mammalia; order Rodentia; family Cricetidae; genus Dicrostonyx; species Dicrostonyx torquatus. Next base: position 6,307,262 of record JAQHUG010000045.1, read on the forward strand.
TTTTCTTCTTAGTACAAGAATGATACTGTTCCATTGTCCTCTGACTTCCATTGTTTCTAATGAAAAGTCATCGGTATTTTTATTTTTTGTTCCCTCTATGCATGCCTAAATTTTAGCGATTTTTCTCTTTATCCTAGGGCTGTAAAATGTGGTTTCTCTGTGTCTGGGTGTAGTTTTTGTTGTGGCTTTGTTTCTATGTATTTGCTGAGTTTGGATCTGAGGACTGAGATTATTTTATCACATGGTGAAGGGAGATAGTCATTGATATTCAGTCTCACTTTTTTTCTTTCTGGAGCTTCAGTTATACTTATTTTAAACTTTTTTTTATTGTCCCTACGTTTTCTGAGGGCATATCCTTTATTTCAGACATCTTACTTTCTATGCTTTTTTTTTGCAGTGTCTAAACTATTGTTAGACCAATTCAGCAAATTTTAAATTTTATAGATTATCATTTTCACTTTTAGAATTTTCATCTGGTCCTGTTTAAAAATCTGGTCATTTTAAAATTCATTTTATTTCAGTATTGGGAATCTTAGGGTCTGTTTTTGTCTGGTTTTGCTTTAAGTTCTTGACTTTTTAATTTTCTTTTTATATTTTACAATTTTTCTTTTTCTGTTTTGAATAGATTCCTGCTATGGGATCCAGGCTAGCCTCAAACTCACAATCCTCCTTTCTCTGCAACCAAAGTGCTGGTATTACAGGCATGTGCTGAAGCTCCTGAATACGTTTTAAAATCCTTGGTCACATTTTTATGTCTCTTTGCACATCTAGTGAAGTTTTTTTTTGTTAGTTAGTTTGTTTTATTTTTTGTCTTTCCATATACTTAACATTTTGAATTTCACATTATATCACTCTGGAGGGTGTTAAGTTTTTTTCTGTCCAATAATTAATTTACTCACAAAGTAGCTTTACTCTTTTTTTTTTAGAGGGGTTGTTTTTAAATCTGTAGAGAGAAGATATGGAGAAATTCTTGATCTGAAAATGGAACAGTTCTACCCCTAAAATCCATACCTTAATTAAATTGTAATTCCGTGCCCAATATGTACAGTGATACAACCTTACTCTAGATGCTTAGATCCTCAGTGTTTTCTAGCCTGTAACAATTGCTCTACATAGCTGATTTTTTGTTTGTTTGGTTGGTTGATTGATTGAGTGATTGATTTTAATCCATGCTGGGACTTACCATCTCTTCCTATAAGTCTACCGTTCAGCTAAACATTCAAAGAAAAAAATGGCATTGGAAAGAACCTGAGTACTTTTATTTATGAAGTCAGGTGCTCTAGTACAGCATACCTCCCAGGTCAAGGAGATTTCAATGCATATTTCTGGAGCTGTTTCTCTAGACATTTTCTTTCTTTTCAGAACCTACTGCACAAACCCAGCACCTCAACAACTCTGAACCCCTGTTTCTACCTCATGACTTAGTGGGACCATTGCTCCCTTTCTGTACCATGTTCTAGAAGCCTCTGACAACTGCTATTTTTTTCTCATAGATTTCAGTTTTGAACTATATTTAAACCATGAAAATGCTTTGGATTTATGTTTGTTTTTAGCAGGAGGGTTAATTCATCATGGAGGACAGTGGAAGGCTTTAGTACAACCGAGTGACTTATTTTCAGTAGTTCATCACTCTAACTTAGATAGCTGCAGCTTCATCCTCAAGAAATGGGATGTCCCTGGAAAGGCATAAACGCGAAGGCCAAGACTAAGGTTGTGTGTTTTCAAATTATTTTTTACAAACTCTGATTTAATATTTTTCCTAAAGTGTGGTCATGCATTTTCATATAATTGTGTGAAAGAGAAGCAGGGGGCAGATGGAAGGACAAGAGCTAGAGGGGTGACTCAGAGGTTGAGAGCCTTGCTACTGGAGTTTGAATCTGGGCACCCATGGTGGACAGCACACCACTGACAACCCGAGATCAAATCACTAGCAAAGCAGGAAAGATGTCCTGGAAAACTTTTCTTTTTCGAAAGAATATCCAACATTAAAGTCATTTAAAACTTAGAAAAACTGATTAGCAATTTGCTACATTTTTTAATACTTATCATATATCTCCAATAGTTAGAAACCCTTCAGTTCTTTGAGACACCTTGATCTTGTGGCCTACCTGCCTCAACCACCCAAGGGTCAGGACTAGAGGTGTGCGCCACCATACCAGCACCTCTAGATTTCACTGGCCATCCTCACAGCTGTCCTTTGTGGTCTGAACTTGATTATCTAGTTTACAGATTATAAAACTGAGATAGGGTAGACAAGGTATAACTTTGTTAAGGTTAATGACTAATAGACAGGAATTGGGAGGTGATCCAAAGTGATCTGAATAAAAAAAAAAAGACACATTTTAAACATCTCAGCATCTTTCATATTAGACGATGATCCTGACACTATCCCATACCCCACTTCCCTGTATCAAACTAAAGAAAACTGCACGGTGGTCTGAGTGGTCTTTGAATACCTCCTTGGGGTTTGGACATGGGGTGAGATGCTTGGTCACTGATGAGACAAACCTTCTGTTGGTCCACAAATCTGTTTTCCCATTAGCCTTTTTTACCCTCTTCCATTCCATCAACTTTAGTCACCAATATTCTCCTTTAGTGGCCAAATGACCTTCAAGTATGGAGAAAAGTTGCTGAGTCACTTGGGAGATTTTCAGTGTGTATCTTCTTATCTGGAACTCTTGAGTAAATCAGGGCACCATGGTGGCAACCCATACTACATGTTTGAAATGTACTATGTTGTTTGAATAAAATCCTTTTCCTAATTAATTCATATCAAGAAACGTTCAACCTCGTTTTCCTTCTGCCTTTGGGAAGGTGAGAGAGGTTAGGAGAGTGGATATGAATCCAGACCAGGGGCACTGGGTCTCTACACGATTTTTGTTTCCACCTCTATATATGATAGTTGCGATTGCTCTTGGATGAGCCTCTTCCTCTGATCTCTGAGCCTACAGGAAGGAAGGAGCCAGAAGAGTGCAGGCTATTATTACAGCAATATCGTTTCTCTCTGGCTATCACACGGTTGTTCCCTGAGTCATGAACTACTCAACTCAGTGACTGCTGAACTAAACTGCCTTTGAAAATCAGAGAAGAGAGACAGTACGTGCCCAAACCAAGCCCCTGAGTCACTTAGCACACAGCATGCAGACAGCAGTAGGTAGGGGCAGAAGCAGTGGTAGGACCCAGCCCTTGCAGGAGTGTGACCCTTCAAGAACCCATACCCCACAGAAACCGCTGTAGATCATAAAATCTCATGTCCTCATAGACAGAAATTACCATTGTGAGTCCCCTCCTCTATCTCCAAGATGCAGGGTTAGTGAGTTATCAAACTAAGTGTTTTTTAACATAGATTGAACATGTATTACGGAGATCATGTTTTATTTGCCATGTCTAATGAAACTATATTAGATATTATGATTTATGGAACAAAATAGGCAGAGTTTGTGTTTGGAAACACAGCATCCTATTTACTGGGAAACCTTGATTTAGAGAGCCATACCCAAGCTTATTTAAAAAAATTAGTGTCTTTTCCATCTTATCAATTACAGTTCTGTAATGACTATGTATAATTATTTTTCTTTTCTTTTTGGAAGGAATCTTCTGCTGAAGAAAGAATCTAAAGAGCTGAATAAATTCCTCTAAGACTAATAACACCAAATTTGATTTAATGTCATATATGCTTGTTCATATTTTGCCACATGAGACATATGTGCCTTCTTCAAAGACCCTGGGTTAGAGGCATTTTCTGGTGGTATTTGAAGAAGAATCTGAAACCTCTGGTGCTGTTGTTCAATTGTTTGTTTTCTGAAGAATTTTAGGTTGTGTTTGACAACTTACACTCAAAAAAAAAAACAAGAAATATCCTTTTACTCAATATACTTTAAAGATAACTTCTGACTGACATTTCCTCACATGAAGAAGTTGAGAAAGTCTGCACTATATATATGATATTTAACTAACTTTTGGGCAGCTATTATTTTGAGCATCACCTCTGGTAGTTAGAGCCAACTCCTTAAGGGTCCTAGAGTGTGGGCTGGGGTCTTTTCTCCCTTTAAATTCTTGCAAGAACAAGACAGCAAACAAATCGCTCCCTCTAGCAAGCTGCTGGCAAGTTCCATGTGACCCAACATTAAGCTTGGCATCAGGAAACCTTACCGTCAGTTTCTGAGGAGTCCAGGTCTAGAAGTTAGTCAAAAGCTTCGTAGTGCAGGGCTCACGGGCCTCAGAAAACAAATTCTGAGCTTCAACCGTATCAGCTCCAAGTTTAAAAATAGAGAACCATAGTTTTATTGTCTGATTATGACATACTCTGCACCAACGTCAGTAAGACTCAAATGTGCATTGAGTGAAGCCAAAGGGTAAACAAATTAAACTGAAGTGACTCAGAAGGCACGTAGGGAACAAAGACGTGCAGAGGTAAGAAGGAATTTCGTTTCTGAGAGCAATCCCACTTAGAACTCAAGGGAGAGAATCTCATTAGAAAAATCAAAGAACTGTAGATCGAAGATAACTTTCTTTTATAAGCTTTTGCAACAGATGGAAGAGAGTGTATGGGGATGACTGAGATCTACACTTCGGAAGTTCCTGAACACTGAATGCTTGGGCGTTCAAACCAACAAAAATTTTCTTTGAAACCAACAGAATTGCTGGGCCATCCCTGTTAAAAATTACAGCTGTAAAGGGGGACTGATGGGTTGATACAGCAACCTCAAGACTTGCCTCAGCCCCACATGCCTCTTGGAGACTTCCTATAAGGCCAAGGTGCAGTTGTCGAAGCTGGTAGTGAATACTTTGGCCAGAAATTCACCTTTGTTTACCTGTTGTGCTGGTTTTGACCATAGTAGGACGTGGCCCAGTTAGTCATGACTATGGAAGGCTGGGGAATGTACTTGCTAAAAAGGACAGATGTGCTTGTATTTGACCAGGATGGAAGGTTGCTGGAAATTATGCTGAGTCATTTTCAAGCAGCAACCTGGCAATCAGGCCAGCACCACTGAGCAAGGTGGGGTTCATCCTTGGCTTTGAAGTCAGCAAACCTGGATGCTGGCCCTTGTTGGGAAGACAGCAGACTTCTTGACATCTCTGTGCTTCGTTGGTCTTCTCTTTGAATGTCTTTCACCCCTATCCTAAGCACACATCATGCACTAAACAGGACACTAAGCCTCACAATTCCATGGAGTGAGCCTTTTTTTTTAATCCCCATTTCACAGAGGAAGACACTGAGCCTGCAGGGCTCACTCAAGGACACAGAGTTAGGAAGTTCAAGAGATCCAGATTCTCTTCAGGCTCATTGCAGCCGAGTGCTTCACTCTGAAGTTCAGCTAATAATAGCATCATAACTGACGCTCTGACAGTCAAGAGAGACGATATTTGCAAGGTGCTGAAGTCATATACACATGTCAGATGTTCTAGTTGTTACAATTAAGAAAGGCAACAACCAAGAAAACAACCCTGTTTCAAATGCCTGTGAACCAGAGCTAATCAATTCTAGTAATCCAAATCAAAACTTCCTGATATGCTTTCTTGACAGTTGCCTCATGAAAATATTAGAACTACTTTGCTCAAACTTTATAGACTTATAGAAGAAAAAAAACAACAAGCAAACGAAAAAGAAAGGAAGGAAGAAAAAAGGAAATTACACAGTAGGAGCCCATCTGTGCGTGGGATCCCAGTGTCTGGGGCGCTAAGCTAAAAACATTCTTAGGCAGTATGAAGCCTGCCCTCAGCACTCTGCTCTAGCCTCTCCTGCCGAGCCTGAGTCTCCTGCTACAGGTTTGGTTGACTCCCAGGAGCAGTTAGGAAGCTGGCTTTCCCCTTTGTCCAAAAGTACAAGCGTGTTTGCACACTAAATATACGAAGTGCCCTTTCATAAATCTGTATGGAGGGCCTGTCTGTGAAGAGGGTAATACTGAGATAGAGGACCCTGAGGTAGGGAGAGGTAGGGGGTGCTGAATGTGCTCCTCAACATTTGGAGAGAAAAGGGAAGACTTCACAAATCCCCTGCAGACTCTGTTCACTTCTCAGAGCCTAGTGGTAGTCCCCAACTGATCAGGATGGATTTCACCATCTGAAGCTGGAGTCTCATGTCCTTTGTGTGAGGCAGAGTATTAAGTATTGCTTTTATGCTTTTAAGAGAAATGGAAGAGCTGCAATTAGGGAAGGAAAAGTGATAACACCATGGCAAGATTTTTATAAAGAAGAGAATTGCAACTAATAGATACAGTTTGGAGTTTTTAAGACAAGGAATACCATGGATTTATGAACCGAACCTCCTTTCCATAGATTTATGTGGTTATACACTTGCAGTTCTCAACCAGTGGGTCGCATATCAGCTATTTATGTTACATTTCAAAACAGCACCAAATTACATTTATGAAGTAGCAACGAGATAATTTTATGGTTGGGGGTCACCGCAACATTAGTAACTGTATTAAAGGGTTGCAGCATTAGGAAGGTTAGAAATCACTGTGTGTTCACTTTCAGAAGAAAGTATGAACAAGGGAAAGTCACAGAGGAAATGAAGAAAGCAATTCCCCTCCCCCCATTTTGTTTTTTGTCCTGGTTTTAGTTTGCTTCTAATTTGTGTTGTTTTTGTTTGTGGTGCATTACCAGACTGCTTCCAGGAGAGAGCTAACCAATGGCTGAAGAGAACATCATGAGTACTTCAGCATTGGAACGTTGTCTGTGGTTCTCCACGGTTTTCAAAACAAAAACCTTCTGGAGTTTTTGTTTGTTTGTTCAATTTGATTAATGGTGGACAAGGTCCATTCATGATGCCAAAGGGTAGGTTTCCCAGTAGTTGCTGCATGAACTTCAACAAAATAAAAAATAGTAACAATAAAAAGAAAGTAATACTTAATAAATGATATTTTAAGCCCAGTCAATTGATAAAATTTCAGTTTTTAAATTATTTTTAATCAAGTGGCTAAAACTTTGCTTTACTTTCCCAATTTTATTTTGGAGGAACAGAGACTATAATTCATTTAAGTGGTTGAAAGTGAAGAATTCCATGCAAGTCTTTTCTCACCAAGATGCCAACAGTAACTAAAGATGCTGGGTCAATCATGTTTTAACCCTTTCTAGCCTATCCACCAATATTTGGGAGACTTTTTAAAAGACTTTTAGTTTTTCTTCTTATATATATCAGTGCGACTTTTAAGGGAGGTAGACTACATATGGACAGGTACACACAATGGTTATTGTTTTGTAAAATAATCATTAAATTTCTAAAATTTATGTCATTGAACAAAACCTTCAACTAACAAATTAAGACATTCCTGCTTCCAGTTTCTTTTTGGAAAAATAACTACTTTGAAAGAGTAATTTAGTGTTGTCTTTAACAAAACAAGGTGGTTTTTTTATGTTGTTATTTAGTTTTTAGATTTGTAAGATGGACAGTAAAAGATGTGTGTATGTTCATAAATGCAGGGGGAGAAGGGGACGGTTGCCTGTGTTTTCCTGTGTGTGATTGCCTAATTAGGAAGGTCTGTGATGGACTTCCGAAAAGAGAACCAAAACCCTGGTGAGCTTAACTAACAACACGTGCCTGCACTTCAGGATGGCGATTGCCTAAAACACCACGGGGTTTCTCGTGGGAGACAGCAAGAATGACAATTCAGAATCGTGCCGCTTCAAGAACCATGGTCTCCCCCAGCCTTGTGCAGTCTACTTATCTGTCTAGACGTGCAAATTGAACTGAAGAGCGGAAGCAATTATTCGGATAATTCAAAGAAAGGAAAATCTCAGTGAACAAAGATTCGGGTAGATGGAGTTACCTGGATTGTTTGTCTTCACTGATCGATTCTATAGATAATTGTGTTTTCTGTGATTTTGAAGACGACCAGAAGATTGGACACAGGGAGAAATTTTGTGAAAACTTCCTCCTCTTCTTCCTCTTCCTTCTCCTCCCTCCCCTCTTCCTCTTCCGTTTTCTCCTTCTCTTCCTCATCTTCATTTTCTTTTCCTTCTTCATTCAACCTCCATGGAATGTGTGTAAATATAAAGGAAAAGAAATGCCTTGAAAAATCAGTCTTCTCTCAAAAGTAAGTTCTTTTGGGAAGGGACAGGCAGATGTTTTGGTAAAGACTTCTCTCATTCCCACTTTTTTTCCCCCCTGAAAGCTAACCTTCAAAGCATTTTTCTTTTTTAGATGAGATGACAAGACTTAACCAAAAAGAAAAAAGACTAATTAAGCTACTGGATATGAGGCTTTGCAGTGCCTACCACGTTTGTATGTGTTCTTATAACTCCAACAATTTAAACAAGGAAGGAATGATTCTCTGCCTATCTTGTTCACAGTAGGGTAGATACTGATAAACCTTAAAATGACACTCAAACCATGAAGTTAGTCATAAAGTTCTAAAATTCAGAAGTAATTGCATCAATTCTCAGCTCAATGTAGAGGACCTTTTGAAGTGGGAATTTGGATTGTTTTTTTTTAAAAAGAAAAATCTAATAAAATAAATAAAAAGTAAAAAAAAAACCTTCACATTTAAAATAAAGGCACCTAGATGTCCTTTAATAAAAAATAAATAAATAAAAATAAAAACATTATGATATATGCTTTAAAGTGGATTACAAAACCTCAAGGTGAAATCAGGTAGACTAATGGTCTATTAAATATACCAGATGTTAAAACCACAGCAAAATTTAAAATGCATTCGGGATAAAAATGGGCACTACTGAGGCCTGTCCTATGTCCTATTAGGAAATTAGAAACATAGTATTTAAAACAGGAGAGGTACAGGAATATGTCTCAACTGCTGTTCAATTGTAGGCTGTGCAATACATCCGACAGAATCATATTAATTGTAATACTGCTTTAAATAAAGATTCGGGCACAAAATTGAAAGGACAGTTCCTCTACAAACAGAATTATTAAAACATTGTCTTCAAATATCAGACATGATCTGCTATTACCTGATCCTGAGAAGCCAGACCTTTGTGGAGTTGAACTGACAGAAAACCAAAGCCAAAACAAAACCAAAAATTGAATTCTCCTCACATTTAACCTTTCAGAACATGCCTTACAATTTTGTAATATTTAAATTTTTTTCAAAATGGCATCCTTATGTATTTTAAGCTTTTAACATAAGGCTGTGGCAACTTTATCACTAAATGCTAATCAGTGGTCTTGTGGGGAAGATGCTTAACAATTTAGCACATAAAAACATATGCAATTGAAAAATATGACTTTTTTCATTGTTTTTTCAGAATCAATGTAAAAATAAATTACTCTAGAATCAACTGAAAAACAAAGCTTTGAATATCAAACACAATTTGGCAATTGATTTATAGTTCAGAAAGGCAGATATGTCTAAATTTTTTTATAAACAAAAACTGGTATGTTTTAAAAACATATAGTAAGCATATAAAATATTTTGTCATGTTTATGTGAATCTTTTTGGGGGGGAGAGAGAGAACTAAATTTTATAAAGACTATGTTATCCTGCAAATTATACTGTTTAAATTGTTGCAAAGTAGGAATTTTTTGATGAAGGCCAATTGATCACAGTTCATTTCAATTACTGGGTCTGTAATTAAGAAAAATGTTAAAAAGAAAAAAAGCAAAACATTTTAACATTTATGCTGAAATGCTGTTTTCTTTAAGCAATTATTTTTTTCTCCCAATAAATTATTGACAATTTCTCAATTCTCCATTCTAATTCCTTGATTTTTTACTTAGGAATAAAACTACTGTAAATGATTGAGAAGTTTTATTTTGAGAACATTTTAATTCTTGCTTTTGATAAAGTACTGGAATTTTCAATATTAAAAGAAATGTCAATTTCATTAGTTAAAATTTTTACTTCCATGAATAGAGGAAACTAGTAATAGGGGATTTGTTGTTTAAGATGTTTTTAATTTCAAGAAGGAATACTGCTTTTAAACCTGTGCATTTGAGTCTGTTTGTAAGACAGAGAGGAAGTGCAGACACTGTTCAAGCATTTTCTAAAATCTAAACGCGATCGTCAGTAAACAACAATTTCCAATCTTCTTAGTTAAGCTCAGTTCGGATTTGTAAGGCAAAACAGCAAGAATTTTACTTTCAGTACCAACCATTTAGTGACTTGGTCTCTTATTCCTCAGACTGCTGCACCTTTTCCTTGGAATATGAAACTTCTGTTAATGAATTGTTTCTAAATTCTAAACCCCAAGCACAGATTGAGGCTTCATCGCATACTCATTTGTTGTTTGGAAATTTACATTTAAAAAAACTATATCCTTACTTTTACATATAAATAAATGAACCAGAAGTAAGAATCAGAAACCAACTAGCAAATTGAAATTTTGCTTCATTTTAATTTTTTTTAATTTCTAAAACAATGATTTTTAAAAATCTATCTGAAGCACATAGTATCTTAAATAATACTTTCAAAGAAAACCAAGAATATTTTCTACAAGTTTTCTATTTTGTCAAGTCCTAGATTAAAATGAAACAGCTACAACTAGTTATAATTTTGAATCAAAATTAATTAAACATGGTTCATGATCATATTCTACTAAAATTATTATTTGTTTTTATATAGAATAAATGTTATACAGCCTGGGGATTAGCTTTAAAAAAAGAGTAGCATTGCATGAGAAAGAGAAAGTATATTACAGAAAGAATCAAACCAAAGGACATTTTAATACAGTTTTAAAATCTCCCAATCCATAACTAAATAGCTATGTTTGCTTTACTTAATTAAATCACAATTTTGAAAGTTAAGGAGGGTCAGCTTGGCTTTAGAAAGTGACAAAGGAGTACATGAGTCAGCCCTGTCTACCTGATAGTCACGAGCATCCAGTTAGGCATTGCACAAGCAGCAGAGGCCTGTGTTTTGTTAAAATTTCACCCTGGCAAGCTGACACTCAAAGATTGCTCTTATACTGATAATATACACATTAATATACTGCCATTAAAAAAAGCATTAGAGATAAGCCCTACCGTCTTCTGAACTTGTTATCTAGCTCATGAAGAGCTCTCCTCAAGTACCCTTCTATTTAAAAAAAAAGCAATAACTACAATGAATTACATTTAAAAAATAATTTTAAATTTGTATGATAAATTATATTAATATATATTTTAAAACATATCCATTTTAAATGCAAAAATGTTTCTGAGTTAGAATGAAAGTAACATGATTTAACAAAAAAATGTAGTGTTACTTATTTCGAAGGAGCAATAGATGAAAATTAAAGTGGATTTGCTGTTTTGTTAGGAATTACTATTAGACATTCACTAGATGTTATCTTCTGTAAAGAATGGAGTTAGATGGGCATGTAATTTTTAATTAACTTTAAGACTTCCTAATATTAAGAAATCTGTCCTTTGCTCTCTTAAAATAGTATGGTAGTAGTAATGAAAGCTTAAAATTGTAGTTTTTCATAAAAATAGATCTTCAAGTGTTTAAAATGGTATTTTCTCTAGATCCTGATTGAAGAATTCTTATCCAATGCTGAGCTTCAAAGTCTTGATCACTATAAATAAATCTTTTTAAAGTTTTGATTTTCAGGAATTTTATGAATCTTCTGTTTTAAAATATTAAAACATTAGTAGAAAGAATCCAAATGCACTGGAAAAAATTTCTGTTTTTTTTTTTACTTTTAATATAAATAACAATTTGATTTTTCAGCTCTCAATAGTAGTCCCTGAATTTTTGTCTTTGTAATTTTTTTTTACGTAAGAAACCTAACATTAAGGCTTAGCATGTTTTATATCATGTCAAATAAAATAAGTAACACTAAATAATGACTGTTTTAATTACTAGAGAAATTTATCTCCATCTTAGTGAAATTTACTTTCCCCTTATAAACAAAGTTTTTTCTTTATTTTGTGTTGTTTCCTGCCTTATTTTTAGAATTATTTCCCACTTTGCTGAAGGACTTTCTATTTGTGACCCACTCAAAATAAAACATTTAATTTAAGCATTCCCAATAACTTTGTTGTCAGTCTTCTTGGCAATGCCCAAATCTATCTCTTTTGCTCTCCAGCTATTACTTAAAACAAAATTAAAAACATAAAAACTCCTGACCCCACACATTAAACCCTCTGATCTTGATCGCTTTTCTCTGTTACTAATAATTGCTAATTTTAAACAGGAGTTTTGCTTCTCAAGATTTACCAGGCATTCAGATGATTCCTTGCTCATAACTTGCAGGCAGAAGAAAACCAGCAATCCAAAAGGATTTTGAGCAGATATAAATGTTACAAATGGCCAAGACTGCACAGGTTTTGGGCTCTTGCAATTACTCCGCCCTAGTGTAGTTTTGGCCAGGTGAATGCTGCCCAGCAGAGCTGGGTTAACTTTCTAGACCTTCTTATCAGCAAAGCATAAATGATACATATCATGAAAATCACATCATGAAACCCATTATTCTGTATGCTAACTTAAATTTTTAATTTTAAAAAATACATTTTTTAAAAAAAACTGTATCATAAAAACAACCCCCAAATTAGAAGCCAACATGCTTTTGTATCCTTAGGGTCTGATGGGTTTACTCTCATAGTTTTTGTAGCTAAGCCATTATAATTCATTATGCTTCTGACCTAGATGGCTAGGTCAGAAGCCTCTCTTACAAAGCTAGCAATATCAAAATAACACAATATCCACTATTAATATAGTATTGTTATCAGTTGTGCTTAAATTTTTTAAAAAAAGGAAATTATTTTTAGTTACGCATGATGGTATCTGTCTGTAAAACCAGCACTGAAGAGACTGAGGCAGGAGGATCAGCGTTAAGAGGACAGCCTGGGCTACCAATCAAGTTTCTATCTCAAAAATAAAAGTCCATACCATAAAAAATAGTGTTTTCCACATTTGAAAAACTCCTGCAATTTTCAGTCAAGCATTGCAGACTTCACAGTGTCATTTGACTGCTCAGTCTAAAGTATCATGGGAAATTCAAAATGTGCCGTGAACTGATTGATGATCTTGAAACCCACCTTTACTGAGTTTCTGGGTTTGTTTGTTAGTAGTACAAAGCATTTAATTGGCCACACATGATCCCTCTAGTCTTTATGAGTTATTTTCTTGCTGGCAAATGTGATAGCCAAGGCACGGCCTTTCTGGAGAGTGTTCTTATTCCTCTCGACCTACGCGACGTGGAAAGGAAACATTACAATGACTGGATCCCTCTTTCTGAACAGAGCAGACCCATAGGCAAAACACAATGTGTTTTGTACTCATCCCTCTATTCCAATGTTCAGTGCCAAATGATTCTGACTGGGTCCTGTGAGGGCTTACTATTTTAAGGGGTGGCCACCCCGTAGACTTTTTCATGATAACAGTAAGAAGATTCATTTCTTGGCATGCATCTTCAAAAGCTATTATTACATTTGGCGTTGGTTGGTTTTTCTCTGATTCTCCCATTTAAGTGTATTGAATGTCCCTAACCAACACAGGTGATGGTGGGTTATACTGGACTTTTCCAATGGTAGGGACTAAAACATTGGCTGTCTCATTTGTGGACAATTGCCTTGGCCAGAGGAAGTCCCTCCTCACTGCTTAGCCCCAGACCCACTGCGCCTTCGCAGTCTCCCCCTCTAGTGAATACTGACGACTGCAGCTTCTGTTCTGTATTACATGAAATAGAAAAACCCTGAGATTGGACTTCCTGACATGGTAAAACCTTGATGTTTGGTCTGGAAAGGAATTTATAAATCAGTATGGACTCCATTCTTAATTGTTAGGCAGAGGGAATGCACCACTGGAATTGTGGTTTTTCAAAGTAACTATATTTCTTTTGATCTCCAATTTCAATTTTTTGTTTTGTTTTTTTGTTTATTGAGATACTAAAGAAAAATATTCAAAAAAATTGACGTACAAACAGAGGCACTGAATTTGTCCATTGAGCTGGTCAAATTCACCCTTTCTCCAACCCAACAGTTATATGTACTGTTTTCACATCAGCTGGAAAAACACCAGCTCTTTGCCAGAAGATCCAACTTTGCTCCTAGATCTGGTGTGGCTGTTGGTGTAACTTGCTTTACTAGACTCTTTAATCTAGAGAAGAGCATCAGTACTCTGTCCGCCCTCCCCAGACAGTTCGCTATCTTCTCACATGACGTGTCGTGTGGATAAACATTTCAAAAAGGTAAAATTGCAATACACAGGTAAACAAGCTGGAAGAGTAGGCAAAAGTGCTAGGTCTCCAGTTTGTTCATCCTATGACTTTGGCCAAATCACTTCCTTTCTCTGGACCCTAGTGTTTTTATTCACAAAATGTTAAAATTGCATAAAATGATGCTTGGACAACCTGTCTCTGGGGCTGATGGTGGCTGTTATGACAAGCTTCCAGTGGTGTCGCGTCAACAAGGTGCCACATTCCATTCTAATGGGGTATGCTCTCTAAGTTCAGGCTAATGCTTCTCATCTCTATTTGCTTCTCGTGTGACTAACTTCTCAATGGTATTGTTCTGAAAGGGTGTCTGAAAGCGGGTCTTACCTTAGTGACTAACAGTGAGGAATGCTGGCACAAACTATGCTGTGTGGAAAGGTTGGCTAGTCAGTGCCCTCAGCTTCTGAGTACCTGTAAAGTTCATCATTCTTCCAAGAACTTAGCTATGAGGCTTTGTCATAAAAGGGTGAAAACGGTGAAGGATTGAGGTAGCTGAGTTTTTACTGTTTTCATTAATATGCCATCTCTTTTCAAATTGCTTTAAAATGAATCTTTTTTAAATTTTATTTTGAGGCAGTGTCTTACGTAACTCAGGACAACCACCAACTTTCTATGCAGCTGAAAATGACCTTAACTTCGTTTTGTCTTACAAAGTTGTGAGATGTTGGCTGCTTGGATATATGACTTAGACTCACAAGGAGGTTAAAGTTTGGTCATCAGAAATCTGATAGTGCTGGTTTAGCCAGAAGAAAAAAAAAGAATCTGCAAGGTTTTCTGAGAAAATGAAATTTGGGCAGGAAGTAAGAGCTCTTGGGTTTCACATTCTCTTCTTAAGAATCTAAGAAGATGGCTCCAAGTCAGCAAAGGGTCTTCTGAACATTTCCCTCAAAGTTCCTAAAGACGTCTCTTCATTTGTCTTGAGCACCATTAATCCTAAGGGGCTCTGGAGAGCTCTTCTGTGTCCTAACAGGAGGAGGCAGAGTAAATACTGCAGTAAGGTCCTGTATGAGGAGGGTGAAAGAGAGACAAAGAGAGGGGAAAGAGGAGACAAAGGAAAGATCGATTCTCCAACTCCCCTCTCTTATTTCTATCCCTTTCATTGATTTATTCATTGTTCAGTTGTTATCAGTTCTGGCCTAAAGATATTCTCCAGCTGTTCCAATGAGATACAGATCCCAATAGAAGAACTTTGGTTTAGAATTGACTAAGGATCTAAGGGTCTGGTCTTTATAATTATGATGATGATGATGTCCCAGCCAACTTTCACTTCCTACTGACAGTACCCTACTCTTCTCATTCCCATCCCTCTGCTCTAATCACAGCTGGGTTACTCAGGACAACGTAAGGCATTTTGTTATTATCTGTCAATGTGTGAGAAAGGCAGGGTAATGTGTTAAGGGTTAGGGACAAATTTCTGAATTCACCCCTTTTCTCTGAACAATTGTCAGAAAGTACAATTCTTGGGTTAGGGGCATAGGTCAGTTTGTAGAGTGCTTGCCTAGTGTGCATGAAACTCTGGGTTTGATTCTCTAAACCACATAAATCACTTAATAATGGACATCTGTCACCCCAACCTTTGGAGGTAAAGGCACAAAGATCAGGAGTTCAAGATCATAGCTTGAACTTACATTAGCTTACATGGGGAGTCTGAGGCCATCCTGGTCTACAGAGCGAGTTCCAGGAGAGCCG
>JAQHUG010000045.1:6324820-6335018 GCA_028555095.1 Dicrostonyx torquatus
GTAGAGCTGGCTTCTGGGTACTTCATTAACAACAAAACAGAAGCTTATGAACATTATTGAGGAACTCAAATTCTGAGTGATTAGAATGTGGCCCTGGGATTAAAGAATCGAGTAGGTATAATGATGAAATTGTGGTTATATAGAGAAAGAGCCTTCTTTTTATCACATGAAAAATGAAAGTTGGGAGGAAAATGTGATATCAGCAATTTCCTTTAGCGATTTTTAATGAAAAAAAGATAATGGGACAAATATGAGAAATGATAATTATTAACCAGAAGTGATGTATGCCTGGGTGCTTGCTATATCGGTCCTCCTTCATTTGAAACTGTCTGTAATAAATAGTGAAAAATATTAAAAACCTTGGGATCTCCTAGTTTAATAATAAAAATGCTACATATACCTATAAAATCTTATTAGGATGACATGTTCTGTGCATCTGCTAGACAGGGCTCAGATGTAAAGTTTCCCTGGACTGAAGAGCAGGGTTTTAGTTCTTAGGAGACTAACTTAAAAGTGGGCTTGTAATGGAAATCCTGTGTAAAAAGATTACTCATTTTTTTGCCTTTTTAAATTATAGAAGTAAATCTGTAAGAAAAGCATAATAGACCCCAAAAGAAAAAAAAACAAGCCAAAAACAGAAAAAAAGCCTCATTTATCTTTACCCAGTTAAATACTGGAAGACTTTGGGCTTCTGATCCCAAGCTATTTGAGGGTCTGGGATTCACAGGTGAGAACTTTAGAGGAAATTAGAGTAGCCAACCCAGGTATGGTGGCATTCTTGTAATTATAGCACTCTGAAGGCTGAGGCAGGGGGATCACCATGAATTTGATCCAGCCTGGGCTATAGAGTAAGACCCTGCCTCGAAAGAAAGAAGGAAATAAAGAAGGGAGGGAGGGAAGGAGAGTAGCCATATCATGGAACAAGTTGAGTACAGTCTAAAGGTGGTTGCATGAGCTATAAAGAAAACGAGTGATGATCTGGCTTGTAGCATAGTTTCGATTAGCAGAATAACGTGTTTTTTAAAATTCTTCTGTTTTGAATAGTTATTACTACAGCAGCTGTGTTCGAAGTCATAGATCTGTATCACAATTGTGTGTGCATGCGTGACTGCCGTGAAGACACAGAGATAAAAAAAACACTTCCAGAAGTGAAGGGTTATTTTTGGGTAATATTTGGATGCTGAGTCCAAATTCAGTGGAGTTGATTCCTTGTTGTAACAAGTGCTGCGCAATTTTACAGAATTAAAAATATTAGGACTGGGTATGTAGCTCAGCATTCCCAAGACTGGGGTGGGAAATAAGGTGGGGTTACCTGCATAAACCTGAGGCAGGTGGGGATCCTTCCAAGCCTCACTTTTGGATATATAGGGAAGATGATGTGTTTTTCCGGACACTTATTTACTTTTCAGCTAATAAATGTAAACTGAGCTTATTTTAAGTGTTTGTCTCTGGTAGGAAATGGTTTCACAGATTCAAAACCACCATTTGAAAAGACTTTAAACTTGTCCTCAACATGGAGATGCTCTCAGTTGAGCTGAGGCTACTGGTGATCTTATTCTTTCTACATGGTTGACTTACTGATAGCAGAGCCCTGCTGGGTGCTAGATAAAAAGAATGAGGGAATTGCATCCTTGACTCCTTGTGAGTTGACTTTTACCAAGAGAAGCATAGGTTCTGTGGCTAAAAGGAGTAGACTGAGACACACAAGAGAAGGCTGTTCTAAAGTTTTAAATTTGAGCACATCTCCCAAACTGCTGGAGCATTAATAAATGGTGTTTTCAATAGAAGAGCTATGCTACTTTCAGGTTCCAGTCATAGGTTTGCCACTAATTACTGATGTCAGTGTCCTCCCAGGCAAATTGGATGACCCCTGTTGAATAACACATGCTGCCATGTTATCAAACACTGGTTTCATAGGGAAGAATGAAGTCATCTTTATAGAGATACTGGATGATTTCTTGGAGAAAGAAATGAATTAGATTGAAGGGGCAGAGCAAGGCAGGACTCAGTGCAGAGAAAACTGGATATTAAATTATGACACAGGAAAATTTTCTCAGAAGTACAATGTTCATCAAATGCATTTTTTTTAACTTTGTGAAAGTTAAATGATGTGTAAGGGAAGAGTTATTATATAAATAGCATCATGGGGAGGGGATGAGGTTATGATTAGGAGGTTTAATTTGGTTGATAAAGAATAATTAGCAAAGCTGACCCAAGGTGCTCCCTCTGTACACTTATAGGCTCTCTAGTGGAGCTACCATAGGGCTGGGCTCTGTGGAATTAGTCAGAAAGTCAATCTTCAGTGGAGCCTTTTGCTAAATCATCACTGTTTGGGAGGGGGAGGGAAGAATGAAGAGAGACAGCAGGAACACATATAGAACAAAGCCCAAATGTGGGTGCTTCTGTGGAAATACTCCAGTTTCTCTGGATCATCATGGCCACTTATAGAACGTTAGAGCTAAATGGGGCTTTGGAGCTTGTCCGGTGCAACCCCCTCATTTTACATTTTACAGGAGGACAGAAGCTTCGTGAAAACTGGCCAGGATTGCAGTATAGTGAAACCAGGGATGTTGGTGGTATGCTCCCAGAGGATTTTAAGTGAGGAAGAAGGAAGGGTGTGTGTGTGTGGGTCTGTGTGTGTGTGTGTGTGTGTGTGTGTGTGTGTCAGGGAGGCAGGGGGCAGGGGAAGGGGATCCTTCCTTTTATGAGTGATGTCCAGATAGGAAAGCAGAATAGAGAAAGCAGGTAATTTTGCCAAATTAATTAAAAGAGAGATGGAATTAAAAGAGGGATTTTGTGGAAGGGGTTGGGGGAAATTGTGTATGCTTCAAAATCTTAGGGTGGATTTCTAGTTTACGTTTAAAAGTTAATAAGGGAAACTCTGATTATTTCTAGGAACTTAATTTCTTACATGGAAAGGAAGTTTGGGAATTCGCTAGTTCTGCTGGATCAAACAACTGAACGAATCATTTGCAGCTGCTGCTGGACTCGGTAAGTAGTCCACACTGATCTGTTGCTGTTTAGGACCAGTTAGTTTGGCTTTTTAAACAATCACTCTTAACCAAGTATATGCTTAGTGGTTTGCTTTAAATTGCGGACTGTCTCGATAGGAATTAGTGAGTCAGATTAGTGTGGTGTGGAGTCTCTAGCGGAGGAGGAGGACCGGGCAGGAATCTTTTCAGAAGGTTGGGAATTCTCTGCCTAGTTTCCTTTACAATTCTGCTGCTCAGGGCTAGGTTGGAGGGCTTCTTTCTGAAGGTTGAAAGGCTCCCTGCTGTGCCTGAACCACCACCCACCCACCCCCGCCCCCCAGTCACAGTGGCATTGGGTTCCTGAATGAGGACCACTGTGCTAGTGCTCTTGCTTAGTTTGTCTGTTTTCCTGGGAAAAGGAAGCTGGTGGTGCTGAGGGCGAAGCAGAGATGAGGGGTTTTTGGGCTCTGCACCCACTTAGATCTTATTCTTTGTAGAAATTCATTTACCTACTATATCTGTAAAAAAATTTTAAAGGAGGCTTTTAATTTAGCATTTTGTTATTAAAAATAATATTATTGCACCAATTTCTTACTAGTTCACGGTTGGCACTTTGTAAAAGTTTGGGACTACATCTGGTTTCCATATTGTACCCCTTACCCTTGTATAACGGCAAAGCCTACCTCCTCTGCAGGAAGAATGGCTGGGAAAATGGACAGAGCTAAAAAAATAAAGCCATCTTGGCTTACTCTTTCTTTTTCTTGATTTTGGATTGTGTTTTTCCTATCCTCTCTTACTCTAGGGTCTGCTTGTTGTGCTGGGTGATTAAATCAAGTTAGAAATTATTATATAGAGATGCTTTGTGGTTAAATGTTTACCTCCAGCCTCTCATGAACCTGTAACCAGGCAATAGAAGTAGTGGTGCTTAAATACATATTTTGGGTAGAGAAACTTGGTGGATTACACTGCTTCAGCCGGAGGCCTAGTTGGGCCTGTGAGTGGCCAACTTGGAAAAGACTTTTGCTATGCAAAATTATTTCATAAAGGTCACATTCTTTGGGAAAAGTTGGCTGAGATCATCCAAGGTTGCAGAGAGTGACATATAGGAACAGCATTTTTTCCCCATGTCCCATCTGTACAGAATTTACATCTTCTAGATTGTTTTTGAAGCATCCAGGTCAGTGCTGAGCAACATAGCATCTGTGCTGCGCAGGGTCCAGGCTGCAATGGGCATTCTTTACTGTGGTCTTGCCCACCTGTACTCATAACACCTCTGCTGGGCAGGGTCAAGGCTGTGGCGGACATTCTTTCTTGTGGTCCTACCCACCTCTCCAACTTTATCTGTTCATCTGTGTGAGACCCCTCACATGGAATGCTGTGGCAGACAAGGTGAACAAGAAATTGCCAGAGACTGGAAATTGGTTATTTTCAGAGAAGGGAAAAAGAATTTTAGCCAGGCTGTATTTTATATAGAAACCCCCAAACAGAATGAGAATATGCCATCAAGTTTTGGGGGAGAGAATTGCTAAGCAAAATTTGTTGCTTTTTTTTTTTTTTTTTAAGAAAGGAGCTGACTGGTGTGTGGTATAGTTGTACATAGGGAAGGATGAGAAAACAAGCCTTGGAACCATCATTTGGAGGGGGAAAAACAGACTAATAATCATTTCCTTTCTCTAAAATTTGATAAAGTGGGCACATTTCAAAAATGAAGGAGGAAGGAAGGAGTCTGAAAGTTTTCTGAACAGAAAGATTTTTTTTTTCTTGTATGGGAGGCAGGTGAGTTAGTGACTATAAATCAGATTCAGGGAGAAGATTGTGGGGTGAAAGAGGTTGGAGAAACAGCATACTTGTTTTTAGGAAATCCAGACTAAGTCAAAATCAAGGGATGTTCAATATATCTACCACAGAATGTGCAGCATTTTGAAGAAATTAATGTGGATCTACAAAGACATTTTAAAAGTTAGACATCTTAGGCTTTGGTTTCTTATTTAATTTTTATTTGAAGTTTAAAATATAAATATTATGTTTTAAATAGACATTCTTATGTATTAGAAAAAAAATTTAAAGACAGATAAGGTTAGTTAATAATGAAATATAGTAAGAAGGTTTTTAAACTGTGGGGATATAAATAAGACCCTTCACTCCCCAGACATGTTAGTGGCAAAACAAAACACAGACCAGCTGTGGGTACAAGTGACTGTGAAATTGCGATCGTTTGTGACAATATCTAAAATGGGATTTTTTAAAGAAGCTTCCAGCATTAACTATATTACTTACAGCCTTTGCTTGTAACCTTAAACTCAGAAATACAAATATCCTTCAACACATAACAATTTTTCACAGGACAGGGCCCACCATAATCATTTACTTAGATTTTCTTTTTTAAATTTCTATAGGAAAATGTCATTAGTTTTACGTCCCAAAATAAAAAACGGTGAGGGTTTCCTTTCTTTCTTACTTTATTTTTTTCTTTCTTCTTTTGTTTTTCTTTCTTTCTTTTTTCTTTTGAGATTTTGTTTTAGGTTAAAACTTTCCTTCTTTGGTAAGGAGATATTTTCTATTCTTTATTTGTTAGTCGACAAGACAGCATTTTAATCAGAGCATAAGAAGTAACAAGAACTTCCACTTTGCTCATCCTAACTGGTAGAGAAAACAGAAATGACAGAAAGGAGAAATATTAAGCTAAATGAAAGTATTAATTCGAAATTTTTGTTTAAAAAGATCAGTTTGTCAATTAATGGAAAAAGAAAAAAATAAGCATTCTGCTTTCTGTTTATCATAGACTGCCAGTATAGGATTCTCAAGAGGAATCTTTAAAAAATATTTGAAACATGACACAATTAAAATGAAAGTTATATTTATTATGCAAAGTCAAAAACAAAGGGTTTAATTTTTAGATAAATTATCCTAAATATAAGTATCAACCACTCCAATAATAAAAGTACTATATGGGTAAATTTGAAAGGCAGGTCCTTGCTGGAAAATAAGGTCAAGAAATTCAAATTAATTAAGGTTTGAGCAGCAACAGGGGAGATGTTTAAATACATGCTAGGAAATAATTGCTTTTGAAGGGTCAGAATATAAATATAAACAATTTGCTTAATCTGTCAAAAAACCTGCACCTCATTTGTGGCCTCTTTTCAGAGTTTGATAATTATGTTGCAGTAGTAATGTGAGATAAGAACAGATAATCTACCTTTTGAACATACTGTAATATTAGCAACCCATTCTACTTTTACTAATACTTTTATTAGCACGATTTATTTGCATGATTTATTTTATTGCACAATTTATTTTGTGCTTCCATGCACAAAAAGCAGATGTTTAAAAGCAAGTAGCCTAAAATTGCAGTTACAATATCTAAACAGACAGTTTAAGGTTCTGTTAAGCATTATTTTAAATTAAAATAACAAAAAAGTGGTTATAGAAATTACACATAGAATTTCCTATAACCATGAAAGGCTGCACATTTCGGGTGCATCACCAGCACACATCTGAGAGAAGAAATAGGTATCCATGTTTATCTTCAATTGATGTAGCTATTCTCAAAAACACACAAGATATATGGTAATTTCAAATATATTAACACAATTAGATATAAGCACTTTGAAAAAATTTAGTAGAGAGTTTAGGTTTCAAAAACATACACATTAAAAATTAATGTAGTAAAATAAAATTTAAGAACATTGGTAAGAAATAGTAATTTCATGCTATCAAGTTAAAAACTTCATTTCCACAATAAAATTGTTCTCTTTCTATAAAATATTTTTAATAATATCAGATACATAGTATAAGCTTACTTTAATTACTGAGACAAGATATGTTGAGCTAAATTGTTTCTCAAAGAAAGACTATTGTAAACAGAAAACAATTAGAAAGTTTTTCTATCGTAATTCTTACATAAAGTTCTTTAATACAATAAGTTTAATTTTATTGTTACAATTAAAGTAAAGAAAATATGATTTTACTTAATAGAAAATATAGTTTTATAACCCTGAGAGGAAAGCTAAAAGCATGGGTAAATATATGAGATCAGTTTCATTTCTCCCTTGTTTCTGAGCCCTTCTTATGAATCAAATACTTAACAGCAAGAAATGATCTATAAAATATGCATCAACTGTCTATGTTTTGGTGGCTATTTAAAAATAGGGGGCAAATGAAACTTGTCCAGCTAAATACTAACTAAAGTTCTAAGTGAAAATTAGAAAAATATAAAATCTAAAATACAAATAGTATTACACACTAAAATTTCAAAACTCACATATTTCTAATTTTTATATTCTGTTAAGTAGTGCAGCACTTGTCGTGATTGTTTATGAAAGTACAAACCGAAATACGTAAGACAGTAAATAGTGGATTAGGATTTTTTTCTCATTTCAGTTTGCTAGATGTAAAATATATTAGTAAGCTAACTGTAACTAAGTAGGGAATCGTTTAAAATAGAATTTGAAGAATTTTACTGACGGTGCATTTATATAGCAAGGCCATGGTGAGGCGGGGACCTGTTTTATGTCTAGTAGGATTTCAGAGTTTTAGGATCTGAAATTCATGATATATTTTGAGTGCCCTTTCAAATTGTAAAATACTTCAGTAGAAAAAGTAGACATCGTGTACATTTTGCTTCATGTTTAGAAATAGGAAAAAAACCCAGATATTTTGGAAGAATGCTAGTTGTTATTTTAGTGCCTGCATCAAACCCCAGACAATTGCTTTGCCCCTCAGTCAGTTATCTGTTCAGGAACATTAGTCTGCGCATGCGCATCTTGGACTGCTTAAGTTATTCTGATGAGACATTAACCTGTAAATGTTACCTGTCATTCTTTACTGAAAATAAGGCCAAAATATTTGAAGGAAATGCATTTAAAACTCTTATTTCTAATTAAATTGAAATAGACTTTGAAAAACGTCATTCATGAATAGAATATCCAATTGCACAGTTTCCAGAAAGAATGAATTTTCAGTATAATTTTTAAAATCTCCTAAGAATGTTTATTTGTTGTTTTCTTGTCATTCTAAAGTCAGGGGAAAAATAACATTATATGCTGTTGGTATTGATAGCTTTTCTGTGGAGAAAGGGAAATGTTGTTAGCACATGGGGTTTTCTTCCTAAAATTTTAGCTTGAAATTGAAAATGTACGTTGTCCACAATTAATTTTTTATTAAGACTAATTTTGAGTTGCACGAAGTTTGTAAATTAATGTATTTGAAGAAAAAATGTTTTATTAAATGGAGAGATGTAGGATTTTGTAGCAGTTACAAGATAGTCCTTTTCTTGAGTCCCAGAAGTTTAGAAAATGTATTTTAAATTAAAATAGTGTGTGGTACAAGATTCTAGGAACTCTAATAATTTAGAAAATGCGGAGAAAATTATAAATGCTAAAGAGAAAATTAATTGAACCTAAATGAACCCGTGTAATAGTGACTATTTGACAGTTTGACATCTCTGGAGATTAACAAAAAGTACTCAGCCAGGGACAATGTTCTGGGAAGCTGAGATTGTTTTTATGGTAAAAGAAAGAGTCAAGATAGCGTAAATGCAGTTGTTGGTCAAAATCTCTAAGTTGGTTTCGAATTGTGAGAGTTGAAAATAGGTGCAACAGTTTGGTTTCTGGGCGAGGCAAGTATCAGGGAGCGCCAGCCCTGGAGCCACTACAGAGTTAACAGCAGGGCCGCCCGCTGCACTCTGGGAGTTGTAGTCCACGGGCATTGTGGGAGTTGTCGTAAAAAATCCGCTCTTTTTTTTTTGCTGTCATGGCCGCCTCCAAGACGGCTGTAAGAGGTTGTCTGCCTTTCTGAGGGTCTTGGGGGACTGTCCGGCCCGTTAGAATGCCAGCAACAGCCCCCTGGGGTGGCCAAAGTACCTGGCAATCTTGTCCCGGGCGTGGACAAGCGGCCTGAGAGGGTCCATGCTGGGCTTGCAGTGTTTCCATGAGCCAGGAGGCCTCTGAGATCTTTGAACTGCTTGAGGGGTCGCAGGCGTCCACATCCTTGTGGTCTGGCCTTCTGCCTTTGAACTGTCTGTGTGGCCTGTGCCTGGGTGTTCGGATGTGTTTTCTGCTGTTATGGTTTGTGTTCTGCTCGGTCGTCTTGTCTTATATTTAGCATAATCTGTAATCGTGGTTGCTCAGGATTTATCCCTACCCCCTCCCCGGAGGGTAGTGGGGCTTAGGGAAGAGTCAGAATTTTAGCAAGTGTGTTCATGTGGGTGTTGTCTGTCTAGTTTTTTGTGTAAGAGATTTTATGAGTTATCAGCGTGGGTGTGGTCGGGTATTTGGCTATCTTTTGCTTGTGCTGAACTTAGTCCTTGTTTGCAAAATTTGCTTGTCAAGCAGTTCCAGCTTGTGAAATTCTCTTCTGTTAGCATGGGTGTATTCTTAAAGCCCCCAGGAGTGGGGTGTGTGTGTGTGTGTCTGTGTGTGTGTGTGTCTGTGTCTGTGTGTGTGTCTGTGTGTCTGTGTGTGTCATCGTTTGTGGAAAGGTATGTGTACAAAGCTGAACTGAAAGTAGATGCCAGGATCATAAGTAACTTTATCTGTAGGGAGCAAGCCTAAAAAGCAAGGCTTTCCTGGTGCTGAAAAGTTGTTTGGATTCTTTGGGGGAACCCAGGTTTGCTCTTGCCTGTGTGTTACATTTGGCTCACAGTGTTCCTCTGCATGTTTAAACTTTGATCTTTGATATTGGACCCTGTGAACACTTGAGACAAAATGAATTGCTATGTTTTGACATGAAGTGGCATGGTTTCAGAATCTTAGGGTCTAATATGTTACCCTAATGCTAACATATGCTTGCAGAGTTCCTGTCTTACCTATCCATACAAATTTGGGTCTTCATGTTACTGCCAGTATATACTCTTACAAACGTACTTTCTGTTTCCGTAATCTGGATTTATCTACCTCGTGAGATATGACTGATCATGAAAACTGTTTCTCAGTAGTGTTAGGAGGTTTCACCACTCACATTTGATGAAGGGATTTGTAATTTTGGAACTCTGATATCAATTTTTAAATTTAAAGGCACAACTGAAGAGAGAAAGGGAAAAATATGTTTCACTATGTTTGGTATTTTGTGACCTGTAAAAACAGTTCTGAAGCTGGGCGGTGTTGGCGCACGCCTTTAATCCCACCACTTGGGAGGCAGAGGCAGACGGATCTCTGTGAGTTCGAGACCAGCCTGGTCTACAAGAGCTAGTTCCAGGACAGGCTCCAAAGCCACAGAGAAACCCTGTC
>JAQHUG010000045.1:6341080-6374613 GCA_028555095.1 Dicrostonyx torquatus
AAGCAAATACGATGATAACCATCATGGTGTTGCTAGCAGAGGCTTAAGGATGTCCAGCACGACATCCATCACTGAAGTTGTGTAGATATGATATGGTGGATGTAGTGTAGTACCCTGCACCTGGTAAGAGCAAAAGAGTTTCCCATATATTCACAATATGTGGCCTTTTAGAAGTATTGGGACTGGAAAAATTGGCTTAGTGGTTAAGAGCACTGATTTCTATTCCAGAGAACTTGAGTTTGGACCCCAGCATTCACATGTCAGCCCACAGCTACCTACTGCCTGAAACTCCACAAATACCAAAACTTTCTTCTGGCCTCTGCAGATTCTGGCATACATGTGGTAAACATACATACATTCAGGCACACACACAAGGTAAATATGTATTTTAAAATTAGTGTCTAGCAGAAATAAACAATGGAACCTATTGCTTAATACTACCAGTATAAATTTTAAATGTACGTAAAGTGTTGCACAAGAGAATGTTCCAGTAGATATATCAGACACCTTGGAACAGGTACATGAAGGTCCGTGGACAGCTAATGAAGGAAAAGCAGGGTCAAAGATGCTCATTTCATTCAATGCCAAAATTGCTATGACCTTTACTGAGGGTTGAAGTTCTTTAAAATCTCACAAGAAACCAAGACCACTAAAATGGCACTAATGAAAATCTAAAATTCCTCAGATCAAATAGAAGGAAGTATGCCCATGACTTGTTTGGTGAAATGCAAAGTTGCTAAGAGGATTGAGAGTGCATATATAAGGAAAGACATGCTGTGCTCACAGATTTTAAGATTCAACCCTGTGAGTCTTCAGCTTTCCTCACACAAACCTATAAAAGCCCACAAACAGCTCCAATCAGAATGCCTCAAGCTCTAAATGTCTTTATGAAATAAAATAGCTGGTCCTAAAATATGTGTGGACATCGAAAAACCCCTCTAGGGTAGCCAAGACAAGGGTGACAAGCTGGGAGTTTAAGGTAATCTGGTTTTAATGCTCCCCTTGAAACTGAAGTAACTAAGGCACTGTGGTTCTCACAGGATGGTAGATGTATAAGCCAATAGGTTGTTATAAAATGAAGATACGCAACACTGAGGGATGTTCAACAAAAATGAGAAGGCAAGTCGGTAGAGGAAGATCTTTTTTCAACAAATGCTGCTAAAAGGTTGGTCCACGTGAAGGAAACGATCCCTGTCCTGTGCTGTGTACTGTATTCACAGAAATGGTCATAGTCCTAAATTGTAAGAGCTGATTTTTTAAAAAAAAAAAAATCTGTGGACTTAAACAATGCGGTTTTCTTCAATAAGACACAGAAAGTTGGAATTATAGTGAAAAATAAATGGGACTTTATTAAAGTTAAAACAATCAAAATTGGGGCGGGAGAGGTAGTTCAGCGGTTGGGAGCACTGGCTACTTTTCCAAAGGACCTGTGTTCAAATCACAGCCCCCACTTGGCAGCTCTCACCTGTCTGTAACTCCAGTTCCAGGACTTCTGATGCCCTCGGTCAGACATGTAGGCAAAATACCAATGCACATTAAAAAACCAATCAAAATTAAGTTTTGATTATGTTCTGTTAAGAACATGAAAAGCAAGCCACATATAAGCAAAAATACCTGATGAAGAACTGTCCAGATCCAGATTGTGAGAGCCAGGGGTGATTGATAACATCAAGAAAATTGTGTTCCAGGCACAGCAGGGAAGATGCAACTCACAGGGACTGTGATAGCATTCCGAAGGCCTGCCCAAGTGCAAGCCAGACAAAACCCAGCAGAGAGGGAAGTGGACAGGATAGCCCACCGTGGGCTCTGGAGATACTGACACTTGATAGCTACTGGAATAGATGGAGCCTTCTTTCCTCCCTTCCTTCTCTTTTCTTTCTTTGAGACTTTTTTTTTTTTTGAGATGGGCTCTTTCTTTTATGTAGTTCTGACTGTTGTGAAACTTGCTATGTAGACCAGGCTGGCCTCAAACTCACAGAGATTCATCTGCCCAACTTTGACAGTCAGTTCTCTTGAATGATGTGGCCACACATCAGGGTATGCCTACTTCCTAGAGTGGCTGGTCAACACAAAATGGATTTGGTGGGTTAAAAAAGGGAAACTGAGGTTGGATGGGTAGGGAAGTAAGGGTAGATCTAGGAGATGGGGTGAGTATAAGCAAGATGCAGTATATGGAATTCTCAAAGATGATAAAAATAGTTTTAAAATATTCTAAAACAAAAACTCCTTTCCAGAGTATATAAGGGACTTATAATCCAGTAATAAAACTGTTCAATAAAATAGCGAAGGGTCTTGCGTGTTGGCACACACCTTTACTTCCAGCACTTGGGAGGCAGATCTGCCTGAGTTCAAAGCCTTCCTGAAAGGCCAGTCAGGGCTTCCCAGTGAGACCCTGCTCGTTATACAAAATGAGCTGAAGATGTCTTTATTTTCTTTGGTAATCCCCAAAGTCTTCAAGTCTTGTATTATTTGAACATTTTGCAAAGATAAGTAGATTTTATGTGAGTTCATTTTTATGGAAAAGGTAACCTTAATTAGGTCACATTGAAATACTACACAGCAACTAGACAACAAAACTGACAGCACCAAGTAGCTTGTATGCGGAGTGAGTGTAGCAAGGGGCACCAATGCTTTGGGTAGTTTCTTAAAATACTAAGCACTATATACCCTGCCCCTTTCCCCTGCCTTTCAGGGTTACTTACTGAAGGAAATTAACAATTTTGTTTTTCCTTTGAAATAGATTGGCTGGCCAATGGGCTTCAGGGGCCTGTCTGCCTCCACCAGAAGTCCTGAGGTTGCAGATTACAGATGTGTACCACAGGGAGCGGGATGGTGGTGGTGGTGGTGGTGGTGCTTTTTCTGTGTATTCTGGGGATCTGAATTCAGACTCCTCTGCTTGTCAAGCGGACACACCGCTAAGCCTTCTCCCTAGACCTAGTTTTTGCTTTTCAGTTTATTTTCAAACTGGCACAGACTAATAAACAATTTATTCTTTCATTAATAAATAAGGATTAAGTGGGATTTGTGATCATACATAAATATTTAAAGATATAGGACATCAATATATAATTTTCTTCCCATGGGAAATGGATGAGATTAAATTTTTAGACCCAAGTTCTTTAGCAACAAAATACCTGATTTCCTTTATTATAAAACCCATTCTAATGTATACAAAATTTTTAACCAGTGTCATAACCTTAATTCCAGCAGTCAGGAAGCAAAGACAGATATGTCTCTGTGTGTTCAAGGTCAGCATGGTTTATGTAGTGAGTCAGGCTACCCAGGACTACATAGTAAGACCATCTCAAAAAAAAAAAACCCCACAACTTTCCCCTCCTTTAGATTGAGACTTGATTTATGTCTCAAAGGAGAGAGTGGATATGAAGTTTGACCAAGGGCAGCATTGTGATTAAATTTAAACGTCGAGCTGCAGTAGATTGTCTTGGGAATGTAATGGACCAGGTCAGAATGCCACACCCAGTGTGCAGGTTAATGTTCTCAACTACTGCCTGAGCTACTCCTGAGCAGGCATTTGGGATCATAAGACTCACTGAACGTTCTCCCTGCATGCAGGGAAAGAAAGAAGTTCTCCACATGGTGTTAGAACATCCAGCCTGTGCACAATGAAAGCCTGGGAAGTTCAGGGATTATGGTCTCAGAATGAACAGTCTGATGATGCCTCTCTAACATTGACAGACCCTAGAGCAGCAAGAAGGAATGTAAATGGCATCAGAAATAGTAAAGCAAATGAACATTTTCTTGAGTATCAGCTAAAAATTTTAGTCTAAGTATTGTTAGTAGATTTCAATTTCTTATTATTTTCTTGTGTGTGTGTGTGTGTGTGTGTGTGTGTGTGGTGTATGCTTTTTACATGGGTGCTGGGGATTTGAACTCATTCCTCATGCTTGTGCAGGCATGCATACCCACTGAGCTGTGTTTTCTATGTACTTGCAAACTATATCCAAACTTGTCATGTGTTGATTTGTCCACAACCCCCCCCCAGAAGTTTGCAGGGAACTCGAATTCTATAAACAGTGCATTTTCATATGTTAAAGCCAGCTTATCTCACCTCTTCAATGAATAAGAAATAGTCTTTGGAAAGCAAATCTCTTTTGAACATTGCCATTTAAATGATTAAAATATTCCATTCATGAAATGATAAATGAGTAGATTATTCAGAAGGACTTATTCAGAAGGTAAAAACATTGACATTAGGCCTTTTGCTCTTCCTGTAAATCAGGCCAAAAATAGACCCATGGTATAGGACTTTCCCAAAGAGTCATAGCCTTAATATACACAGGGACAATGAGGTATGGAACTAGTCACCAGTAAGATAATGCCCAGGCAACATATGAGACAACATAGAGGTTGGAAATAGAGACCAATTCTCTAGAATTATTTAGATATTAATAAAAAGCAGTTTCTCTAGGGGCTGGGGAGATGGCTCAGTGGTTAAGGCAGTTGTATAAATGTGAGAACCTGAGTTTGGATCCTCAGCACCCATAGAAACACTTAGTGGGTGTCGTGGCCAGCCTTGAATCCCAGTGTGTGGGAAGTGTAGACAGAGGATCTCTGGAGCAAGCAGGGTGGCTAGACAGGCTAAATCAGTGAGCTCTGGGTCCAAGTGAGAGACCCTGCCTTAACGTATAGGCTGGAGAACAATCAAGGAAGACACCTGATGTAGACCTCTGGTCTCCACACATGCATATATATGCCTGTATGCAACACACATGAACATGAGGAAAAAGAACTTTCTCCCTGACTGAACCTGTGGTTAGAAAGTTTTATTTCCAAGTATTTAACAGGTATTGTCCATGTGCTCTTTTTTTTTTCTTTCCTTCATAGTCAAAGCTATGAGCAGGTTTTCTACTGGGGTCAACTCTCAGTCACAACCTGGTACCCACGTGGTGGTCACACTTATCTGTAACTTCGTTTTCAGAGGATCCAGTACTCTCTTCTGGCCTCCTAGGGCACCAGCACAGACATGGTTCACATTCATATGTGTGTGCAAAACACTCATACACACAAAAGAAACTTTTTAAAAATTGTATATTTTTAAAGAAAAAGAAACCTTGTCATAGAATAGACTTAGGGGACGTCACAGAAAGGACCCTATGATTTGAGTACACACAAACACACATGGCATTCAACACTGTTGTTACAGATGATCATAGGTGCATGACTTAGACCAGCACCACACATGTTTATTACAGGTCTAGAAAAACCCAGTATGGATCTCATTCGACTTAAATGAAGGTGTCTGCACTTAATTTCTTCCTGCAGGTTTCTGGAGAGTTCATTTCTTTACCTCTAAAAGCTTAAAGCTGGAGGATTCCCATATTTGTTGGCTCTTGGATCCCTTCTACACCCCCAGAGCCAGCAACATTGCATCTCTCTGGACATGGTTCTCCAATCTGAGGACCTGTAGTATTAGATTAGGTATACCTGAATAACATAATAGAACTGGATAACCAGAAAAATAAGACCATTTTGTGGGCTTAAGTCTTATTGTCTAATTACAACACCTTACATACAGGGGTTAGAGGTTAGGACATGGATATTTGGGGGGTAATTATTCTGCCTGACATGGCAACCAATATAATAATATAATAAACATTTAAATTTACATAAAATTTTTTTCAAATGTTAAAAAATAAAGGAATATAAATAACATAAGTGCATGACCAAGAAGATGCAGTCGTTTTAGAGAGAATAAAGGTTTTAAAAATATGCATATTGATTACATATTTCTGGAGAGTTAGTTCCCCAGATAATGAGAAAATTAGAGACCCATAACTGCCTTGGTCCATTTTATTACTAAGTGACTGAGGTTGGGTGCTTGATGGAGAAAAGAGGTTTAATTTGACCTACAGTTCTGAATTCTTAGATGAGGTAACCTTGTATGATAGGGACCTCAAGCTGCCACTCCTATATGTTAGTGGAAACATATCAGCAGTGGCACAAGTGGAAGAGATCATAGTGAGAGATGGAGGGAACATAAGGCTGGACCAGTAAAAGAGATCTTGAACTTTATAATCAACTGTCATGGTAACACCCCTGCCCTCCATGTCTGTCTGTCTCTATCTCTGGTTGTTTTTGTTTTGTTTTTTTGAGACAGGGCTTCTCTATGTAACAGCCCTGATTGTCCTGGAACAGACTCTGTAGACCAGGCTAGCCTGGAATTCAGAGATCTGCCTGTGTCTGCCTCTCAAGAGCTATTGACTAAAAGTACGCACCACTACAGCCAGCCCAGCCCAGCCCAGTCTCTTGAGACACAGCTCTTGATTTGCTCTAAGGGGAGTGCCCTCAGGTAAGTTTCACTAGCTCTCAGCACCATTACAGAGAGATGAAGTTGTCTGCATAGAACATTTTGGGGCAAAATGTATCTAAACAATGGCAGTAGCTGTAACCAACAACACAATTCTCAGAAGCATGGTGTTAAGTGAAAACAAGGCTTTGGATCGCTCACTGGTAAAGTGTTTGCCTAGCATGCTTGAAGCCTTGGGTTTGTTAATCTCCAGGAGGCTTTGCCCACAAAGATACAGAAGATATTTGTGTTTGAAGTCCATGCATGAGTTCCTGAGGGTTGCTGTAATAAATTGCCATAAACTGCTTAGCTTTTTTTTGTGTGACTTTCCTGAGGAGCTGTAAACAAAAACAAAACAAACAAAAAACCTTCTATATACCCCAGATCTGAACGGCAAAGGCAGACCAGAGAAAGACTCCAAGATGACGGAATACATGAGTTTATTAGGATTACTTTCAGAAGCATAAGTAGCTGATAAGCAACTACGCTGTTGAAAGGGTCTCACCTCTGGCTCACCAAACTACTATTTCATATGGCTTTATGGCTACAGAGAACTAATGCAAATTTGGGTTTAGAACTTTTTCTATTCTTTTTTTTTTAAATATTTATTTATTATGTATACAATATTCTCTCTGTATGTTTGTCTGCAGGCCAGAAGAGGGCACCAGACCTCATTACAGATGGCTTTGAGCCACCATGTGGTTGCCGGGAATTGAACTCAGGACCTTTGGAAGAGCAGGCAGTGCTCTTAACCACTGAGCCATCTCTCCAGCCCAACTTTTTCTATTCTTAAAGCAGTAGAGGTGGCTATAAGCTGAGGCACTGTGAGGCAGATGATATCTGACTCTGGGATTGTTATCTGTGGGTTTTATGTTAACTGCTCCCTCCTTGTCCTATCAGATCACTTGGTGACTTCTCCAGCTGCTGGAAGAGTTGCTTGTGTGCTGCAGTTGGATGTATGGGACAGCTGCAAATGATGGCTTGCTACAAGTTGGAGTTACTCTGGCCAGGCTTTGAAAGATTAGTCCCACTATGTTACCAGAGTGTTCAGATGAGAGCACTAGGGTTCTGGCATCCACAACTAAGTAAGGATCAGCAACCCATGGTCAATACTCCAATTAAAGAGACAAGCAACCATGAAAGGCAAAGAGGATTCATCTGATGCGGTCATATTTGGAAGAGGAACAAAGTGGTCTAGTTGACCCTCCAAGTTGGGGCCCTGAGGGTTAGATTTAAATATAAAGCAAGAAGTGTGAATAACTAAGCAGTTCAAGTCAAAGCTTGGTCCTACCCATTGTTGACCCATCATTGTCTCTACTCCGGTCTCTCCTGCAAGGTTGACAAGTTGTCCTAGGAGACAAATTCCCTTCTGATTGACTTTACACTTCAGCCGATTCTTTCTAGCTGATATTCCAGGGGTTACCCCAATTTCTTGGTGACCATTATTTCATTGGTCAATAGTTCCATTAGACCTTTGTTGAATAGTCTGTTAAGCAAGAGAAGGGTACACATGTCTCTAAAGATATAACTTTAGGGAGTAGACATTTCCTGGGGCCAGGAAGATGAGTCAGTGGGTGAAGTGATTGTTGTACAAGCATGAGAAACCAGTTCAGTCAGACAGATCGCTGGAGCTAATTAGCCAGCCATATATCCAAATGTGTGAACCTCAGAGATCCTGTCTCAAAAACTAAGCTGAAGAACAATGGCGGAAACCACTTAATAATGACCTTTGACTTCCACACACAGACACACATACAAATGCATGAGTGAGAAAGAGAGAATATATTCTTACAGTTCTGAATCCAACTATCCAAAGTCAAGGGGGCAATAGCAGTGCTGCTTGGTATCTGGTATCTCAGGGGCTGGTGGAGGTTTCTTTGCCTCTCCCTAGCCTTTGTAGTTATGACCAATCTTTAGCCTTCCTTGGCTTGAGTCTACTCACTGTACTCACCCTCTAGCAACACTTGGATTCTTTCTCTCTATCTCTCTGTATTGATCTATATCTGACTTTCTCTATGAGGGCTGATTGGATTTAAAG
Source organism: Dicrostonyx torquatus (assembly GCA_028555095.1). Classification (NCBI taxonomy): domain Eukaryota; kingdom Metazoa; phylum Chordata; class Mammalia; order Rodentia; family Cricetidae; genus Dicrostonyx; species Dicrostonyx torquatus. The sequence goes on from JAQHUG010000045.1 coordinate 6,349,426, forward strand.
CCATCCCCACCCAGTAATAAATTCATCATAACTTCTTTATGTTCACAAAGACCCTATTGCCAAATAGGAGTGTCTTTTACAGGTTTGAGGGTGACTAGGTCTTCTGAGGAGACACACTGCAACCTATGACAGGTTTTGAGGGGAACAAATGCTGAGGTTTGTCTGCTGAGGATCTATTACAGAGTACTCTAGGAACAGCATCTGTAAGAGAGTGAGGAAGAAAGGTCAGGTTGAACTGAAACCATTTACAATAGAGGCCTCAGGCAATGTCCCAGGAGTGCTGAGGCTAGGAAGACTTTTCAAAAATGTTCATACATAGAGCAAATGGTCCACTCTTTTGTATGTCTGTACCTAGTAGTCAGAGAGTACAAGTTCCCATTGCAGAAGAGATGAAGTAGCTCCCCTGACCAAGGATAATGCTCAAAGAGGGACACAGCTATGTGCCTTCAGCAGCCAGCACTCTGGCTAATAGGAGAGTAAATGTCTTAGTTCTATAAGGAAGATCTAACCTGATACCCCAGCATCCACTGTATGGTGCTTATGAAGCAGAGCTTTAAAATAAGACGAATTAAACAGTATCTGTATATCTATATGTCTAGATATCTAAATATATGTATGTATATATTTGTGATAAAAGTGTATTTAGGACAGTTCTTGGGTGGTTAGTTTGCCATTTTCTATACATTTTGGCTTTATAATCAACTTTTTTTTTTTTTTTACCTGTTTGAGACAGAGTCCCACTATCTAGCTCAAACTGTCCTCAAACTTTGGATTGCTGGTGGCCACGTCAGAGGAGTAGCAGGTGGCAATTGAAGTTCAAGGTGTCAGCACACCAGGAGGCCACTCCCCGGTGGGTGAATCCTGGATAGCAAGTCCCTGAGACCCCAGAATGTCTTTCACTTCTGCTGTACCTTTACATGTTTGCTACTACTATCTTTCTCTGGTATCTGCTATAGTGTGAATGGGTGTGGGGAGATTCCCACTGCCTGTAATGCAGTGTGCTTATCTCGTGGGAAAATTCCATTCTACTGGGCATTCTTACCTGTGGATTATTATGAAGATGATTCCTTTCTAAGCTGTACTGTCTGATTGATAATAATAATGTAAGTTTTAAGTTAAGAGTATTGATGATTCAAGAAATAAACAAGGAAGTGTCACATAGCTAGAACACATGAGTTTCTATTGAGGAGCTGTATAGACTGTGGCTTAGGTTAATGATTAAGAAAAACAATTGAGCCCTGGTAGACCAGCTATCTTAAATTCTTTTAACCTTAATGTTGGGAGATGTGTTCATAGGTTTTGGAGTGCTGAAACAAAGATTTGAAAATAACAAGATTATACTAGATGTTTTTGTCAAATAACTTCCAGGTGAAAAACCCAAGAAGACAGTCTGAAGTTTCAGAAAGACCCATAGTTGAATGCGGAACTCATTAAGGTCAGGGAACAAGAACAAAGCAGCCCAGTTAGCTGACGTGCTTTGCTTGCTAGGATTGATTGATGATCAAAAATGACGGTTAATTTTTTGTACCCATTTTTGCTCTTAATCTCCTGATATAAAAAACTAATGATGCATGGGTATATTTAAAGTAGAGCTGACTGATTCTTTTTATATATAAAAGTTTAGGTTTGGGCTGGAGAGATGGCTCAGAGGTTAAGAGTGCTGACTGTTCTTCCAGAGGACCTGAGTTCAATTCCCAGCAACCACATGGTGGCTCACAGCCATCTGTAATGAGATCTGGCGCCCTCTTCTGGCCTGCAGGCATACATAGAGGCAGAATGTTGTATACTTAATAAATAAAATCTTTAACAAAAAAGTTTAGGTTTGTGATTCCTTTAAGATTCTTTATAATTCTACCTTTCAAGGAAAACAATAAAGGAATTGGTCCTTTCTTTGTAACTACAAAATGCAGCCTGCCAGTAAAAGACTTGACTGAGAAGAATACCTTGTTGCCCACACAGTTAACCTATAATTGTGAATGGGTGTGCTTGGGTGTGAATGTACATGGGTTCTTGGGGTAATTTGTTTTTCACCTGTAATACATAAAATGTTTAATCATGTAAGGGATATGGAAAACACGTTTTTTACTGTTTGTTTTGTATTCATTGTAATTATTTACAGACTATAACCACATTGGAATTCCTATATTGCCTGAACAACTTTGCTGGAGTATATAAGCTGTAGAAAAAAGTATACAATAGAAAGAACACAGAAGAATAAGGAATAAAGAAGGAAACCATGAAGAAAGAATGTGAGTGTCTTTTTCCCTAATCCCTCAGATAAACGAGTCTTAGTATGTGCCCACTCCATGGATTGCCTTTGAGGCCTATGCTCCTGGGAGCTGGCAGCCCACGTGCAACACTGGATCATCCTGTCGCAACCTCTCAATGCTGTGCAAACATCACTGTGCTCTTTTATAACTACTTTGTATTTTGTGTCATCTTTTTATATACATCAAATATATTTACCAAGAAAATAAAGAGGAAAAGAACAGATGTAGACAAAAACAATAGAAATCAAATTAACACGATTCTTTGGGAGGGGAAAATCCATGAATAATATTAGCAAATGCTGAGTCCATTACAAACATAAGCATTCAGATGAAGAAAAATGCATAAAGGCACTCCTCTGTCTGTCCTAATATTTGCAGGTTTCTGTCTGGTAGCAAGACATTGATAAAACATCCCAATTAGCTTTCCCTTTACCTAGTTGGAGCTGGCTTAACTATGGCTCTGATTGTATTTAAAAGGTGAAAGTACCCTGGATAAGATAGCTGGAGTGATTATTCAGTTACTGGGGCAAGGCTAATATGTCAGCTACCAACCCTAGAAGGTACTAAATGGATTGGCACACTTTCCTGGTGTTTATAAGTCTGTGTGAGCCTTTGAATTAAAAATGTTAGGGAGCTACTAAAGCTGTACTTTTACTTATTGATTGCTCTCGTTCGTTTGGGTGTGCATGTGTGTCCTGTGGCATGTTTGTGTAGGTCAGAGGGCAGCCTGAGGGAGTTGGTTCTCTTCACCATGTGGGCCCCAGGGATCTAAGTCAGGTCATCAGGCCTGGTGCCAAGCACATTTTCCCTCTGAGACATCTCACTAAACTTAAAGCTGTATACTTAAATCTCTTGTTTCAAATTGGTCAATCTCAGTTTTTTTTTTTAAAGAAATTTTTATTTTTATTTCATGTGCATTGGTGTTTTGCCTGCATGTATGTCTGAGGATGTCGGATCCCCTGGAACTAGAGTTACACACAGTTGTGAGCTGCCTTATGGGTGCTAGGAACTGAACCTGGGTCCTGTGGAAGAGAAGTCAGTGCTCTTAACCACTAGGTCACTTCACCAGCCCCATCTCAGTTTTATTTGAAACCTGTGTTTATGGAAGCTACCATAAGTATGAGCTCAAGTGCTGTGTGAGCAGAAATGGAGGTTTTAAGTGCAGAACGATTTGTTGGAAGGGCGACCTGGTTGTGATTTCCATCACCCACTAAGTGCCAGGGTAGATTCGCTTGATCTAGATGTCCAGGCTGAGTTCCCTGATAAAGTAGGTCAAAGGTGTATGAACAGTTGCCCATCCCTGCTGGACTTTCAAACAAGCTCTCAAGATGGTCTGTTTCTATAGCTAGGATCATGGCTCTTGTAGACCAGGCTGGTCTCAAACTCACAAAGATCTGCCTGCCTCTGCCTTCCGAGTGCTGGGATTAAAGGCGTGCGCCACCACGGCCTGGCCACTTAGGGGTTCTTGCAGAAGAAGGTCTAGTGAAAAACTGGTTTCTTTGGAGGAAGAGTGAGGCTATTCTGTTTGGCCACAGTGATGCACAGGAAACCGCTTAACGTGAAAACCCGATATTCTTTTATTATGGTAATGTTATCAGTTAAGGAAATAAAACAGTAATTCTAATTAGTTTCTAATGCTAAAGATTCTATTTATTTTAAACTAGTTTGTTATACATAGAACATTTTTTCCTACCCAGGATTTGACAGCTGGATGTAGATGGAATCAAAGCTCAATGTGTCCAGCTGGGGTTGTAGCTCAGGTGACAGAGCTTTGCCTAGGAGGTGCACAGTGCGCTTCCCAGCATGGAGGAAATGGCTCTGTTGTACACACCTACAATTCAAGGACTCGGAATCAGGGAGGAGGGAACCAGAAGCTCAAGTGCAGGGAGTATGGGGCCAACCTGGGCTACTTGAGAGCATGCCAAAAAACAAAACAAAGCAAGCGTAATGTGTTGAACAATCAAATGAAGGTCAGACAGGACAGGTGACAGGACTGTAAAGAAGAGGTTAGGAAGTGTCTGGCGCTTGTCTCAAAGGTTTCGCTATGATGTTATTTTTAAAACTTCTGACATCTGTGACATTACCTAATTATGAAATTTTCTTTTATATAATGAACTATTTCAAATTTTGCTGTGAAGATTAGATGTGAATTTGTAGATATTTGTATCAAAATGTAGAAAAACTGCCAATGAACTTCAATGGAAATCTGAGTGTATGACTACAATACAATGTTGTTAAATCACATTTTTTACATTAAAGATTATTCTCAACTTAAAGTCTTTTAAATAAATTATTCTGAAGACCAATTTGGTGTGTCTGAGTTTTCTTTTCTTTCTCTTTTCTCTCTCTTTTCCCTGACAAGTTATTAATTACTAAGTAGTCTTGGCTGGCCTGGAACTCATTTAGCTATGTACACAAGGCTGGTCTTACTTTGATCCTATCTCTGTCTCTGGAATGATGGGATCAAAGTCATGCACCACTATGCCCAGCTTCATTCATATATATATACATACATATATATGTGTATATATATATAAAACAGAAATTCTACAGCAACAATATATGTTTGCCAAGACAGCTTCAGAAAGACTAATTATGAAGCTCTTGTCTTATAGGTTGAAGACACTTGAGATTTGCATTAGTTGGCAGTAGCAGAGCTAAGAAATCTCTCAAGTTATATTTTAGTTATAGAGTGGACAAGTTTGAAGAACTGGATATGAGGATTTAATAGAAAGGAAACTTGACCTCTCGGTTTTGCATCCCAGAACAATCATGAGTAGTGGTCCAGTTAAGGAGGTGGAAAAGGTAAAGACGTGTCTTAGTCACTGTTCTATTGCTGTGAAGAGACACTATGGCCAGGGCAACTTATAAAAGGAAGCAGTTAATTGGGTGCTTGCTCACAGTTTCAGAAGGCAAGTCCATGAACAACATAGCAGGGAGCCTGGCAGACAGGCATGTTTCTGGAGAAGCAGCTGAGAGCTTACATCTGCTCCATAAGCAAGAGGCAGAGAGAGCTAAATTGGATTTACATGGATTTTTGAAACCTCAAACTTGACCCTCAATGACACACCTTGTCCAATAAGGTCAAATCTTCTCTATCGAGGCCACACCTCCTTAATCCTTCCCAAACTGTTCTGTCAACTGGAGGCCAAGCATTCAAATATACGAGCCTATGAGGGGGCACTCCCATTCAAACCACCACAAGAGGTATATGAGGGCACCTACAGAGTTCTATTTTTAAATATATTGTTTGAGTTGGGCATTAGCTCAGTTGATATAGTGCATAATTAGCCCTGGGTTCAATCCCCAGCACTGAATTGAAAAACCAGACATGGTGTCACATACCTGTAATCCCAATCCTTAGGTGATAGAGGCGGGAGGATCAGAAGTTCAAGGCTATCCTTGACTACATAGCCAGCCAATTCCAGACCATCCTCTCTCAAAACAAAAACAAATAAACAATAAATGTATTAAGCTTGAGTAGAGATGTTGAATGGGCACCTGGACATATAAGCAGAAGGCAGAAAATGACCCTGAACAGAGATTACATTTGTTTACATGTGTGCACCCCCACTCCCACCCCCGGAATTTTGCTGAAATACTTCCATGCTCTACTAGACATCACACTTTTGTGTCCCCTTAAAACTTCTTTTAGGGGCAAGGGAGATGGTTCAGTGGGTAAAATGCTTTCTGCTCAAGTGTAAGGACCTGGGTTTACATCCCTAGCACCATGTGCAAGCCGGGTGCGTTGACACGCATTTGTGATTCAGCACTGGGGAGGCAGTGACAGCATAGCTTATCTAAATAGGTGAGCACCAGGTTCTGTGAGACCCTGTCTCAAAAAAAAAAAAAAAAAAAAAAAGAAAAAAAAAGGTGGAGATAGGTGAAGACACCCTATGTCGTGCAAACATTCTGGCACACACCTTAAATTCCAGCCCTCAGGAGGTATGGGCAGGCAGATATCTGAGTTGCAGATCAGCTTGGCCTACTTAGTTATCACCAGGACAACCAGGGCTTCCTAGAGACTATCTCCAAGCCAGAACAAAACCAAAAATAAACATTACACCCGTGTCACCCTCTGGCCTCCATGAGTGGGTGTACACTCTCACATACCACTTGTCCTTGAATAGTCAATTAATGCAGTCAAATTAATAGTAAAGAGCAGGAGAGAGAGAGAGAGAGAGAGAGAGAGAGAGAGAGAGAGAGAGAGAGAGAGAGAGATAGATAGAGAGAGAGAGAGAGAGAGAGAGAGAGAGAGATTCACTGTGGCCACATTAGGAGACTACAAAAGAGAANAGAGAGAGAGAGAGAGAGAGAGAGAGAGAGAGAGAGAGAGAGAGATAGATAGATAGATATTGAGATTCACTGTGGCCACATTAGGAGACTACAAAAGAGAATTGGCAGCGACCACCAAAGCTGTGTTTCAGCTTCTAAAGAGCGGTTATGGTTTTAGAAGAAGGCTAGAGTTACGCATATCTAAGCAGTCCCAGCCGAAGTGTGGTCCAGGCCACCACCACTAACCCCTCATTGCCTCTCCTGTAAGGTGTTCTGGGAGAAGAGTTTGTCCAGGTCTTAGGCTTTCTTTTACCACAGCTTAAACCGCCGGGGAGGTGTGGGTAGGTTCCTCTTCTGAGTCCATTGTTTTAATAGTCTTGATAGTTAAAGAACACAAATGTCTCTTTAGAATATCTTTAGTCCTGCAAGTCGGACAAACACACCCACTCTCGTCACTCCACATCCTCCCACAAACCCAGAAATAATGTGATTCTGGTTCTTCAAGGTCCACTCAAAAACTAATCATTTCCAAGGAGAATTGCTCCACAAGCTGTGTTCTTGTAGCATATTTTCCATTCATATTACAATTGTTAACGCTACTATGTAGTAGTCTGGAATTCCGAATTACTGGGAACCACGAGTCTAAAGCTCAATATGGGAGCTAAGGAAGGCATTTAGAATTTGGAGCGAAAGCGTGCGGCGCAGACGGGAAACCGTAACCCTTCACCCGAGAAGCTCATGGGATTAACAAGAGTCTGAAAGCGTCTAATGCAAAGGCGTAAACGTAAGCGCCGCTCCACGCAGACTTCGACTACAATTTTCCTCTTCCGGTTCCATTCCTTCCTGAAATACGAGAAAACCAGTGTTAGGTCTCACTGGCCAATCAACGCGCAGTCGTGAGAGCCACCTCTGCCAATGAGTGATCCTTGAGCTTCGGTGGCGCGTTGTGAGTTTGTGGGCGGGGCCAAATGTTGAGTGGCATGTGAGCGATCCACTGTCTTGCTAGAAAATGCTGCGCTAAGTGCGAAGGAGGGGCGTATGGGCGGGGCCACTAAGCGGAATCTAACCAATGGTAGACGCAGTACGCTCAAAGGACGGTGAAGTCACCAATGGCGATATGGATATGGCGCTGTGGGCGGGCCTTGGGTCCCAAGAGCTCAAAGAGCGGCGTCTATCAGCGGCGTCCTCAGCGTCACGGCCAGCACCGCCTCCTCGCTCCATTCATTCGTTTTTTTTTCTTTTTCTTCTCCCCATTCACGGTGGTAGTGAGGCCTAGTCGCGAGCTATGGAGCGCACTCTCCCGGCCGCCGGCTTCCTGTACTGGGTGGGCGCGAGCACCGTGGCCTACCTGGCCTTGCGCGCCTCGTACTCGCTCTTCAGGGCCTTCCAGGTGTGGTGCGTGGGCAACGAGGCCGGCGTCGGCCCGCAGCTCGGAGAATGGGCAGGTGAGTGGACCGCCGCGAGCCGGCTTCTGCAGCGCGGAAACGTCTGCAGATCCTGCGAGCTTTGGCGGGTTCTGGAGGAGCTGACCCGCAGCCTCGTGGACACGAAGGAAAACCTTTCTTAACTCCCTGAGGCTTGTCCCGTTGACACCATCCTGAGTTGGCGGCCGGAGTCAGGTGCCTTGTCTGCTCTGCCCCTAGGAGTGTTTTTAATAAAGTTTCTCACTTGGCTTGAAAACTGGCCTTGTGCTATGGATGGGAAGCATATGTGAGGATAGGAGGAAGGGGTGCCGGGACAACGAGTTTCACAAGTCCTGGTCTTGTGAAACTTGCCTCTCCAGTTACGTGGATTGGGTTTCCTTCACGTCATTTACAGAGTCCTTTTGGGGGGTAGGGGAGGGGTCAGAGGAATTCTTGCTAAACTGTTCTGGAGTTCAAATGATCAAGAAGGGCTGTGCTGGGAAAACGGCAAGTCTTCATGTCGTAATCTGCAGTACTTTTTGCAAAAGGGTTGAGAAAAAGTGTTTTCACAAAAAGTGAGCAAAACACGGGAACCTAGTGCTTTTCGGGTGGCAGATTTTAAAACGTAGAACAAAAGTCGTACCAGGGAAGTTGAGAAAGTGGTGGTTTGGCTCCACCCCCTTTGTTTTTTCAATTCTTTTTGACCCTTGAAAAAATAGCTAAGTATTTGTGGTTCTCTGGTGTTTTGTAATTCCTTGTTCAATTCTCAACGTTTTATATAGACTTTTGGGGTGTGGTTGCCTGTTGTTTTTGTGCAAAACACATCATGTTACTTTTTAGGTTTTTTGTTTTGTTGATTAAAGAACATTTGAACAACTTAACAGGAAAGACATGACAGTTAATCTTTTGGAACAACAACCTCATATTATAAGAAAGTATTTGAAGTAGAAATGAGTTTGTGAGGTCTTTTCTTGATGTGGGACAAATAGTGATTTTATACAGCTTTTCAAAATCACCTGTTATCTTTTTACAGTCACTGGGGAAAACATGTTCAGCGTTACTAAGATCTAGATTATAATTTCACAATTGGCTTGCTTGTATTCATTGTTTTCAGCTTGAAAAACTGGTTTGTATTTTTTGAAAAAGTCATTATGACAGTAATGCCTTAGGGAATCAGCTATCCAATAAGATACTTTTGCAAAGAAAGCCTAGTGTTACTTTAGTTTTGCTTTTTAGGCTAAAACACACATGTCCATGGTGAACATCAAGGGAGGTGACATTGCTGTTGGAAAAGGAACATTTGCTCTTAGCCAAGCCTAAGAGCAAATGTTCCTTAAGGGGAATTGGTAAATTAGGGGAGAGTTTATTATGTAAAATTTAAAAAGAAATTTGAACTGAACTTTGGGACAGGAGAGAGAACCATGGTGTTATACAATGAAATATTGTTGAGGTCAGTTTATTCTAGAATTTTGGGAATTTTTTTAAACTGTGTTTTAAATGCTGAAGCAAAAGATGTGATCAGGGGTCAGCAAGATGGCTCAGCAGGTAAAGGCACTTACTCCTAAACTTGCCAACCTGATTTCCATGCCCAGGACTACTTACAGAGAGGAAGGAGAGACCCGACAGGCAAGCTCTGACCTTTCTCCACATCCGTGCTTTGGTACAGTTGCCACCTTCCCTCAAATCCCCCCCCCCCCAGAAAACAACTATAAAACTAACTGGCCAATTATAATTTGTAAACATTTCCATGTAGCTTAGATCTTAAATACTTCCTTACTCTTTGGGGATTCTTTAAAAATAGGATTCAAACGAGGCTTTTGAAGCAGTTGGATACAGGTGGAGAGTAATAAATTACAAAACAAATTAGCAGAGGCAATGCTTAGACTCAGGGTAAGTTGGGGAGAGTTGTGATGTTAGTATTAATTTTAATATATAAGTAGTACTAGGCTTTCTTATAGACTTGCTGTCTTAATCTTGAGTGTTTATTCCCTGAGGTCTTTAAATAAATGCTAGTGGGAGTTATTCTTAGGGGACTTTGCCTAGTTTCTGCTAGTGATATTCATTTATCTTCCTCTCTGTAGATAATTAAGTATTTTATTATGTAATAATTAGTGGTGGTAGGGTTTTTGTCAACTTGACATAGGCTTGAGTCATCTGGGAAGAGGGAACCTAAGTTGAGAAAATGCCTGAATTAGATTGGCCTGTAGGCAAGTCTGTGGGGCAGTCTGCCCACTAATGATTGTAGGAGGCAGTACCACCCCTGGGCAGATGATCCTGGATTGTGTAAAAAGTAAGTTGAATGACTTGTGAGGAGCAAGCCAGTGTAGCATTCTTCCATGACCTCTGCTTCAGTTTCTGGGTCTAGGTTCCTGTCTTCAGTCCTGCTCTGACTTTCCTTCATGGTGGACTGTGTTCTGGATTTAAAAGTGAAATGAGCCGGGCGGTGTTGGCACACACCTTTAATCCTGGTACTCGAGAGATAGAGGCAGGTGGATCTCTGTGAGTTCGAGGCCAGCCTGCTCTACAAGAGCTAGTTCCAGGACAGGCTCCAAAGCTGCAGAGAAACCCTTTTTCGAAAAGCAGAAATACAAAACCCAGAAAAACAGCAACAACAACAACAACAACAACAAAAAAAAGAAAGTGAAATAAACCCTTCCTCCCTAAGGTTTTTTGGTCATGGTCTTTATCACAGTAGTAAAAAACAAACTAGGACATAATCGTTGCTGAATTAATAGCATAATAAAATTAGTAAGATTAACTATTTAAGCAAATGAATTTGTATATATCAGTTCCAGTACCACTAAATGATATTTCTAGATAGGGATACATTTGGAAAGTTAACATTTTATTTGACTTCTCTTCTTGTTCTTAGTATGGTATAACACTATTGGATGGGGCCATGGATCTTATACTAGCAATCTAGTCTGAATTTTCAGGGCAGAAACCCCTGTGTTCTGATATCTTTAGCAGGCTAGGCTCAGCTGTCTGTCTCCAGGTGTTGGTGAAAGCAGAAGAAAGTTTGCTTCAGTTGGTCACACTGGGAAAGGACCAGATGCAGGGTCCAGTGATCCCATGTGTCTTCTGCCAAAAACTATTGATTAAATAGAGGAAGAACTGGGCAAAGGGCATTTGGTATGTTGTATTAAGCTGCTTGTTTGTCCTGGCTGCTCAGAACCAAAATAATCACACAGAAACTATATTACTTAAACTGTTTGGCCCATTACCTCTAGCTTCTTATTGGCTAACCCTTACATCTTAGTTACTATTAATCTGTGTGTTGCCACATGGCTGAGGATTACCGGCTAAAGTTCCGGGTGTCCATCTCTGGTGGGGACTACATGGCGTCTCTCTGACTCTGCCCTTTTTCCGAGCTTTCAGTTTAGTTTTCTCCACCTAGCTCTGTTTCCCTGTAGCTCTTCTATAGGCCCAAAATGGTCCTTTATTAACCAATGGTAATCACAGCATACAGAGGGAAATCCCACATCAGTGGTATGCATAATTAAGCAGGTCTGGTCAAGGTGTGGTCTTGACCACCATTGACCCTTTCTTATCTCAGCTCTGGTCCCATTAGCTGGTGTGAGAAGTGTATTCGGCTCTGTCATCTTGTCTTAGTTGTCCTTCTGTGAAGGGACCATTCTGGTTCCTACTGGGTGTTCACTTCTGTTCCAGAGTATAGCTTTGGCTTCACAGCTAGTAGTCAACACCTAGGTGGAGGGTTTGATCCACCACCCTTCCTGGAATTGCAGACTGCACGGTTACATGATTTCAGCAGCCAGAGAGTGAGAAAGACAGAGAGACAAAATGAAGACAGAGATACTAGGCTTTCCTCCCTCATTTGGTTACCTTATGGGCCCAATCAGGGAGCCAGTGCTGTTTAGTAAATGCAGTTTGTAAGTGTCTGTTTCAGTGAGGGCCAGTGTATGGCAAATGGGACCCAGTGAGAGGATTATGGTGGGAAAGCAGTGTTCGAAGGAAGTTTGTGAGGGAGATCAGAGCTGTCCTTGGAAGTGATTCCCAAACAGAGCTCTGAAGGGCCCTTGTGAGTTAGCCTGATGAGGGGTGGCAGAAAACAGGGAAGAAAACCTTGCAGACACCCCCACCTACCCACCCACCCACACACACAAGGGAAGGAAGAATCAAACCACTGTGGTATGAGAATTCTGTTAGCAGGGTCTGAGTGATAAGGTTTTTGAATGGCCAGGTACTGGGTTATCATTTTTTCAAGGACGCCCATAACACCATAGTATGAATTGAAAAGCCTGTCAGATGAACAGCTTTGTTTTATTTTCTGATTCACCTCCCCCCACAGCAAAACAAGGCAAATTTTGTCTTCTCTCCAATTGGGAATTCCAACAAGACTCTACTTTCTTTAGAAAGTTACCTGTACCACCACTAACAACAGCCTAGTTATAGGAGGGTTGGAGGAAAGAGTAGAAAGTCTAAAGATGTTAACAGTGAGGGCCTCTTACATTGTATTACATTGTAGTATATAGTTAACAGATCGGCTTTGGTTTTGCTCACTAAACTGACCTTGAACAAAGACAGCTAACCTAAGTATAACTTCATCTTTTAAATGAGATAAATGTTCCTAATGTAGTCTCTTGCATTTTCATGGTTAATAAGTAACATTGAACATATTTTGTTCATACACAACTCACAGATTTGATTAGTAGGGATTGTTGTAATGAGGAAACATTTGTAGTCCACATAGCCAGCTTCATGCTGACAGTCTGAAGTTATAAAAAGATCATTAGAAAGTAATGAGCCTGGCCACAGGAGAATTCTGTACTTGGTAAAAATTTGCTAGGCAGTTGTTTGTGTCTGGCTCCCTCTAATAAGTTCAAGCTAGGATAGACTTAGAGAAATTCAGTTTTTCAAGTACAATCGAAAAACCTTGAAGTTGTCTTTGATCCTTCTCCAGATTTAATCCCTTGGGAATTTCCCTTGACTACAACTTCACAATACTCAGATACTATCATTTCTAAGCCTTAAAAATCTGTTTTCCCAGTTTCCCCCTGCATATGACCTGTGGAAACCTGTGTCACCTTGTCATCACCAGTCCCGTTCTGGTTATTTTGTTTTATTAGATGGAAAGCAATCAGAAGTAGGCAAAGTACTGTTTCTTAGTGTCCCTGCTTGGACCCTAGGATGCTGGGACCATGGGCAGCTCCTGGGCCTTCAGTGTTGCTGACTCAGTACCCAGCAGCTAGTGGAGCTCTGAGACCAGGGTGCCAGGACACCCAGCTCTTCCTGCTACAGATAGGCCTGGGCTTCAGAGAATGGGGACTGTCAGCTCCTTAGCAAGGCTCTGGAACTAGAGATGCTCAGTGGTGTCTGGAGCTTGCAGCAACTGCAGTGTTGGCTCTTCACAGCTCTTGCTTTCCCACAGCCTCAGCTCTCTGAAGCCCCTGCTTCTGGCTCTAATCTGGGATTCTTTTGCTGCTGGGTATACCTAGGGCTGAGGGCCCCAGGGGGTTACTGCTCTTGTGTTTTTTGCTCAGACTCTTCTGCCCATGATAAAGATCTAGAATGTTCTGAGAATGCTGCTCATACAAATCTCACCAATCTCAGGAGTGTACTAGCTATTATGGGTGGGAGAGGTGCTCTTCCCCAACCAGATTAAGGACAGGAAGGAGAGTAGGGTGACTATGGGTGGCCAGTCAGCTAAGGGTCATCTGAAGCTTTCATAACTCAAGTAAAGACTCCTGGAGCAATAGCTATGTTCTCTCTGATTGTCAAAGGCTGGATTAGAGTCCCTTAGGCGGATGGAAGATTTAACAGCCAGAGCTATCATGATGACATTTTGAAGATCCAGAGGGAGTGGCTGCTTGATTGACAGCTTGTGGGGTTACCTGAAATAACTGAAGTTACAGATTCCATGGACTTTGAACATATTAACATGTCTTGCAAACCAGATGTGGCTTGCTGGCTTTGCCAGTCATTTAGCAACACCCATCAGCAATGGTCTTCACAGGAGTCTAACTTTAGGTTTTTATGTGAAAAGTTTAATTTTTAAGAATTTGGAAATTTCTCAAATTTTTCTGTGGACTAGTGGACAAAATTCAACGAGCGACCAGTTTGGTTTCCGATCTTTAATTAAATGCTAGCACACTAGCGTCTAGACTGGAGATTGTCAGCTTTTACTGAACACTATCACAATCCCCCATCATCTGTGTTGCCACATTAGAAAGTAATGCCTTTTCCTTACAGGACACTTTGAACAGGTCTATTGTTGCATAACCCTGCAGTCAAATTGTTCCTTACATGGGGGAGTGGGAGGGCCGGGAACAAGGGGAGTAAATGTAAATTTTTCTTTTAACAATAAAAATAAAAAAAAAAAGAAAAAAAATTGTTTCTTACACTTGCACAAAGTTTAACTTAATGATAACTTCAAGTTCTTGGCACATTTTGAATTTTTATCACGTATGTTTCTGTCATCATCTGTTTTTGCATCCTTGCAAAAAAGATTGAGGGTTGGAAAAATGGCTCAACAATTAAGAGCACTGTCTGCTCTTCCAGAGGATCTAGGTTCAATTTCCAGCACCCACGTAGTGACTCATAATGATCTGTAACTCCAGTTCCAGGACATCTAATGCCCTTTTCTGGCCTCCTTGAGCACCAACCAGGCACACACATGGTAATAAATACACACGCACACATGTGTGGGTGCTGGAAACCTAACCTGTAGCCTCTGGAAGAGCAGCCAATGCTCTTAACCACTGAGCCAGCCACCTTTCCAGCCTCTATGCATTCTTTCTTGACTATCTCTCATGGGTTTCTGTGTCTCAGACGAGTTTATGCTTTTTTCTTCCTCTTTGATTATCTTATTTGTGCAGAGACACTAGTTTCATCAGGTGTTGAAATTGGTTTTATTGTCTGAGATAGTCTTTTTCCTGTTCCACTTTCTTTTTTTTTTTTTTTCTGATGCCCTGTAAAGGGCCGTATGAAATCATGTAGTGTGCGCTCTTTGCAGCTTTATCTGGCCGCTTTTGCCTAGGATAATTTATTTAAGACTTTTTTTTTTTTTTTTTTTTTTTTAGAGACAGGGCTGGCTGGCTTCAGTGAGACTATTCTTACTATGGTATATGTTTTCAGGTGCCCATGCGCCCAGTTTATTCAGGAGATCTTGTCCTTTTCTACTTTCTACTTCCCATGTAGATTAGATCTATGTAAGTCTTAGTGTCCACATTGTTGTCTAAGTTTTCTGGGATTGTGGTTTATAGGCTGGCTTTCTTTGCTTTATGTTTAAAAACCGCCTATGAGTGAGTACATGTGATAATTGTCTTTCTGTGTCTGTGTTACCTCACTCAAAAAATAATATTTTCTAGTTTCATCCTCCTGTTCCACTTTCATCTTTACACTTTCTGCTTGTAAATTTTTTCTTTTTTAGAACATACATTATGATTTTTTTCTGCTCCAGGACTACACGCAGACGTTCCTGAATGTTCGGAGCAGTTACAATGCTTTGTATGTGTGTTTGCACATTTGTCACCTTAGTTGTGGGTACACCATATATGTGCAACATATACACATCTGAGTGAATGAGTTATTTCATTTGTTCTAAACTCTAAGAAACTCTAAGCCCTTCAAGAGCTCATTATAATTTATTTAGTGAATAGTGTGTTTTGTTTGAAAGTGGGGTGATTAATTTTATTTTTGCATTTTGTAAAATAATTTGTGCATCCTCCCTCTTTGTTTCAAAACCATAAATATCACATGCTTCTGAAACTCTAGATTGAAATTAACCAAGGCTGTTCCGACAAGACTGGTTACAAAGTTATGATAGCAGAAAATCTATGGGGCATTTTCTTAATTAGTTATTGATATGAGCGTTCTTAGCTCACCATGGGTGGTGTGACCCTTGGGCAGGTGGTTCTGGGTGAAGAAAGTCGGCTGAGCAAACCATTGAGGAGCAAGCCAGTAAGCAGCGTTTCTCCTTGGCATCTGCTTTAGTTCCTGCCGTGGTTTTGGCCTGACAGCCAAATAAACCTTTTCCTTTCCCAGTTGCTTTTGGTCATGGCATTAATCCAGCCTTAAACTAAGATTTGTTCACCCATAGGAGCATGGCTAGCTCATCAAAGGCTGCATCCCTGAAGAAAACCAACTCCCTTTTCCCAGCAGCATCAGTTCCAGTAGCTCCTCAGATAGCGGTGGAAGTTCCTGAGTTGGGATTCTGGCTGGCTTGATTTTTGCAGGTCTTGTGCATTCACTTGCAGCTGTCATGTGCTCCTGTGCCCAGTGGCCCTCTTGCATGCTGGTCCTCTGCTACCTCAGCGCCAATTGTTTTGAACTGAGAAATTCCGTCAGTCCGTTAGTGGCATGATGACAAGTTAATCTTTCTTCTATGGTTTAGAATATATGTACACTATTACATTTAGTAACTATTTGAATATTAATAGAATCTTGGCAATACATATTCATGCTTATATCTTCCTTATAAAATTGCTCTGAATAGGTTTTCTCCTATCAAGAAAGTTTTTTCAATTAAAGTGAATAAAATCTTGCTAATTGGGAGAACTAAGATAAACTTGTGGAAATTGAAATTCTACCATATTTGGCCAAAATAGTTTCTTAAAAATTTTGGATTTCTAGTGAAATAAATTCATGCCTTCCAGAACCTTCAACTCTTATTAAAAGAAATTCATTTTGTTTGGATCTCATGTAGCCCAGGCTGACTTTGAACTAGCTAAGAGTGTCATTGTACTTTGAATCTTTCTTCCTTCGCCTTCCAAGTGTTAGGATGGCAGGCTTGTGCCATCATGTCTGGTGTAACTTTTAGACTTTTATTTTAAAATACTGGAAAATGCTCCAAGACAGACTCTGTATACAGAAACAGTAACTGCAAGAAAGTTAAACTGTGTATTAGCTCACAGGCTTAAGTTGGTTCTTCTCAGGTCACAGCAAGGAAAACAGTTATACAGTCAAGATTATGAATGTCTTTAGAGAAGGGTCAGGTAAGATAGATAATTCAGTGTTCAAAGGCAATTAGCTGCAACTGAGGTAGATTGATTAAAAAGCAGCAATGGGAGTGCTGAAAGCAGGCTACGATGGCAGAGTAGTGAAAATTCTTGAGGTGAGTTAGAGAAAAAAAAAGCAAGAGAGATGATTTGTTGTAGGTGGACTGTCTTTTCCTGCCCACCAGTTCTTAAATAACAAACTAACAAACACGGAGACATATATATATATATATATATTTGTTTTTTGAGACAGGGTTTCTCTGTGGCTTTGGAGCCTGTGCTGGAACTAGCTCTTGAGACCAGGCTGGCCTCGAACTCACAGAGATCCGCCTGCCTCTGCCTCCTGAGTGCTGGGATTAAAGGCGTGCGCCACCACTGCCCGGCTTATATTATTTCTAAGTGCTTGGTCAATAGCTCAAACTTATTACTAACTAGCTCTTACAATTTAAATGAACTCATTTCTATTAATCTACATTCTGCCATCTGGTGTTAACCTCTCTCTTTCATTTTATACCTCCTGTTCCTCTCTTGTTTGGGTGGTGACTCCTCTGACTCCACCCCTTTTCTTCCCATTGTCCTTCCCACTTAACTTATCCTGTCTAGCTATTGGCCAGCTAGCTTCCTTATTAAACCAATCACAGTGACACATTCACACAATGTACAGAAGGATTATTCTACAGCAGTTTGTGGTGTCTCACAAGCATCACCAATCTAAAATATTCCCCCAAATGTAATGCCCCTGAGCATGTACTGTCCCCAGAGTTTCAGATTTGGGAGTTTAGGATTTAGATTTGTGGTTTAGTGTTCAGCTGATAAAGTCTATGTGAGTGTCCCAAAATTTAAAACACTCCAACAAATCATGAAACACTTCTAGTCCTGTACATTTTGGATGGCCAATCTGTAACAATGAGAAAGATTGCTGGAGAGCATTATCACACATTCCTGCATCTTGTGTAAGGAAAAAGATGGCCCCTTTTGCAAAAGAGCCTGAAGTTGTAAAGAAAGCTTAGGTACCTGTAGCCTTGGAGGGCAGTGTTGTACCACTCATTTGGTAGACCCTCCCTGCACATTAAAAATGGGGGAGGGATTTGTTCCTTTTGTGTAGTGTTGCAAGTTAATTTGGTGGATCCAGCATCTCTAGAGTCTCAGCTGTGCTCATAACCCAGTCCACTAGTTCTGTGGATAACAATGAATTTGCAAAGAAATATTGTGTAGTTTTAGTGTATGCTCTTCAAGGTAGTCAGGAAAGGGGACAGTTTCTTTTAGAAATTTAAATAATCAGTTTTAAAGTCCCCTTAGCATTTATAGTATGTAGAAAACTCATTTTCTAGATCGTTTTTTCTCTAATGACTGACATTAACTGCTCACAGCCAAGCTAGCTTCCAGTAGAAATACTGCCAGCCAAGCCCTAATGATAACTGAGACTCCAGCCCTGTCACATAAACCGTGCTGTTGCAGTAAACAAGCTCCCTAATCCCTCACATCCAATCCTAGAGTTTCGGTGTTGCTTATCTATGTCCCAGTACCTGTCGTTGCCTGTCATGTGAAAGGAGGCAATGATGCATGTAGATAATGTGGAGAGACAGAAGGAAAAACAGCAGCTCCATATCAGGCTGGGCAGCAGCATTCTTGAATTCTGAATTAAAGGACACTGACTTCATGAGATGTTATTGTAACGATGACATCTTTGCAGAGTCCTTTTTGAATATTCTCAAATGACTCCACGACAACCCTGTGAGGAAGGTTAGTGCTGGGTTGCAATTTCTACATTATGTACCCATGCCAGGGGGTGATACAGTGGTGGGTGTAAGGGTTATACAGCTTTCAAATGTCAGAAAAAATTGAATGTTTTTTTTTTTAACTTCAAATTCCATGTTCTCTCCAATTTATTCTCCAAGTTTTTGAGTAAGGGTGATCTTAAGGCAATCGAATACATGCACAGGAGCTCATGAGTTGAAGCATTCCTCAAATGTTGCTTAAATGTGAAAGGTCTTTTTATGTCATGGCTATATCTAAACTTGCAAGACTTAAAGAATCAGGTGTGCTTGTTCAAAATAGATTGTAGGTCTTGTAGCAGACCTACTGAGTCCAAAACTTTAGGAAAAGAATGTGAAGTGTGTGTGTGTGTGTGTGTGTGTGTGTGTGTGTGTGTGTGTGGTTTTCCCCTCCTCTATTTTTCTCCCTCTGTAGCCCAGGCTGACCTTGAACTCATGTCTAAGCCTCTTGTTGGAACTCTGGGATGACAAATGTGTCACCACACCTGTCCTGAAAAATTACTTTTAATCAGTAAAAATTTCTTCTTAAAAAAACATTACATTTAATTGGGGTCAGGGTGCACATGTAACACAGTGTGCCTGTGGAAATCAGGGGACTTGAGGGAGTCAGTTCTCTTCTTACACTATGGGAGTCCTGGCTTATCAGGCTTGTCAATAGATGTATTTACCTGCTTAGCCATCTTGTCCACAGATAAAGATTCTTAAGGGACGAGAGAGATAGGTTAGCAGCTAAAAGCACTTGCTCTGTAATCATGAGGACCAGAATTCAGATACCAGCACATGTAACAAGCTGGATGTCCTGACAAATACCTGCAACCCCAACTCTCAGGGGTGGGGCCAGTGGAAGCAGTATCCTCTTTCAGCCTAGCTGAAAAGACAGGGGAGAACCTGACTCAGTAGGAATAGATAGATACCCAGTGCCCTCTTCTGGCCCTCTGCATGCATACAGGAGTAAGCATCCAAACATAGACATAGCTATACATTCGACACACACACCCAGATACAGGCATGCAGAGTCTATAGAATATATAGCCATACTGTGGTGGCGCATGCCTTTAATCCTAGCACCTGGGAAGCAGAGACAGGTGGTCTCTGAGTTCGAGGCCAGCCTTGACTATAGAGTGCATTCCAGGACAGCCAGGACTGTTACACAAAGAAACCCTGTCTCAAACAAACAAACAAAAACCCCAAAGAATAAATGTGTGTATGTATTCATTAAAAATGAATTCTTAAGATACGCTATTTTAGGAAACACTAAGGCTGACTAAGGTCAGCCTCCTCAATCCATGCAGACTTTTAAGCCAAGTATCCATTCTTCAGACCAGGGTTTGATTTATAATAGTGTTAAAACTTCATTGTTTTCTGTATTTATTATTTGTTCACAACTTTAAATATTAGAGAATTGGCCAAATTCTCTATTTAAGAATTGGCCAATTCGGTGTTTGTGTGCTTGAAGCAGACTAAAAACGAAGGAAACATTTGATTCTTGGTCCGTTGCTATGTGCTCAGAGCACCTTCAGTGTGTCCCAGTTGTCCCTAGTTGGAAGCTGGGTGTGAGGAGACAGGGTAGTCAGTAAAACTGATTTTGGGCAGATACAATAGAAGTTTTAAATTTTGCTATTTTAGATAGACCCATAGAAACACAGCTGAAGACTTTGAAAATGTAACTGTGAAGAGCTGAAAAAGCAATACTTGCTATTTTTTTCTGTTAGTGACTTTTTATTCACTCAGTAATCTTTGCTTATTTTTGTTATATTTAGAGGAAAGAAAGTTTTAAATGTTTTCTTTTCTTATAGGTAGATGTTTAAAAATTACCTTTATTGTAGGGACTGGAGAGATAGAGCTTGGTGGTTACGAGTGCTTTCTGCTCTTCCAGAGGACTGGAGTTTGGTTCCAGCACCCACATGGAGTAGATCATAATTACTTAACACTTGCAGCTCCAGAGAATCCAACTCTTCTCGATTCTGTGGGCACTTCACTCATTTGCATATCCCTCCCTCAAATATATAATTAAAAAAAATAAATCTTTTAAAAGATTATCTTAATCATGAAGTTAATATGAGTTACTTTTTGATGAAGATTCTTTTTTTTTCTTTATTTTTTTTGAGACATTTTTACTGTTGCCTAAGCTGGCTTTGAATTTGTGATCTTTCTGTTTTAACCTTCTGAGTACTGATTCTTTTGTGTGTGCAAGTGTGTGCCCATTTTTTTTTTTTTTTGAGACAAGGTCTCTCATAGGCTTAGGGCTCACCAAGAAGAATAGGGTGGCTAGCTAGGAAGCCCCAAGGATTTTCCTGTCTACTTCCCCAGCACTGGGATTACAGTGTCTACTGATGTAGGATTCCCTTCTGTATGCTGTGAATACCATTGGTTAATAAAGAAACTGTCTTAGGCCTGTGCAAGGCAGAGCTGAGTTAGGTGGGGAAAACTAAACTGAATTATGGGAGAAAGAAGGCAGAGTCAAGGAGAAGCCATGTAGCCCTGCCAGAGACAGCCTCATGGTGATACACAGATTAATGGAGATGGGTTAGTTTAGAAATGAGTTAGCCAGAAATATGCTTAAGCTATTGGTCAAACAGTATTGCAAATAATATGGTTTCTGTCTGATTATTTCAGGGCTGAGCAACTAGGAACAAAGAAGCAGCCTCCTATATTAAATTAGCACCAACGTGGGGCCAACTAAAATCCACTTAAAACCCGAGAGAGTTTGGGAAAAAAAAAATCTAGGCAGAATAAAATAAAACAAAAACCAACCAACCAACCAAAACAAAACAGAGTTAAGCATGGCCTAATGCCTTAGCTCCTTTAAGAGAGGTTTTTCTGATTCAGTGGGAGCAGAAAAAAAGCTGCACAGTTTTGAAATGGCAGCTTTCTGGGCTGTGCTGCCACATGAACTCTGGCTCTTTCAGAGGCCAAACATTTAAATGGGATTTGCGAGCAGTGTGCTCCAAGTTACTTGGTGCCAGCATGGACCAACTGGTTATTAGAGTTGAGGTGGTGAGGATGGCTCCCACCCAGCAAATACACTCAGGCTATTGGCCAAACAGTATTGCGAATAAATATGGTTTCTGTGTGATTATTTTCGGGACTGAGAGCCGGAAACGAACAAGTGGCCTTCCTACAACAGTCTACTACCCTTACTGACTTTTTAAATGTGGGTTTTGTTAATTAAATTTAGGTCCTTATGCTTTCAAGGCACTTGCTTTACCAGCTGAAGGAACTGTCTCCTCAGATTGTCATGACGATTCTTTAAAGAAAAATTATTTTTTTAGATTTATTTTATGTGCATGAGTCTAATGTGATGTTTTACTCCTTTTACCCCTTTGGGGGTTCCACCACCCAGTTTCCAAGTATAAATCACACATGGGAGCTTATTCTTAATTATGAATACCTGGCCTTACCTTGGCTTGTTCTGTTTTTAAATTATTCCAACCACCTTTTGCCTCTGGGCTTTTATCTTTCTCTATTTCTGTATACCCTTCTTTATTTCTTTCTCCTTGACTTGTTGTGTAGCTGGATGGCTGGACCTGATGTTCTCTTCTCTGTGTTCTCTTGCTGTTCCTCTTCCTTCTTTCTCCTTCTATTTATCCTCTCTGCCCATTAGCCCTACCTATTCTTGCTCCTGCCTTGCTTTTGGCTGTTCAGCTCTTTTTAGACCATTAGGTATTTTTGACAGGCAAAGAATCACAGCTTCTTAGAGTTAAACAAATGCAACATGAACAAAAGTAACACACCTTAAAATGATATTCCCCAACACATAAGTATTTGACTTGCTTATATGTATGTGTACTGTGTACATGTACCATGTACATTCCAGGTGCTCCTGGACATGAGAAGAAGGCACCAAATCTCCTGGAACTGGAGTTAATGAAAGCCACCTTGTGGGTGCTGGGAACAGCATATGATAAACTGCTGAGCTATCTCTAGCCCCTGAAGGAGGATCAAAATGGAAGGTAGAGGCAAGAGGATTAGAAGTTTAAGGTCATTCTTCCATGCAGAGTGAATTTGAGGTCAGTCTGGGCTGCATGAGACCCAATATAAAAAATTACAGTAACAACAAACAGCAAAAGGACAGTAGATAGAATAGGATAGCACAGTTGGTGGTATTTAAAGTTTTTTCCTTTAGACTTTATGTTTTTCAAAGTTTTTTATGGGGCTGAGGGTGAAACCTAGGGGATTGTTGGTGGTAGACTAGGTGGAGGTCAAGGAAGCAAAGACCATAGGCCTGCCTTTTTTTTTTTTTTTTTTTTTTGGTAAATGTATGATCATGGGGGTAAGGGAGACAGCAGAGTTCAGGGAACTGTGAAGTGCTGGGGCTCTGCACTGGTAAAATGCAAAAAGAAGGAGCAGTCTTTGAGAAAATAAGTACTGTTCTGTCAGGTTCAGAGTGACGTCCATGTGGTCTTACCATTGGTCAACCTTAGGCCGAGCCCAGTGTTAGAAGTTCTGTGCTTAATAGTTGGTGTCTAAAATTTCCTGCTGTAGTTTCTAATCTAAAAGAGCTTGAATCTTAGTGCATAATATTTTAGGAAAGGGAGGATACTGTTTGTTGTTTGTTAGTTTTTTGGAGAACATTATATTTGATCAGTCTGTGTGTTTCTCCTAAAGCACTTTGTACTGTATGTTGGCAAATCAGTTTTGGATAGGAAATACAGTGGGAAATACAAGAGCTGAATCAGTATCTCAGCTTTATTTTGGTCGACTGTCCATGTTGGTCCCTCACCGCCTATTTGTTAGGTTTGTCTAAAAACACTCGCCTTGCCCATCTTCAGAGACATTTGAGTCCTTGGAGGCACTGCAGAAGTGTAAAACATTGTGCAGCCTCTGGACTTTGGGCCTTTTCCCTACTTCCATTTTCAATTAGATACCTAGAAATAGAATCATCCCATGATTCAATCAAACTGTGTGAGGTTCATGTTGCTGCTAGGCTTATTTTGGGTTCTGCTGCAGCTTTGTCATGATCAACACCTGATTCTTTTTTTGATGTGATTATCTAATATATGTCAGTTTTAGAGGGTACCTAAAATAGATTACCCCCTACAATTTTGTCAATGTAAGCTCTATTTCTGAATCAAAAGTTCAGTTAGTTTAACCATGGTATTAAAGACATATCTTAAACTTTGATCTTAATAGGCATAAAAGTATGTAAATGAATTAAGAATATAGTGAAATTATTACTAATGCAGTGACATTTCAACTGCCGTATAATTAGAAGATTTTTGTAGATTGACATAACTCCCATTATTTTATTATAGGCATTAGTTAAGAGATAGTTCATGTCATCTCTGTTTCAGTA
Organism: Dicrostonyx torquatus; assembly: GCA_028555095.1. NCBI lineage: Eukaryota > Metazoa > Chordata > Mammalia > Rodentia > Cricetidae > Dicrostonyx > Dicrostonyx torquatus. The sequence goes on from JAQHUG010000045.1 coordinate 6,373,402, forward strand.
CCTTACTGTGCCCAGCTCCAGTTAGAAGGAAATTAGGAATGCTTTTTTAAAAATAGATTTTTTATTCATAGTTCAAAATTAGGTTCTTAGGATTATGCTGTTATGACACAACAATACCTATTTATAGCAAACGTAAACTTGGGTTTGAGATTTAGCTCAGTGGTAGACATCTTATCTGCCATATGTGAGGTCAAGTTCCAGTACTACACAGGAAGAACAAAGTAACATTTTGAAATGAAATAGTTTTCAGAATTTGCTTTGAATCATCTTTTAAAAATCATAAGGTTAGGATTGTATATTGAAAATTATCAAGTCTTTTAGAAATATTTACTTGAAAATTTATTATTTTGTTATAGAGACTATGAATGAATTCTTTTTTAATCCATACTAGTAGTTAATATTACTGGAATGAAAATACTTTTTACTTTTTGTGTTTTGGATTTTGCCTGAAGCATATTTTTAGACAACGAGTTGATTTGGATTTGCATGATAATCCTAGGAACATTACTAGGGTATAAGAGAAGGGAATTTAGCCAATTTAGAGGGCATTGTTAGATGATTTGCTGAAGCTAGATGACAACTAGCTGTCGCTGCAGTGCTGGCACTAGTGCAGAGCTCATGGTTCAGTTAATCCAAGGCAGGAGCCAGAAGTTCTGGTATTTATACACTAGAGGCCACTAGTCACTAGTTGAAGTCTCAGTAGGGAAGAACATCCCTTTAGTAGAACTATTCCTCAGTGCACCTGGGTGATGATAGTTTCAGCCATGAGAGGAAGTTCATGGTTGGAGAGATGCCAACAGAATGTGCTGCCCAGTGGGATGGTCAGAGGGGATATGAGCAGGATACTACTAACATAGCTGTAATATCCATCACAATATTTGCATTTGATGCCATTTTTCTTTTTTTTTTTTCTTTTTTCTTTTTTCTTTTTTTGGTTTTTTCAAGACAGGGTTTCTCTGTAGCTTTGGAGCCTATCCTGGAACTAGCTCTTGTAGCCCAGAAGTGGTCTCGAACTCTTCCATTTTCTTTTCTTTTTTTTATTGTTAAAAGAAAAATTTACATTTACTCACCTTGTCCCAGGCCCTCCCACACCCCTACTACCCCACAGCCCTCCCCCTGCTTCCTTAAGATGGGACAGGATACCCTGCCCTGTGGAAAGCCCAAGGCCCTGCCCCCTCCATCTCGGTCTAAGAACGTGTGCATCCATATAGA
>JAQHUG010000045.1:6379783-6442021 GCA_028555095.1 Dicrostonyx torquatus
AGTTTTCAGGTCTTGAACTGTTTCCTTCACCTGTTTGATTGCTTTTTCTTGGCTTTCTAGGGTATCTTTGAGGTATTTATTCATTTCTTCTAACTTTTTGTTAGTCTTCTCATCCCTTTCTTTAAAGGAGTTTTTCACCTCTTTAATTTTCTCTATCACTTTCATAAAGTTACTTTTAATGTCGATTTCTTCTACTTCTTCTGGATTAGGTTGCTCAGGTCTTGTTGCATAATCGCTGGATTCTGGCGTTGTCATGTTGGTTTTCAGGTTGTTGGAGGAACTCCTGGTTTGGGGCCTGCCCGTCTTTTTCCCTCCTATTGGATCAACTGGTACTTGCAAGGGCCACTTGTTCGGTCTAGATGGATCTGGATCAGGGGTCTTCGCTGGCCCAAGAACCTGCCGAGCTCCTCAGATCCAGATGGATCTAGGTCAAAAGCCCTCTAAAAGGGCCTGTCCTAGACAAAAGGGTGGGCTTCTCTGCTCCATGCAGCACACAAAGCCCTGTGGCTTTGTACAGGCTCCCTTTCCCTCAAGGCCTAGGCCTGGGAACAGGCTGAGTTCCTTTTGGGAACCGAGTACCCTGCCACAGATGGGGGTGGGATGCTTGGATGTAAGCTTGGGTGTGCTAAGCAGAAAAGCCAATAGGTAGGGGTAGCTCCCTTAATGGCCCAATGGTTTGGGGGATGGGCGGGTGTCCTTAGTCCCCTCCGGGGCCAGACACCTAGGCGGCTGGGCTGGGACTCACTTACCCTCTGGGTCAGATGGCTGGATCAGAAGTCCTCTCCATGGGCCTGCTGCAGTCAAAAGGGCAGGCTTCTCTGCTTCACAAAGCCCTGTGGCTTTGTACAAGCACCCTTTACCCTCAAGGCCTCGGCCCAGGAACTGGCTGAGTTCCTTTTGGGACCCGAGTACCCTGCCACTGATGGGGACAGATGCTTGGATGTGAGCTGGGGTGTACTAAGCAGAAAAGCCAATAGGTGGGGGAAGCTGCCTTAATGGCCCAAAGGTTTGGGGGATGGGCGGGTGTCCTTAGTCCCCTCTGGGGCCAGACACCTAGGCGGCTGGGCTGGGACTTACCCTCTGGGTCAGATGGCTGGATCAGAAGCCCTCTTCAAGGGCCTCCGGCAGTCAAAAGGGCGGGCTTCTCTACTTCACAAAGTCCTGTGGCTTTGTACAAGCATCCTTTTCCCTTAAGACCTCGGCCCAGGCTTCCATTTTCTTTAAGCAAAGCAATGTGTGAGGATGGAGAGCTTGTTCTTTAGGTAATAAAAGAAATACAGGCAAATGAAGCACCAGTTGATGTGTGTTACAGTCTTGTTGGTGGAGCTTTTATCATATTATGGTGATTGAATTACCAAAATTAACTACTGGTAGGTAACTGTTGGTAATATAAATATATTAATAATTTCTATAAGTATAGGTGGCCATTAACTAAATATTGAGTGGACTCATAAGTTCGTTTTAAGTGTATGAGCTAACCTTTTTCTTTTCATAATTTAATACTGATTTATGATATGGAAAATGTTTTTTATTGGACCCCTACAGGGCAGCTACAATTCTTAGGTAAATTGTAGCACATAGAGTAGGTTGTGTATTGACAGAATCTCAAATTTGTATAGGAAGTGAATACTTCAGTGGTGGTTGGGCCTTTCCTCTGCTGCAGGGATTAAATTTCAGTTATTTCAGTGCTTGCTTTATCTTCTCCTTGCATGTTGCTTAGGGGTGGATAGTTGTAGCAGTGAGATGCAAGTAGAGGTCTGCTGGGAGAAGGACTTCTCAGATGCTCTCCGGAGCCTAAAAGATAGTCAAGGGAAAGTGTAATTATGTGAGAATGTGATGTTAGCAGGCATCCATGCTATTAGAGGAAACACACTGGGAAAGATCTAAGCCTGGAGTGTAGAATAGAAAGATGGAAGGCACTGGGTTCTATGAGCCTGGCATGAAGCTGCTGACCTCCAGTGCTGGTGGAACCCTCCACTGTTCTTGACTTTGAGGTGATGAATCCCGCTGTCCTACAAAGGACTTCTGTTGCTTGCCACTGGAGAACTTCTAAGCTATAGACTGAGGGGAAAAGGAAAAACTGCTCTTGTTTTGAATCAATTTCATAGTTGATCAAAGTCCTGCATATCTAGATATAAAAGTCAGTAACTTTTCTGAACCAGGCGTGGTGGGTTTTGTCTGCTATCCCAGCTCTTGGGAAATGAAGGAGGAAAAAAGATGCTGAGCAAAGTAATCTTCAGTAGAAAAACCAGTGGTATGGGAAGTCCTTCTCTATATGTGTTGCTTTTATTGGTTAATAAAGAAGCTGCTTTCGGCCAATGGCTTAATAGAATATAGTCAGGCTGGAAGATTTTATATATATATATGTATATGTATATGTATATCAGAGTCAGTGAGAAGCCATGTAGCCGCCTGCAGGAGACTGATGCACTGAAACCTTGCCAATAAACCACAGCCATGTGGCAATACACAGATTAATAGAAATGGGCTAATTTAAAGATAAAAGATTTACTCTTAAGCTATTGGCCAAATAGTGTTGAAATTAATACAAATTTCTGTGTTATTACTTTGGGTTGAAGCAGCCAGGAACGAATGGACATCTTCCTCAACAAATTGGTGCCAAGGTGGGTGACTACATCCATAAAACCTGATAGAACTTTTTTTTTTTTTTTTTTTTTTTTTGGGATGGGCTCTGTTTGCTTGCAACAATTAGGAACATTGTGGCTCCTTAAAAAGAAGTCTTACTGATTCAGCGGTAGCAGAAAAAAAATGCATGGTTTCAAAAGGGCAGTTTCCTGATACATGCTGCCAGCACGAACTCTGGCTCTTTCAGGAAGCCGAGCACTTGGATGGGGTTTGTGGACAGTGTGCTGCAAGTTACTTAGTGACATCAAGGGCCATCTGGTTACCAGAGTTGAGGTGGTGAGCATGGCTCCCGCCTGGCAGTCTCAGAGGCAGTGAATGGACTTCTGCCATGTTGAACTGGGAGGAACCAAAAGGCAAAGCAGCCTTAGCCCTAGCCATGCCACTTTGCATTTTAAGAAGCACTTCTGGTCAGAAAAGGATTACTGATACACAATAAAGATAGGTTCAGATAAAAAAAAGACCTTCTAGACTAATGTGGTTTGATGGACCAAGATCTCCTTAAATATCTCTGTGAACACCCCTAAAAAAATTATCTTGCCCAACAAAAAGCAGGGAACACTTTGGAGAGAACTATGCCCAAATCCCCAAATATTGTTTATAAGTGTTTGTTTATATTTTAAAGGGGGATATGCTATAAAGATTTGCATTGATATGGATCTTGTTTTATGGGTATGGGTCACAGTGTTGGATAAATGTACATAGGCTTGAGAGAGAGAGGTAAAAGAGTAAGAGACAGTAAAAGTAATAAAAGAGTACAGACAGTCATAGATTAAAAATTAATAGAGTAAGAAAAGCCACGTAAAGATGGAATGTATAGAGTCTGGACTATGTACATTTTTGTGTTTTCTTTAAATTTTTGACTGTGAATAAGTTAAGTACAGAGAGACATTTCATTGTATGGGCTGCTAAGCTAAAACAACATATGTATTTTAAAGGTATCTTGATTTCAAAATTTGGGTCTAAGGATTTGTTGCTTTGGAAAAGAGGTTCTTTTGTTTCCATAGAGGATGAGAACCTGTGGATTCCTTCTAGACTAATGTGGTTTGATGGACCAAGATCTCCTTAAATATCTCTGTGAACACCCCTAAAAAATAATCTTGCCCAACAAAAAGCAGGGAACAGTTTGGAGAGAACTATGCCCAAACTCCCAAATATTGTTTATAAGTGTTTGTTTATATTTAAAGGGGGATATGCTATAAAGATTTGCATTGGTATGGATCTTGTTTCATTGATACAAATTTAAGGTAAATTTTGTTATATGTATATTTCTGCTCTTGATTAAGGTAGTGTGTTTGTGCAGCTCATTTAAAAATGTAATGTATAATTAAGAAACACAGGTTACTATATAGTCATCTCTAATAGTTAAGCTTGTAGTCATGTTAGGTTTTCTAGTTATATAGAGATATATTTCGGTTAGAAAGATGATCTTCAACACTATATGGCGTTTAAAAAGTTTAATTAGAACTTTCCTTGACAATGAAACACATCTGCTTCTGGCAGCACCAATCTACTTCAAGAGGATGATGGACATCAGGGAAGCTCCTTATGGAGTTTGCTAGCCATTTGGGCAGGAGGCTGCTCTTTCCTGGACTGCTTAAAGTTATGCTGCGTGAACTGGACATGCAGTACACACAGAAAAATGACTGCTAAACTTGCCTAAAGATGAGACAGTCTTTTGGGGTTCCTGCTTAATGAAAGAGTCTGCCAAACATTCTGCAGGACACAGAAGAAAGTGACTGAAAAACTGTCAATATAGGTGGAACTGTCTTTGAAATTTCCTGCTTCATGGAAGTCTGCCAGATACTATGAGCCAGAAGGCTGAAGATGGATGCCTGCACATTATTGAAGAACTTTGGGTGACTATCTCTGTTGATTCTAGAATTTTGGAAGTTGCTTAAATGCACTTCCTGTTTACTTGGGTAATATATCCTTCTGTGCTCTTTGATGGAGTTGAAGAATAGATAGTTATAATTATAGTTTTCCTTAGTTATGATAAAAGATAAAATAGATATAAATATTGTAGCTGTAATTCTTGCTTGATACCTGTTTTGTTATATATAATCTTACTATGTTGAAGTTAAAATCTTTCTTTGTATTTAAACAGAAAAGGGGAAATGGTGTGGGAAGTCCTTCTGTGTATTTATTGCTTGTAATGGTTAATAAAGAAGCTGTTTTCAACTTATGGCATAATAGACTGGAAAAGATATGTATAGAGAGAGTAGTTAGATGCATTGAAACCTTGCCGGTAAGCCACACCCACATGGCAGTACACAGATTAATAGAAATGGGTTAATTTAAGATATGAGTTAGCCTGAAGTACACTTAAGCTATGGGCCAAACAGTATTGCAATTAATACCGATTTCTGTGTGGTTATTTTGGGTTGGAGCAGCCAGGAACGAACAAATATCTTCCCCATGGAGGCATCTGGGCCCCAGTTGCAGCCGAGTGCCATGTTTGGGTCTGTGGCCTTACTGCAGCCAGATTCTGTGTTGATGTTCATTGCCACCAAAAGCCCACAAGGATGCCTGGGTTCTGGGTTGCCACCTGTGGCCATGTTGGAGTCTGAGGGGCATTCAGCCACTAGAGCCATACCAATCTGAGTGGCTTGTGGTGCCACCTGGGGACATGTTGTCATCTGGGTCTGAACTGCTGTTGAGAGCCATGTCTGGATCCATTGCCCTCTGCAGCCAGGGTCTACTTTAATGTCAGGGGTTCCTATTACCACAGAAGGACACGAGGATGCCCAGGGTCTTGGCTGCCACGTGTGGCCATATTGGTGCCTGGGGGCCATGCAACTATAGGAGCTGATTTGAGTGACCTGTCCTGCCCCCTGAGGCCATGGAGGCTTCTGTGTCTGGACTGTAGCCGAATGTCATGTCATGTCATGTCAGACCCTATTGCAGCTAGGGTCTGAGTTGATATCTGTGGTTCCTATTACTGAGTACATGCCAGGGGTATGAACTGACATCTGGGGCCATATTGGCATCTGAGAGTCATGATGTTACTGGGCCATACAGTCCTGCACTGCCACCTGGGGCCATGGTGTCATCTAGGCCTGAGCTGTAGCCTAGGGTCATGTCTGAGTCTATACCACTGCTGGGTCTGGGTTGATGTCTGTGGCCCATGTTTTCACCAAAGGCCACAAGGAAGCTCCAGGTTCTGGGTTGCCATTTTGGAGTCTGAGTGACATGCTGCTGCCAGGGCCATACTGACCTGCCATGCCATGCAGGACCTGGGTGTTGTCCCTGCCCAAGCTGCTGCCGAAGGCCATGTCTGGATCCATGGCCTTACTACAGCCAGGGTCTGCATTGGTTTCCGCGACTCCCTTTACCCCCAAAGGCTGAGCAGATAGATGCCTAGGGCCTGGGCCTACACTTGAGGCCATGTTGATGCCTGAGTGTCAGGCTGCTGCCAAGGCCATACAGTTTGGGGTTCCTGTGGCCCCAAGCTGTGGGAGATGGGGTGTGTGTCTGGCTCTGTGGTCCTATGGCAGCTAGGGTCTGTATGATGTCTGTGACTCCTGTCACCATCAAAAGTCCAGTGTGCTAATATATTGAACAGACAATTTTTAAAAGAAATAAAAATGGCCAACAAATATTTGAAATTGTTCACCATTTCTAACCACCAAGGAAATGCAAATTGAAACTGCCATGAGATTTTATTCCATCACATCCAGAGTGGCTACCATCAAGAATGCAAATAGGAAGCTGGGCAGTGGTGGTGCACGTCTTTAATTCCAGCACTTGGGAGGCAGCGGCAGGTAGATCTTTATGAGTTTGATGTCAGCCTGATTTACAGAGTGAGATTCAGGATAGCTAAGGCTACACAGGGAAACCCTGCTCAAAAAACCAAATAAAAAAAATTCTAACTAGCCCATGAGACTGAGGGAAAAGAAAGAAAGGAAGCAAGCAAGCAAGCAAGTAAATACTGGCTAGGATTTGTAGAGAAAATAACTCTTATTCACTGCTGGTACGAAGGTAAATAAATGCAGCCACTACAGAAATCTTGCAGAAAAACTAAGGAAAACTAAGAAAAACTCTCAGTGTACCACAGAGGTTCTTTCTACCTGCTTCCGACTGTTACTCATAGTAGCTAGGAAATGGAACCAGCCTGGATTATGGCCATGCTCATTTATTCCTTCTTTCTTAGTGATGTTTGAATGTAATGCATTAGTGAGTTTGTTATCTTTTCCTGATATTCCTCCTTTTTCTTGCCCAGCCATGTCAGTTGGTGATGCTCTCTATTGTGGTTTCATATTTATTTGATTCATTGAGTTCTTAATTTCTGTTGTACTTTTTTTTTTTTTTAATTTCAGTTTCCTTGCTTGCTGTGGGCTTGTTGCAGCTGCCTGTTGAACGATCCCCATTTCCTAGGGGGCAGTCAGTGAGTAGACACTAAGGCAACGGCACAGACTCTGAAAGATTCCAATGTAAAAGTTCTTTATTATAAAAGGGTCGGGGTTTTTATGGGGTTAGGGAAATTAAACTACAGCAGAAAAATTTTTGTTGGTCCTTTTGAAACTGGCAGTCACTGCTGACATCTTGTGATTGGCCAGGAGTGTGTGTCATTAGTTACTACTGTCCACTGACAGGCTGTTTTGGCCAGTTTTGCTCATTCATTGTGAGTTAGCATGTGCTTGCTTGTGCTTGCGCTATTACCCTGTCTCATCTCACCCTTTTTATTTTATTTTTATTGGGTGACCTAGTGGGAGTTAAGGATTTTTATAACACCACCTTGGGGACACCCCCTGTCCCAGCATTTTGAGCTGTGCCTGTCTTGGGTTGGCCTGCTGGACAGGCTCTTACCCGTCTTTGAGTACTAGTCCTCTAACCGTTGTCTTCCTGGAAGGTCCCAAGAAGTCAGGAACAAGGGGAGACTTTTAGAATAACTAGGGCTTTAAATGCCCTCCTGTATTTGCGTTAGCCAAGCATGGATCACCTCTTTTGGAGGTTTTGGTTCAGTGTGCTCCATAGCCATTTACACCTGGAGTGTTGCCTTGTTCACCCACTGTTGTCAGGATCTTAGTTGTAGGAGACACTTCAGCAGAAATATTAGAGACACCACCACCCCTTCCATAAGGCACCATTCAACAAGTTTAGAGGGGTCTAACAGGAATTTTATGTGAATACTTGATCAAAGAATATAGTAGATAGGTCCAGTGGATGGACTTGTGTTGAATTGGTTGTATAGGTTCTTATTAAATGTTTACAGCTAGGCAAGGGTAAACCAGGTAAAAGCTTGTGTAAATAAAATTGTTGATGGAGGAACCTAGCCTGTTGCAGCAAAGGCAAGGACACTGCCATAGTCATAATTAGGCGGTCTACTCTGTGGTTGCCTGTTGTTAACATTCCTGGCAGCCCCATCTGAGATATGATGTGGGATATGTGCCAGGGCTGTATTCTGGACTGTAATAAGTCTTGAATAGTTTGCATGGTTTTGGAGCTGAAATCATTTTGGGACTTTAATTTTGCAAAAGATAACATTTTGCATGCTTGTGTGGTATAGCGGCTAACTGAAAAAATATTTATGGGTTCTGATTGAGTCATTTTCAGTACCTTAAGGACTACCAATAACTTCCCTAGTTGTACTGATCCAGGATTTGGTTGGGTATAGGCTCTTTCTGTATTAACTCCCATTATTATTAACCCAAAATTAGTTTTATTGGCATCTGTAAAGGCTATAATGGCCTGAGGGATGACATTTTTTGATGGTGAGGCATAATTTTTTATCTTTAATTTTAAAAGGCGGAGGGCAAAAAGTCATCTGTACTGAGGGAAATGATTACCCAGCATGCTCATACTGGATCTAGCAACCACTTTAAAACAGACTTCCTCTCTAAATGGTTTGTTGTTTTTCCTGGTTTTGCTTGCGACAACATCTCTGCGGTCTCTAATTGTAACTCCTGGGTCAGGGAGTATACCAAGTACTACAAGTAGCTGCAGACTGGCCTGAAGGGCAGCAAATGGCTTATTTTCATAGACTGTCCCAGGAAGCTGGCTGAGCACATAGAGCATGGGCAACAGAAACTCCCTGCTGCCACCTTGGCTCTGGAAGAGGACCTAAAGGTGTTCCACAGTGCTCTCAAGCTAGCTCACAAAGACACCAAAGTCTCTATAAGAGACCATGATGTTTAAGTAACCTCAGCAGAGAGAACAAAAGTATTGGGGCAATTTCTCTTTTTAAATGACGTCTACTAGCAATCTGCCTAGTGGATGCGAACCAGTTCATTTTAACCATTGCAAACCAAGGCACACCACTTACCTTCATGTACCAGGAGTGTGAAGCCATTGTCTAGTCTATCATTCATATCAGAACCCATTGGGAGCTTCTACAGTCTCATGCCCAGTGATAACCCTTTTGTCATTTAGGGCATTAGGTCTTTGGATGAGCCCTGGGACAATCATTATTGCAAGTACATATGGTTGTGAGCCTCCCTGTGAGTGCTGGGAACTGAACTCAGGTCCCATAGAAGAGCAACCAGTTTTCTTACTCCCTGAGCCATCTCTCCATATCTGAGCAGCCTCTTCTTCGTCTTTTTTTTAAATCTTTTTTTTCTTTATTGATATTTATTGAGCTCTACATTTTTCTCTGCTCCCCTTCCTGCCTCTCCCCTCCCCGCTTCAATCCTCCCACAATGTCCCTATGCTCCCAATTTACTCAGGAGATCTTGTCTTCTTATACTTTCCCATGTATACTAGGTCTATGTAAGTCTCTCTTAGTGTCCGTATTGTCATCTAAGTTCTCTGCGATTATGGTTTGTAAGCTGGCTTTCTTTGTTTTATGTTTAAAAACCACCTATGAGTGAGTACATGTGACAATTGTCTTTCTGTGTCTGGGTTACCTCACTCAAAATAATGTTTTCTAGTTCCATCCATTTTCCTGCAAAATTCAAGCTGTTGTTATTTTTTTTTCTTGAGCAGCCTCTTCTTGAGGACTTGATTCCCAGTACCACTCAGTAAAGAGAAAGCAAATTGCCTTGATATTCCACCACACCTGGGCTAGGTGCATTGCTATCTTTTTGCACTTTTCAGGTGCCTTTTCACCTGCTTTGTGACTCTTGAAGCTTTTCCTGTTTGCTTTTGTAATAAATCTAGTTTTTCTTATTCTCACTCTCTCCTTCAGCTGACATGGATACCACTTCTAGGCCACTGCCTCACCTGGAAATCCTAAGCTTTTGTTACATTTTATTTTATTTCTTTCCTTCGTTCCTTTCCTTCCTCCCTCCCTCCCTCCCTTCCTCCCTGTTTCTCTTTCTTTCTTTGAGTTCTTCTCCCAGTTACGTCCCATCTTCCCTTCCTTCCAGACCCACTCCCTTTTTATCTTTTAAAAGAACAGGCTTCCAAGGGATAATAAAATAGAATAAAATAAAACAAAATAATTATCACATTCGTGTTAGACAAGAGAAACAAACAGAAGGAAACAACCAAGAGAATGCCCAAAAATCAGAGTGTGCTCTTTCGAACACTCAGGAATCCCATAAAAGCACTATACTGGAAGTCATAATAGATAAGAGTATTTGATTGCTTTTGGTGTGTCCTATTTTGCATGCTGTGAGTATTACATTGAACAAAATGGAAAAAGTGTTTGTTTTCATAGAGCTTGCATATTCATAGGGGAACACAGACAATAAGTAAATATTGGCAAGTCTGGTGAGATCAAAGGAGAGAGAGAGAGAGAGAGATACATAGGATTGGGCAGACTTTCCCACTCAGGTGACAGCTAAACTGAGATCTGATGAAATTTCTTCATTCCTTTCCAACCATATGGGCCTCATTGTTTCTAGCAAAATTGGCTAACAAATTAACTTTTGTACTTGTTTATTCCTTTGCCTTGAGTATTCTTAATAGGTAGCCATATTTTAAATTAGTGTGTGTGGGGTAAGGATTGTGGTTAACTCTTACCAGGCAAATGGAGTTCTTCAAGAACTGCACATGCTGAACCTGGCTGTTATTGAGTTACATGGATAACCCCTGATGAGACTTTTGTGTTTCTTTGGTAAATCATTTTGAAATAATGCATCTAAACTGAGGCCCTTCACATGCATATACATGGTGCTTGGATCCCTTTGAAGACTGAGTCCCACTAAAATTACTTTGTTTCACTTGCTTCTTATCAAAAATTAATCTGGACTAAGTATAACAAAAAGCTAAATAATCTTTTTCAGCTTGAACCAAATTAACTTTAGCCTGATTGGTTTGAATAAGAAACATCTCACAGCTCTGAAGATTTGGAAGCCCAAGATCAAGGCATATGATGTCAGGAGAGGACACACTTCCTGGGGTGCCAGTGGCCATCTGTTCTTCTCCTGTAAGGACCCCAGTCTCAGACAGGGCTTCTTCCCCAATAATCTCAGATCTCATACGCAGATGTCAATATATGAGCTTGGGAAGAGAGATGATACCTTGAGTTTTACAGCGTAAGTTGTAACATTCTGTCCACTAAACTAATAAAAATCTTACCACATTACCTGTACAATAAAGAAAAGATTGGGGATTTTGTGGTTAAGTAGAAGTCTAGAAACAGTTTTATTTTTTAAAAAGATTTATTTATTTATGATGTCACAGTGTTCTGCCTGCATGAATGCTTGCATGCCAGGCAGAATAGGGCACCACATCTCCTTATAGGTGGTTGTGAGCCACCATGTGGTTGCTGGGAACTGAACTCAGGACCTGGAAGAGCAGCCAGTGCTTTTAACCTCTGAGCCATCTCTGCAACAATTATATTCCAAAACATCTTTTCTGTTTCTTTTCTCGAGACAGGGTCACTACGTAGCCTTCACTGGTCTGGAATTTGCTAAGTAGACCAGGCCAGACTTGTACTTACAGAGATTTACTAGCCTCTGCTCTACTGGTGCCACCAAACCCACCCTCTAAGGCAATTTTTAAAACAATAAAGTGGCATATTGTTGCCTAAGCTTCTTTGAGAACAGCACATTTATTGACTATATAAGAGTATAGTATTTATGTGCTTATCTGCTGATCTCCTAAGTATGTACATTTAGAATTGATTCAGTTTATAAAGAAAAGATAACTCTGAATTGCTGAGCAGCAAACTACTGGTGTAACTCTAAAATGTTTATACAAAAAATAAAAGTAAACCTTATTATTGCTGAGCATGTGACTTATGTCTTCATGAGAAATTGGAATGTTTCAGCACCATCTTGTCTCAGCTGTGTCTTCCCGGCACAGCTGCAGCTGGTGTACTGAACAGAATTGCTATTGCAGGCTTGGTGTTCTCTCTACTAAAAGTGGGCCATTTCTACCATAGTGTTTATCTTTCCTTGCTTTCCCCTCATCTTTTATGTATATTTTATAGATATAGTGGTGCTTGGAACATAGTTGGTCTTGCAAGTTCAAGAACAGAAGTGGAATCCTTAAATACCGCCAAGACTCTTTCAACACAGCTCTAACCATTTTTACCTATCCTTTTCTCTGAGATGACACAACAGATCAGCTTTGCCAAGTTTTCTTTTAGCTCACTGTGCCCTCCAGTGGAGAAAACACAAGGCAATGGAATAATTTAGGGAACAACTGGGAAAGAACAGATTTAATGAATCCATGTACCAACCAAGCCTATGACTGTTTCTTGCATCCCAGAATATGATGGTAGGTCATCTTTTGTTGGTTTGTTAACTCCCAAAGAGTGACTGAGAAGCAGTGCTTTGTCTTGATGCCTTTTACACAGTGTGTTGTGGCCTTTTGTCCTGTGCAATGACATAGTTTATGAGACATTAATCAACTCTGAATAGTTAAGAGAAAGTAGGTTTTTCCCCCTTTTACAATGAACTCAAATGGTAACTTTAGCAACATAAAAATTTTCTTTTATTCAATAGATATTAATAAAAATATTTTGCATTTTGCTGAAGTTCTATGTTCTGTCAAAGCACTTTGAAAATGGGCAGTTGGCTACTGTTCCCTGTTCTGAAGAGAAAGGGCTGTGTCTTGTGCTATGATGTGATTGCTGCATAGCCTCTTGGTGATACTGGACTTCATTGATGTGAATAGTGACTGTAGGTGATTGAGTACCTGACAGAGTCTGGTCTGGTATACATACATGGCCCTGTGGTCTCGGGATGCTGAATTCTAGAGAATGGTGGTGTGCACATTGTGTCCAAAGGCACTGCCAGTTTCTCTGCCCTTCTAGAAGGGAAAGAGAACTGGCTCACTAAAGGAGGCTCAGTATGATTTCATTTATAAAAAGTTCTTTACCTGTATTTTTATTTTAAATGATGGATTTTGTTTTTTAAGATTAAGTGAACTATAATAATATTCTCTAGAGAGGCTAATGAACATGGGAGACTTTTATAATTTATACAGAAGATGACATCTATTCAGATGAAGATTCTTTTGGATTTAGCTAGTATGTAGAAATAAACACTCATTTTGCCCTCCGTGTAAAAATACTTTGTTTTTTGACTGAGTAAGTTACTTCTGTCCTTTGAAATTCTTTAAGGCTTCTGTTGGATTTGTGGAATTTCCATGTTATCTTTTGTTCTCACTAGTTTTGTGGCAACTTGACCCAAGTTAGAGTCATCTGAAAGGAAGGACCTCAACTGAGAAAAATGCCTCCATAAGAACCACCTGTAGGGCATTTTCTTAATTACTGATTGATGGGAGAGGGCCCAGCCCATTGTGGGTAATGCTATTCCTGAGTTCTATGAGGAAGCAGGCTGAGCAAGCCAGTGAGCAGCACCCCTCCATGGCCTCTGCATCAGTTCCTGCTGTGTTTGAGTTCCTGTCCTGACTTCCTTCAGTGATAGACGATGATGTGAAAGTGCAAGCCAGATAAACCCTTTCCTTTCCAACTTGATTTTGCTCATGGTGTTCCATTGCAGCATAAAAACTCTTAAGACATCTTTGAATCCTTTATTTTAAAAGCATCCAACATTAAAGCATTTTTTTGGTTTTAAAATATAACTCTTAGTGATGGAATAATTTATCTTTTTTGAAAAATTGATTCTTTGGGAATTTCACATCATGCTCCCCAATCCTGCTTATTTCTCAGTCCCACCATGTCTGCCCCTCATTCCATAGCATCTCCCCAAAATGAAAATGAAAGCAATATTAATTAAAACCAAAATAAACAAAAAGCCCCACTTCACTCCTCTGTCTTTCCCACCTCTCCAAAACCCTTCATTCATCTTAGTGGCACTGGGAGCTATGGCTTGTCATACAGTATACACTTTTGTCTACTGAGCTTTGCTTGCAGATGTCATTGTAGTGAATTGTTGGTTTAGTTCAAGGCCTCTGCTTCTGGTGTACCTGTAGGTGTCTTCTACCTGCCTGGGCCATCGAGTAATATCTCTTTTAAATTTGATTTTGTGGATTTTTGTCTTCAAAAAGAAGATACTAAAGTTTACATTGCAGTTAGATGTTATGAATTGAATATCTAGCTCTTAGAGTCCCAGGTAAGGTATACATGATATACTTAGCAGGCTGAATACTTTAAAACTAAGGTGTGGTGTATTAATTTGAAGAAAATACTCAGGCTTTTAAAATGGGCAAAAGATTGCTTCCTTAACTTAGACTACAAAGGTGGTAGGTAGTGCTAAAGATGCCCACAGAGCTCTTAGGCCCACGGGGCATGGTTTGTATAGAGCAGTCAGCCTGGGACAGGAACCCATGGGCTCCAGCTGCAGAACTGAGGTGAGTGAGATGAAAGAAAAAGGTCTGTTATAGTGAAAATACAGTGAATTGTCTGTAATTGGAATATTACTCATTTCAAAGAATTTTAATAGAAACTGCATTAATCAGTTTATGAAAATGATGTATTTCCAGACTGCTTATTTCTTGTGAAATATCACAGTTTTCCTTATTTCAGGCAGAAAGCCATTTTAGAGTTCTCTCGGTAGTTTGATATGAAGATGGTTCCATGCATTGAAGCAATGTTGACTAGTACGGCTTTCAGAGGTGATGAAGATGAAAATAGTATCTCTGTGTTGTAGTGTTTGGTAGTCAGGAACCACTGAGCACGTGGAGTGTGGGTAATGGGATTTTTAAAAAAATTCTAATTTTGATCAAAAGTTTTGATAGCCACATGTATCTTATGGCTACCATAGTGGACAATGTAGTTTAAGTCTTTTATGTACATCAGGGATTGAATTAAGTTCTGATAATGTTTGTGCCTATCCCTTCCACTCTCTGTGCATTCATTTATGGTCCTATTTTCAAATAACCACTGTAGTGTTCTGGAAACTGAGTTGGTAAGTCTGCTTAGGTAAAGAATCCTAGAACTTAAAACAAAAAACAACCACAACCCCCCACAAATTGTGTTTACTCTTTGGTAACCTAGAACCCTGGTGGTTTACTTTTGTCCTTTTAAAGGAAAATAAGAGACAGATTATGACAAATGGCAGGAGCCAAAGTGACCAATGAAAATACAACAAAAGCATCAATGAAGCAATACTTGCATGTACCTGTGTGGAACTTTATTTAGGAGTTGATATGCTAACCCAGATGTCCTTAAATATAGCAAGTAGATCTTCATGCTCTGGGAGTATAGTGAGATTTTATTTACATTTTAATAAATAAAGCTTGCCTAAAAATCAGAAGGGCAAAGCTAAATCACTAGAGGTCAGGCAGTGGTGGCACACACCTTTAATCCCATGATTTGGGAGACAGAAGCATATGGATCTCTGTGAGTTCAAGGCCACCCTGAGCTACACAAGATCAATGCAGAAACAAATCCAGGTGGTGGTGCCTCACATCTTTAATCCCAGCACTAAAGGGAATATAAAATGAGAGGAGAGTGAGGTTCTGTCTGCTTAGCTTGCTTAGTCTGGTTAGTCTACAGTTGCCCAGCCTTGGTAGAGGTAAGACTTCTCTAGTGGCTTGGCTGCTTTGCTTTCCTGGTTTTCTGGTTGAACCCCAATGTCTGACTCTGGGTTTGTGCTACATGAGCATAACTTGACTATTAATAAGGAATGGTTTGTTCTTACGTCTGGTCAGTAATGATAAAATCGTGCTTTGTGCTTTCCTAGGAAGTTGTAATTCCATTATTCTTGGGTTATGAGCTCCATTTTTGTTGATGAGAGAATCATGCTGTAATCAAGGTGTTAAGGTTCTTCTAGTCAACAAACATTTGTTGATCACTTAAAATTATATGAAAAATTTTACATTATGTTGGAAGAATAGTTCCTTCCATGGTGGACTAATAATATATGGGGACAATTAAACAGTGGATACAAAATTAGAATGTGGTGTACTCACAATGTGTTGTCTGTAGGTGCAGGTGAACAGGGATATCTGAGTGGTCAGGAGTTCCCAGGTACAGCAGGCAGGGTAAGCATGTGGCATTTGTTAAGAGAGGATTGTAACATGAGGGGCCTGCTCGTTGGGGTTACTGTCCCGCCCAGTACCCCACAGCCAGCAAGCCCCAAAGAAAATCACACAGAGAGTCTACATTAAGTTATACACTGATTGGCCCATTAGCTCAGGCTTCCTACCAGCTCCCATAACTTATATTAACCCATTGTTCCCATCCATGCCAGGCACATGGCCGGTACCTTTTCTCAGCTGGGACAGGGACACATGCTGCTTCCTTGGAGATCTGCACAGGAATGCCAGGGAAGCTTCCTGCTTCCCAGAGGTTCTCATCGCCCTGCCTCTACTTCCTGTCTGGTTGACCCGCCTATAATTCCTACCTGGCCAATCGGTATTTATTTAAAAAATGATTGACGGAAACAGACAAGTCTTCTGCACCAGAGGATGTGGGAAGAGGAGAGAAAGTGTTCATGTTCCAAGTAAGCAGAGGCATTACTTAGTGAAGATTCAGGTGCACCAAATTTATTAGTGGTCTTATATCATCCTGACCTTGTTTTTCTTCTTGCTCAGTCTGAAGAAAAAGCTGAGCTAAAAATAGCTCCTGGCACAGTGATGAAATATCTAAGTGACAATTTCAAGGAGAAAGTTAAAACCAGATTTAGTTGCTTGGCAAGCACTAACTTTTAGAATATTGGAAAATTAGAAAAACATCTTATTTACTAAAGCAGATCAGTAGTCATCTAACCTTGTTTCCCTCATGAAAATATAAACTCTAGGAGCTTTACCCTTGTTTTTTTACTACTGTTTTCTTAGGACCTAGAAGAGTGCTTAGTACCTATCTGGAATTCAGTATATAGTTGGTGGATGTGAAGGAAGGGATGGATCCTAGGTTATTATTCTGATCACCTATAGTGTTGCTCAGAATTTTACAGATCGTGAATTTGAGGCTCAGGAGAAGACAGCTTTTATCTGATCTCTTGGCTAGGATATCCTCACTGGAGCTAATAGACTCATGATGGCATCACCTTCATGTCCACGTGTTACAGCTAGTTAATTTGGAATGCTGCATTCTTATTCACTAGTCTAGATAGGATCCTTATATGGTATTGAGATTATTTGGAGAGGGTGAAAACAAAAGTTGTAAAGTATATTTCTCAAGGCTTTGTTTTAAGAAGCTGTATTAAGGCAGTCCTATTACATTCTTTTCAAACTAAAGTTGTTCTTTGACAATTTCACATAATACTTAATACAGACCTGACCTCTCTCCCATCACCCTCTTCTATCTCCTGCTACCCATTTTCTTCCATGCACCTACAAATCTCTTTCTTACCTTCATTTCTGCTTGTTTCATTTCGTTAACTACTGAGTTTAGTCAGTGTCACCCATGTAGGGCTGATTGTTGGAGCTTGATAAACTCAGCACATCTGAAGACAAGACTCTCCATCTCCCAAGAACAGAATCTGTCGGTAGCCAAAAGCTACCCTTCCTTGTGCATGACTGATGGTTGATAGGACCATTTTTGTGGCAGCTCAGTGCAGGTAACTGTAGTTGTTTAGAGTTCTTGATTGCAGAGGTTGTGTTGAGTTTAGAGGATGGCATTTCACAGCCATTCAACAACAGTTTCTGGTTCTCACATACTTGCCTCCTCTTCCACAGCGCTCTCTTAACCTTAGAGGGAGTAGTATAAATGTTTTGTTTAGAGCTGAGTCCTCAACCATCACTTACTCTAAATATTTTGAGCAGCCATGGCTCTCCTCATTTACTGCCATTCACTGGTGCAGGTACAGGGTGGAAGCCAGTTCCACATTTCATTGGATGGAGATGTAATCAGCCCATATTTAAATGGAAGGAAAGAGATACGACCTTTTGATGGGACTGATGGGACATTGGCAGATTCTTACAGTAAAGTGGGAGAAGATGGGTGCTATTGTTTTTTAAACTTTTAAAAAATATTTATTTATTTATTATGTACACAATATTCTGTGTATATGTCTGCAGGCCAGAAGAGGACATCAGACCCCATTACAGATGCTTGTGAGCCACCATGTGGTTGCCGGGAATTGAACTCAGGAGCTTTGGAAGAGCAGGCAATGCTCTTAACCACTGAGCCATCTCTCCAGCACGATGGGTGCTATTGTTACAGCCATATTTGGAAATGGTTTGATACAGTCTTCTTACACCTCTATATGCAGAATATACTTACCACTCCACTAGAAGTCATGGCCCATTGTGGTATCAACTTGGAATCTAGTATCTTTTTTTTTTTTAAAAAAAAAAGATTTACTTTTTTATTTATACAGTATCATGCCTGTAGGCTACAAGAGAGGACCAAATCTCATTATAGGTGGTTGTGAACCACCACGTGGTTGCTGGGAATTGAACTCAGGACCTCTGGAAGAGTAGTCAGTGCTCTTAACCACTGAGCCATCTCTCCAGCCTGGAATCTATATCTTAATCATCTAACTAAAATCCAGGTACACATGAGGTTTTTGTAGGCAGTCATATGATAGAGCTCCTTAAGTTATCAGAACCAAAGACAAATTATCTAACCCTCTTTGCTCCCATCCACCATACAGCACGGAGAAAGGAGCAAGGAAACAGTGGACTCTCCTACTCAAGAACTCAAACACAGTTATCACTGGTCCACAGCAATTTTGAAATCCATGGGGCGTGTGTCCATAGTTCTCCCACTGCATTTACCAGGAATGTTCCCTGATTTGTGCCATATTTTC
This sequence comes from Dicrostonyx torquatus, assembly GCA_028555095.1. Classification (NCBI taxonomy): domain Eukaryota; kingdom Metazoa; phylum Chordata; class Mammalia; order Rodentia; family Cricetidae; genus Dicrostonyx; species Dicrostonyx torquatus. The sequence continues at coordinate 6,398,425 of JAQHUG010000045.1, forward strand.
TCCTGGAAATGTTTCTTAGCTTAGTGTTGTTTTCTGAGACTTCTCTCTATTACTCGGACTTTTCCTTCTGCTGGTGCTTTCTTGTTTTTCATGAGAAATGGGTGTGCTTCTACCTATATAACAGCTTCTCATGCCGTGGAGTTTTTGTGGCTGTTTGGCTTTGAAATCTTTTGAAATGCTTCTGTCTCAATATAAGCTGGTAGTGCTTTTAGTGATTACACTTTTCTTAAAGATTTTGAGAATTTTCTGTGAATTTTATTGGGAATTGATTATCTGTGCCAAAACCCACGTCCATAATTCCTTTCCAAGACAGACCACTCTTTGGTTTTATTAGTCTGTTGTGGAAGGTCCTTAAGATTCTTGGAAGTCAGTTCTGTAGATGAATCCTTTTAGGGAGTACCTTAAATCCTTTCAGGTTCTCAGCAAGAAACTGTATGGACACACTCTTCTTCGAGTTTTACTGGGAACCTGTTTCTTGTTGAGAATCCTTGCCCGTTGAAGAGACTACCACAACACCCTGCATATCTTCTTAATTCTGCTTAGGAATTAGTTTTCTTTTTTCAATGATTTCTCTCTTCCTGTTTTTATGTATAGATTAAATAACCAATTGCCACTTTGAGTATTCTACCTTGAACAAACATGCCATATAGTTCATATTTCAATTTGGAGTGTCCTTGCCTGATTCCACCACCATGATCTGTACATTCTGTTTAGCAGCATATTTTTCATGATTTTTCTGGTTTTTGTTAACAATGTGTTTATCACTTTTCTAATCTCTTTTGGTTATTAGGTTTTTAAATCTGATATTTTGTGTTTTAAGTGATTGGGTTTTTTGTTTTGTTTTGTTTTTTTTAGGTAGGGTCTCATGTATCTTAGGGTGTCCTTGAACTAGGTATATAACTGAAGCTAGCTTTGAACTCCTGATTTACCTGACGCCATCTCCTAAGTGCTGGGATTATAAGGATGTGCTGGGCTAGGTGGTATTTTTTGGTGCCTCACTTTTAGGTTATCATTTTCTGTCTAATTACTGCTATTGGAAAAAAAATCACTCTATAATGTGATTGCTTAAGAGCCATTTCATTGCAATAAAATGCTTCAAAAATTTGGGTTGAGCCAGGCGGTAGTGGTGCACGCCTTTAATCCCAGATACTCGGGAGGCAGAGGCAGGCGGATCTCTGTGAGTTCGAGACCAGCCTGGTCTACAAGAGCTAGTTCCAGTGCAGGCTCCAAAGCTACAGAGAAACCCTGTCTCGAAAAACCAAAAAAAGGAAAAAAAAAAAAAAGAGTTAGGTTCACAAAGCTCTCTCACCTCTGTACCGTATAGGATAACAAAGATGACTTTGCTGAGGCAGGAAGATTAACATTTGATTCTACTTTCGTAGGGCCTACTTCTGATTTCCAGAAGACCTAAGATAGCCTTATTTATATCTGGAATCATGACTCCCCTCCACAAGGTTTCTCATTCAATAGTTTTGGCTTTATGAGACAACCACTCACTGTGTAGTCAGCTTTGCTAAGAATTTATGATAATATTTCTGCCCCAGCCTCCCACTTGCTGAGATTACAGGCCTGAACCACTCACTGTGTCCAACTTTGTTTAATTGTTTTGAATGAGAATTCCTTATGTGGCCTCTTAAGGCTTGGACCATATTAGAGAAACTGAAACCATGTTGATTAAAGCAAGTTGCACATCCAAGAAGGAGAATAAATTCCATATTTTGATGGGAGGAATGGCAAAACGACATTGCAGAAGGGCACATGGCATGGGAGAGACTGTTATGGTGATCTTAAGAATAAAATTTAACTATAAACTTGGGATTTTACTATAGGTGAGACGTTAATAAGTGATACCTCTCATTTATTTGGCTTATAGATGTGGCTTGTTTGACCTGTATAGGGTGGTTTTTTTTTTGTTTTTTTGTTTTTTTTTTTTTTTAAAGAAAAACCAGTGCATTTTCAACATTAAACAGTTGGAAAATTTTATTCAAAAGTTTATGTTATATGTCATATTTTGAAAAATTCTGTTTGTTTGGGCCTACATTACCATTTAAACTAGAAATTGCCTCTTTGTAATCTTTTATTACCAGGCTGGCCCTCGTAGGTATCTTAGTTTCCATTCTTTGTTCTGTAAGGGATTAGATTGAACACATTAGCTTTTTTAGGTAAGACTAAGCAGAGGAGATGGACAGTGATCAACTAGATGGGCAGGTGATATAAGTAGAGATGGAGATGAAGCAAAACAAAGATCTGGATAGGAAATAACTGGTATGTAATGGTAGAGTTGGGGTTTTAAACAGTGTAGGCAGGGAAACCTTTTTGAAGACAGGACATTGAGTGGAGCCATTAGAGGGGCAAGGAGTCAGTCATTAAGTTATTTCAGAGGGTACAAAAGTGGAAAGACCATGAGTGGGGCTGGACTTGGTGTGTTTGGACTTGTGGTACAAATAGATGGAGAGTGATGGCAGAAGATAAAAGGTGAGCAAAGGCACTGTAGGCTGTATGCAGCTTTGGGTTTCTACTGGGTGTTGAAAGTCATTTGAGAGAACTCAAAAGGCACAGTGATGTGGTCCTTTATTTCCTTGCTGTTGTGTTGTGAATAGGCTGTACTGGCCAAGGTTGGCCAACGTTGGAAGCAGGGTGAACTCATAGGAGCCTTGCAGTCATGTAGGGGGATATGAATAGTGTTTTGAATTGATGTGGAATTCCCCTCTGTATGCTGTAAATACCATTGGTGAATAAAGAAACTGCCCTGGACTGTTGATAGGGCAGAACTTAGGTGGTAGACTGGGAAAACTAAACTGAATGCTGGGAGAAAGGAGGCAGAGTCAGAGAGAAGCCATGTAGCCCTGCCAGAGATGGACTTCAGCTGGTAAGCCACAGCCATGAGGCAATACACAGATACTGGAAATGGGTTAAATTAAGATATAAGAGTTAGCAAATAAGAAGCTAGAGCTAATGGGCCAAGCAGTAATTTAAATAATACAGTTTCTGTGTGATTATTTTGGGGCTGAGCAGCTGGGAACCAACAAGTGTCTCCTTACAACATTGACTGTATGCTGTGAGGATGGGAAGTGGTTATATTTGGTGTGAAGTTGAGAGGCTGTAGACAGGTCTTATGGATGGATGGATTGGATATGCCAACTTTGAGGCTCTTGACTTGTGTACATGAATAAGTAGGTGGTCCTACAACCTGTTTTCACAGTAGTGGAAGGCAAGAACATTATCTTGATCATTATTAACTTTGCAAAGACTTCTACAAAAATAAGATTAGTGGTAAAAACTCACAAAGAAATTTTGTTCACTTTATGATCTTTAATGTGTTTTTTTCACCGTAGCAAACTTTGTAATATGTGAGTGGAGAAAGCACGTGGCTGTATCTTGGAGGACATGCTTATGTTTTAATGTGCGGCTGTTTACTGTTGAACATCATCAGTAATTAGGAAGGGCTTGTTATTCTGTAGTGAGCATTTGCGTGGGCCTTGCATGCTCACCCACTTTCCTGTTTTCTGTCTGTTCTGGTTGGTGTGCTTATAAAGTGTCAAGTACAATTTAGTAGTATACCATTTAGTTATGGAAAGTTAGTTCAGTTTTATTGTTAAAAATGGTTTCGTAGAAGTGTGTGCCTGTAGTCCCAGCTTCTTGGGATATTGAGGCAGGAAAATTATTTGAACAAGTTTGAGACCAGCCTGGGCAAAGTTCAAGCCACCATTTAATTAAGACCAGAATCAACTGTAGGGTAGATTGAATTTGATGAATACTCTGCTTTTGAAGTCCTAGTCCTGTTTGTATTTTAGCCATCAGTTGTTTACTGTAAATTGGGTATAAAATGAGATAACAGATTCTTTTAACTCCTTCCCCAAACCCAAAGTTATTTAGATGAAGACAGAATTTTGACTAGATCATCTGTTCAAGTCATTTGGCTTAGAAATAACTTACATTTATTTTTAAATTCATATTTTAAAGGGATATTATCATGAAATGATAATACCAGTCTATTTTTATTATAATGGGGTTGGGAAGAAGAAATTGGTTATAAAAGGTGAGTTAATAGTTATTGCTTTCACCATTTATTTTTACCGAGTTTTAGAAAATGAAAACCATTTAAACTTAAATTCAGTGTATACTATATAGAAAACATATCTGATTTAAAAGCATATAAAATGTTATCTTGCTAGCAAAACGATCGGTTTTTCCTTCTTTGTGAAGCCACGAGTTAAAATGTCCTGGTTAGTGAGGCGTTTGTATTCCACTGGTGTAGCTGAACCAGACAGGTTTGCAGCACACTGCTTTATTTTTAGACTCAGGTTGCCATTTTTATCCTGCAGAAATATTAATCAGTTTCTTGCTGACAGGCCATCAGTTTTATAAATGTGCCATCCAGACCAGATTTTGTTCTTCATCTCATTTTCCCTCCAACTCCTCTTTTCTCTCTGATTTGTTCGTACAGCTGTTTGGAGGAGGAGAGTTTTCTTTCTTTTTTTTTCTCAATTCATTATTAGATACTTCAATTGAGAGATTTTCAGCATCACACAGTTCATTCATCTAGCTGCTGCTGTTTACTCATTTCTGCTTCCTGTTTAATATGGAATGGTGTTGCAGATCACTGTGGAAGTCAAGGAAGAGAAAGCTGTGTACATAAGGGTACATGTAGTTTTTGGCTACCTTCTCCAGATGGGTTTCTTTGTGTATATATGTATAGTATGTTCATATACTTGCTTGTCTCACATATGGTCTTGGCAGTAGCTCAGTTTGCTTTCTAATGAGGGTCAGCTCCATAACCTTGCACATGCTGGACAGGCATTCTCCTCCTAAACAATATCATCCTCCCCACCCCATTGGGTTGTACAGAAATCCATCTTTATCCTTTATAGTTTAGAATTCAACAAAAGACTATAAACTGATTGGTTGAGAATATACAAATATACTTCCCATCATTCTAAAGGTCAAGATGGAGGCATAGTATCTGGCAAGTTCTGGATCCTGGGTTCTGAGGACATCCCAGTGTCCTCACATGGAAGAAGCAGATGAGGAAGCCCTTTGTCTCTTTCTTCATGAGAGCTTTGTCTTCATGTCCTCGTCCCCTTCCAAAGATCCACTTCAGAGCATCCTTACCACAAGGATCAACATTTTTAACATGTGTTTAAATTTGAGAAGACACCAAACATTCAGACCCCAGAGACACTGAATTTTGATTCTAGATACTTGAGTGATATAATTGATAATAAAACATCAAGACAGTCTCTATTAACCAAGAGAATACAAGGGACACATCCTATTATGATAATAATATAAGTTATTTATTGTTATTGTTACATTGTTATATCATTATTATTTGAGACAAGGTTTCACTGTGTAGACCAAATTGACCTGTTACTTATTATATAGGCCAAGCTAGCTTCACACTCAGCTCAGTATCTCATTTTCATGAAATTTAGGACTGGAGTTCACTTGTCCGTCTAACACATCTGCTGAGTAGCAGCTTAAGGGCCTTGTGCACTAGTTACTTTGGATGCAGTAGTTTGGAAAACGACTGCTGATTTCCAGAGTTTTAAAAAGGAAAGACTGGGGCTGGAGAGATGGCTCAGTGGTTAAGAGCATTGCCTGCTCTTCCAAAGGTCCTGAGTTCAATTCCTGGCAACCACATGGTGGCTCACAACCATCTGTGAAAATATACACACAGGCAGAATATTGTACACATAATAAATAGATATTTAAAAAAATAGAAAGGAAAGACTTATGTGTGGGTATTTCACATTGGTGGCATTATAGCATTCTCCATCAAACTGTGTGCACTAAAGTCAGAAGCTTGGATTTGTGATTTAGGCTACCTCTCCCCCAGCTCTGTTACCTTGGGCAAGTTCTTTAGATTTTCTCAAACCCATCTGTGAAACTTCATCTTTAAAACTGATAGGTGACTTAGATGTTATTGTAAAAGTTTAAAAAAGGTGTTGCTTATTCAGCATTATAGAGAAAATACCTTGTGTTAGTGAGCCAGGCATCGTGGTGCACAACTGCAGTCCCAGCGTGGGAGGATCATGAGTTCAAGACCAGCTCAGTATACTGGCCCACAAAACAGGAAACAACACCGTCCTCCCACCCCATGACCGAGTTTAGTGTCTGGAACACAGAGCATGTTATAGTTTGGGACAATCGCAGCAGTGAGGGGTTAGTAAGTGTTCTGAGTCTTCTGTATTTCTGTAGCAGTCAGGAATTTTCCAGCTTTAGGTTGGAATAACTGTGGTGGTTGAGCAGATAAGAATTTATCTAACATCAAAGAAGCCCGGGTAGCCTTGGTTGAATGTTAATTGTTCAATATTCATTGATAATTTGCTTGCCAGTTATTACTCAGGGGACAGGGATTCATCTGCCAGTAAAAGCACATCATTGCCTCTTCTCATGAAGTTTATGATCTAGTTAGAAAAAGAGATTAAAAAAAAAGTAAAAATTATTGCTATGTTAGAAGGTGGACTCATCAAGAGCTTTGTACAGGAGGACCTATTTACGTTAGGTTGTAACCAAATGGCACAGTTTTAGAGTGTGGGCTAAGTGGGAGAATATTAACAAAGAAAGAGATATAAGAATGCGTTATCCTATCAGAGTTACTTTTAGTGATTCATTAAGCAATCAAGAGCCACAAATCTATAATTCTTGATAAAATTTGATAAAGTATTTCATATTACATTATAAGTTAACAGATACTGTAATAATCATTGATTGTAATATATAGTAATTATTCTAAGTACTTAATGATGATAAACACACACATACATAATCCTGTGGACAGTGACCACAAGACCACTGTAGAGCAGAACATTCAGGATTAAGAGTAGTAGTGGCCACAGGGACCATTGCAGATCAGAACACTTCAAGATGTGCATGAACAATGACCACAGGACACTCTAAAACAGAACACTCAGGATGAGAGTGTAGGTGGCCACAAGACCACTGCAGAATAGAACACTCAAGGTGAGAATGGGCAGTGGTCACAGGGACCAGTATACACAACTCTACATTTTAGGAAGTCTTAAGTCTTTGTATTATTTCTAATGCTGTGTAGAACAAACAGCTGACCCAGAAGAGGGCATTGGATTCCCTGGAGCTGGAGTTACAGGTTGTTTTAAGCTGCCTGATATGGGTTCTGGGAACTGAACCCAGGTTTCCCTAGAAGAGCAGTTAAGCTCTTAACCTCTGTGCTCTCCCCCCCCCCCACAGCTTTCTTGAGGTCCATTTTCTTTTCTTTTCTTTTTTTTTTTTCGAGACAGGGTTTCTCTGTGGCTTTGGAGCCTGCGCTACCACTAGCTCTTGTAGACCAGGCTGGTCTCGAACTCACAGAGATCTGCCTGACTCTGCCTCCCGAGTACTGGGATTAAAGGCGTGCGCCACCACTGCCCTACTGAGGTCCATTTTCTGTTCAGGTGATTGACAGGCCCGTGAGGGGGGGGCAGTGGTGTATCTTTTTTCTTCTTAAATCAGGTAGTAAGTGATCTTGTAAGGTTTAGATAGTTGCCAATTAATGACCTTCCTATCCATTCAGGATGTCACATCTTCCCCCAGGCAAGAGAGAAAGGATTCAGTCCCATCCCATTCTTTGGATCATTAAGAGTCCTGAGTTTTGCAAGTTGTTTTTTATGAGGGGAGCACACATGGAGCTTACTCCCTGTTTCCCATAATGTTCCCATATGGGAAACATGAAGCAGTTTGGTTGGAGGGGACGCTGATTAAGGAACAGAGAAAAAGTTGGATTTAGCATCATCAATTTAATGAGAAAGACACTGGAGTGTTCATGTAAATATAGTATACTGTTGCTAAACCCAACTGTGAGGGTTCATAAGGCAAATTTTCTAGTATAGGAGATTCATGTTCTAGTGATTAGATTTGGCACAGTATGGCTTTTGGCTAGTTGTTTAACTTCAGAGATGTTTCTTCATCTGTAGAATTAGGTTCTACCACAAGGTACCATTCATTTTTTTCTTTTAACTTATTCTTCATAGGGTTGTCTGGGCAGCTCGTAATTGCAACAACTTGTTAAGATGGCATCTGTAAAGTGTTTGCTGCTGTTTGGCACATGTTAGGTAATCAGGAAATTCTAGTTTCCCTAAAAGGCCTGTTCTAACCAAGAAAACAATCCAAATGCAGACTTCACATTATGGAGTAGTGTAAAGTAAACGATACATTGATTGAAGTTTTATTTCTAATTTAATGGACTGTGAAGCAAGATTAATTGCAATTTCCTTTGAAAAAAAGTAATATTAATAGCAATTTTTTTTAGTTTCTTTCTCCTAATACTTCTCATCTCAGTGCTAACAGTTATTGAGAACTTGACTGTGTCCAGGTACTTTGGTAAACACATGATATACATTGCCCTGTTTAATATTTTCCTAGTCTAGTATGATGGTTACTCGGTAGTTGTGACTCTTAATCATGATTCTGTGGTGCGGGACAATTCTGTCAATCATGTTTTAAATAAACGCTGATTGGCCAGGCAGGAAGTATAGGCGGGAAAACCAGACAGGAAGTAGGTGTGGCGCAAGGAGAACAGGAGAAATTGGGAAGCAGGAAGCTTCCCTGGCATTCCTGTGCAGTCCATCTACGAAGCAGGATGTAAGCTGCTCGCTGAGAAAAGGTACTGGCCATGTGGCTTGCATGGATGGGAACTTATATTAATAAGTTATGGCAGCTAGTAAGAAGCCTGAGATAATGGGCCAATCAGTGTATAACCTAATGTAGACTCTCTGTGTGATTTTCTTTGGGGCTTGCGGGCTGTGGGGTACTGGGTGGGACAGAAACCCAAACAAGCAGGCCCCTCATGTTACAATTCTGTGAGATAGACAATGTTAACTTTACAAATAAAGAAACAAACAATAGAAGATGGCAGAGTCAGGGTTTGAACCTGGCCTTTAACCTTTGCTGTTGTGATTTGATTTGGAAGAGCTTATTGACTTATTTTACTGAGTTTGTATTTAAGTTTTTTCCATATGGTGCCTTAATAGTTCTGTGACTCAAAGGTGGTAATCATTCAGATCCCTGCACGCTGCAGCCTCTGCTGTTCTCCCCTCACATTTTGGTTAAGGAAAGCTGGAACAGTTTGGCTTTATGAAATCACATGGTTGCATGAGGATTGATAGCCGTTTAATTCTTAATTCTGCATTTTTAAAGAGGACATGGCATTAATTGAAATGAATCATTGCTTAGAAAGGTCTTCACCAAGTAAAGGGACAAAAATCAGACAACAACCTTGCCTTGAAGGTGGCCAGGGGATTTGTCTTTGTAAGGGGATCCTGCTTTTCAGTTCTTATCTTTGTTCTGAACCCATAGATGCACTAGTGCTGGGTACTTAGATATTTTCTGTTTATTTGTTCGTTTGTTTTGGTTTTTCAAGACAGGGTTTCTCTGTGTAACAACTCTGGCTATCCTGGAACTCACTTCAGAGACCATTGAACTCATAGAGATCTGCCTGCCTCAGCTTCCCAAGTGTTGGGAATTAAAAGGGTGTGCTACCTCCACCTAGCTTGATTGTGGTTTTTGTGTTCTTTTTAAGTGGCATGCTATAGCTCTCTACAGTATCTACCAGGCAGAGAGGTAGTAGAAAGTAGGAGAGGATTGCTTGGTGGGAAACCTATAAGAACTGCCTGGGAGACAGGTAGTGTTATATTAGTATAGTAGTACCATAGTAAAGTGGGCATCCTCATTCCATAGTGATCTCTGGTGAATAAAAAAAACCATACATGATCCCAAACTGTAGTTGTGGGAAATGTCCACATGCTTAGGTTTATTCATAAATTTAGTTTTTCTGAAAAATAATTTTAATTGTTATGAGTAGGAGAAGAAGTTCTTACTGCCTGTTCCTATTTTGTATCACTTTCAACTATTTCTTTTAAATAAAAGTGCAGGAAGTTACTGGTGTTTTATGAACTTGCACCCTGCATGCTTCTCTTCTTTGTTCTTTGTTAAATATGAGCTGGCATATGTTAGACTAAGTTAGCATTTGCTCTGAGGGACTTCAGTGCTTTCTAAATTCAGCTCTGGTAAGCCTGTAGACTGTTTGCTTGAATCAATGGAGACTGCTATTTTTAGCAACAAAAGTGAATTGAAATAGCAATTTTCTTTCCATGCAATAGATCCCCAGAAGGAATACTGATCCAAGCTTTCTGTCATTTTCTTATCTCTCCCACCACCCCAAGCAGTCAAGAAAGGCAGCTGTCATGGTTTGTGGTAGTATTAATCTTTAATCAGTCGAGTGTTTCTGCATTCAGGTATTATGGGGGAGGGAGGAGTCACAAAAGGAACTTGCTTGGAATAACTAAGCTCATATGCATGGCTCTGCAGTCAGACTTTAGTGGGCAGAAGCAGGGAAGAGATGGGAGAGCTAAAAATAGCATGTTTGCTTCCAGTGTTCCTCTAGTCTATTTTTGATGTTTGATTTTGATAAGGTTGATTGGGCTCTTACTAAAAATATCTGTTCCTAGCAAGTTGAGGACAAAAAGAGTAGAATATTTTTAACCTACACAGACTAAAGTACTTTTTGTTGACTGTATAAAATCTGAAAGTGGAATCCTGGTCAGTTGCCAGTGTTTTATATAATCTGTAACAAGTGAAACACTTCTGGATGCCAAGTTGGGATATTCTTTATAACTGTCAGTTCTCATCTTCTCAAGCGCTTGCAGATATGGGGTCTGGTGTTATATTTGTCTGTACAGAATAAGCCTTTTGAAAATATGGGGTCTGGTGTTACGTTCATCTGTACAGACGTAAGCCTTTTGAAGATCTCCTTTCCCCATCTCCTCCTTTCCTTTCTCATTCTCATTCTGCTCATAGCCATCACTTGTATTTCCCCAACCCACAAGGTAGCTTTCTTGTGTATGCTGTGGAAAGCCGCCTTACTGCACAGCAAAATGAGATTTGAGGATACCCACTGATAACCCAAGAAGCAAATCTTAGGGATGAGGATAGTGAACTTGGACTTCTTAACTAATCTAAAGTGGCTGCTTTACCCCCTTCTAATCCTGTTGGAACTGTGTCACTGCAAGCCACTCCTGGTACCTTAGTGCCAAGTGAAAACCAGCTTTTTCAAGGAGATCCATAGACTCCTTTAAAATATGTATATAACAAGTTATATGTATATACAAGTTAAGCATCTCACAGTAACATTTTTTAAAAATCTCATTTTGGGTTATTGATTCTTATGTAATGTTGAGAGGAGATGAAGTGTTATTTCCAAATAAGCAGTGAATAAAGCAGTAAGTCTTGTTACAAGAGGTCGACTTTCTGTTCAGAGTCTTATTCAGTCTCTCATCCATTTTTCAACAAAGCCTCAAGAATGTCTCATTAAAATAATTTTTAAAAATACTTATTTTATGTGTGTGAGTGTTTTACCTGTTTGTATGTATGTACATGCATGGTGCCCATGGAGGTCAGAAAAGGGCATTGGGTTCCCTGGAACTGGAATTATAGATAGTTTATAAATCAACCTTGTTGCTGCTGAGACCAAACCAGATCGTCTGCAAGAGCCACAAGTGTTCTTAACCACTGAACTGTCTTTCTGTTACTGTTTTTTTTTTTTTAAATTAGTCACTGCCCTACCAGATAGATTGTGGAGACTCAGACAGATCCTGTGCTGTGGAAACTTATATAATTAATGCCATAAGAAGAAGTATAGAGGACTGTGAGATTCTAACAGTCTAGTCGTAAAGGGGGGCAAGGAGAGCAGATGTTCAAGTGAAAACCTCCAGGATAGAAAGCAGAATTCTGCTTTGAGTGTGCCTCTGTTTGAGCTGCCAAACAGCTGCAGAGATGAGACAGCCAGAACCTTAATTCCCCATTGTGTTGCATGCTGGAAAGTCCAAGAGCAAGATGCTAACAGACTTGCTTGTATTATGAAAGTGTTGTCCAGTTCAGTGACTTGCTGAACCCCTGGAATGTAGTTTCCCTGAATGACAGGGACAGAGAGCAGGGATGCTAAGTGAAGGCTGCCTGCTTTATGAAGTCTTGATAAATCTCATGCAAAAAGGTAGAGACCTCGTGGCATAAATACTTCTTAAAGGCCCCACCTTGGCCTGTTATCATATTGACCATTGAGTTTTAACACCTCAATTTTAGCAAGGGTATATTCAAACCATAACAGAATATATATTGGGAGTAAAGAGAATTGTGCTCGTAAAGAGAGTGCTGCCTTGGAGGGAGTAGACACATTTTAGATGGTCTGGTGGGAAGTAAGGTCAACTTACCAAGGACTTGGTAAAAGCTGAAGGTAGGGGGAGTTTATTCATTCACTCATTCATTCATCTATCCACCAGAGCTTCACTGATCATCTCGTTTTGGAGCCACTGGCTTAGTACTTTGTGGAGAAATAGACAGACACTGACTAACAGGTGTTAGGCAGGAAAATGATGTTCAGATTTGTAGTTTGGAGGAATCACTTTGGCCCAGGTGTGAAGAATGAACAGCGATGGGGGATAAGAATAAGGTGAGGCAAAAGCTTTTGATGCTTTTGGAGTTCCTGGAGAGATGAATGATAGGAGCTCCAGGTGGTGGCAGTGGGAAGAAGTGAATGGATTTGTGGTTTTGGTTTTATATAGTTGACAGGAGGGGACACTGTCACTTCTTGACAAATGACTAAAATTATAAAGTGTTTCTAAAAGTTATAACTTTTTTAGTTTTTCGAGACAGGGTTTCTCTGTAGCTTTGGAGCCTGTCCTGGAACTAGCTCTTGTAGACCAGGCTGGTCTCGAAGTCATAAAGATCCACCTGCCTCTGCCTCCCGAGTGCTGGGATTAAAGGCATGCGCCACCACCGCCTGGCATAAAAGTGATAACTTTTAAAAGTATTTATTTATGTATTGTATGCATATATCTGTATGCGCTTGACTGTATGTTTGTGCATGATTTGTGTACAAGAGCTTGTAGAAGTCAGAAGAGGACATCAGATCCCTTCGAACTGGAGTTGCAGGAGGTTATGAGCTGCCATGTAGACGCTGAGAATTGAACCCAAGTCTTAACCACTCTCTCCTATTAATTTGTTTGTTTGTTAGAGATGAGAGATTTTCTATATAATTAGGCCAGCCTGGACCCTATCATGTAGCCTAGGTTGGCTCAGAAATTGCAACCCTTCTGTCTTATCCTCCCACAGTCTGGGTTTATAGGTGCATACCATTATTATATCTGTGGAAAAACAAGTTTCCTTTGCAAAGAAGTAAGGGAAGGGAGCATAGTTGGTAAGGAAGGCAACTAGCAAGCCCTAACCCCAGGGGGATACATGAAAGGTGGTCCCCAGTATATTTCTACACATTGCATCTTTTCATTTTGCTGCAGCTCTGAGTGCTTTGTTTTTGGTGTGTGTGTGTGTGTGTGTGTGTGTGTGTGTGTGTGTGTGTGTGAAGAAATAAACACAAATCTAGATGTTTGTCTCTTACAGAGAAATCAAGAGATGATCTTGAGTGTTTTCAAGTCACTCTGTCATTAGTCTGTACAAATAGACATCAAACAAATGAATGAAAAGCAGGTCATTAAGTTTTCTCTTACATCATTTTTAAGAAAGAATGATTCATTTTAAGAAAATTTTGAGTAATCTTGGAAAGCACTGCCTTCTGGGAAACTGGAGTAGAAAATGGAGCTTACTGGCTCAGTTTTGCATTGTGTGCCTAACAGTAAAGAGCCTTGTTTTGTGGAAAGACAATGCCTGCATATGATTGAACAATTTAATGGTAAAAAGAATTTTTTTAAAAATATTTATTTATTCTGTATACAATATTTGGTCCACATGTATCCCTGCAGGCCATAAGAGGGCACCAGATCTCATGACAGATGGTTGTGAGCCACCATGTGGTTGCTGGGAATTGAACTCAGGACCTTTGGTAGAGCAGGCAATGCTCTTAACCACTGAGCCATCTCTCCAGCTCCATAGAAAGAATTTTTTAAAAAAGGTCTTTCTCTCAGGCTGGAGAGATGGCTCAGAGGTTAAGAGCACTGACTGCTCTTCCAGAGGTCCTGAGTTCAATTCCCAGCAACCACATGGTGGCTCACAACCATCTGTAATGAGATCTGGTGCCCTCTTCTGTATACATGCAAGCAGAACAGTGTATATGTAATAAATAAATCTTTAAAAAAATAAAAAGGTCTTTCTCTAATTTTGTAGAAGCTGCAACCAGTAGACTCTTAATTTAAGATGATGTTTTGGTTAGATTCCTGACTTAATAATGGAGTTTAACTCTCTTGACAGTAAGAATTGTGAAATGTTCACACTGAGAATCACAGTGCTATTTTATTTAAAAATACCAACCTTGAAACTCATTGCAGAGGGGTTGTAGCTTTAAAGCAGAAAAGGACATTTCTCCTCATCCTGCTTCAACTCCTATCTTTGTTTCTTTCCTACATTCATCAAATTAACTGAGAATTGCTTATCTGTATTTTATATTATTAAAAGTGTAATATTTGGCATATGTCCTGGAAAACAGAAAGATCTGTCACTTTCTCTGGTGTGAAAAATGATAATTTAACTCCCAATTGTTTGGCCATTGTATATAGCACTGGTTATTGTAGAGCTGAGGTGTCTAACAGAGGTTCTCCACTGAAGTGATTACTTATATTGTTCGATAATTAAATAAAACTCGAGTCAGATATTGAGGTAAAAACCTTATAGATCCAAAGTGCAACAAAGGAATGATTCACTGATTCTGTTTCTTCACACTTGCAAATCAAAAAGGCCCTCTGATCTTTCTAACCCCTTCCCTAGTTTTTCCTGTGTCTACCAAAAACTCTATGAATGTTGACGCCACCCTCCGATTTAAGGCTTAACTTTATTGGCAGTCTTGAGAGTGTCAGAGTGCCATTGAAATGTCACACAGAACTCCACTTCCAGCTTCTGTGTCACACACACACACTTTTTTTAATGAATTAAAGAACAGATAATGCAAAGTAAAACCATTGCTTTTCATTGTGACATAAGGAATATGTTGAGGAAGTATGATACTACCCTGGATGGTATACTAGGCCCAAAAGAAGACATTCAGTGACAAGTAAGGAGGTCTACCTAAAAGATGGACTGTAGATGTTGTGCTACTGTTTTGCTGCCATGGTCATGTAGGCTGTTAGCAGGAGACTGGGAATAGGAGAAGAAATGACTTCACTTTTTAATAACTGAATGACTTCACTTTTTAAAAACTGTGCATCTAAAACTATCTGAAAATTTTAAAATGTATTTTAAAACATGTTTATTAAAGTGTCTCCACACATTTTTCCCTTGGGAAGATACTGCTAAGTCTATTATACTGAGGCAGGAAACCATGATCTATAAAATATGAGCTTCAGTACAGGAGGGAGGCAAGATAATTCCAAAGTGGTGTATCCACCTCTGGTATATCAGGTTAAGAAAAGTAGTCCAGAGTGCAGTGCAAGGAGAACTGAGTGCTCTGGGCAGGTCGTTCCTAAAGTCTGGAATGGGGTTGATTGTGTGGAGCATTGTATCGAGAGGCTGTTAAAGCAGGGCTATATATACTTGTAATCTCAACACCAGGAGGAGAAAGTCCTTCCCATATATAGCAAGTGTGAGGCCAGTTGGGGTTACATGAGACGCTGTCTTAAAGAAACAATTAGCAGATAAAGTAGAGGATTTAAAAAGACCATAAAGGGGAAGAGACAAATTTGTGTTCAGGAAAGATAGAAGGTTGACTGGGAAGTGCAGTGTGATTACAGACTAATATTTGGCTCAGTTGTGAATATTTAACCATAATAATGGTATAACAAAGACCTTGACTGGCTTTTGTCCTTGGTTAGGGATGGCTTGTTGAAGCACCTATATTCTTATATTTTTATTATTTTATAGGTGGGCCTTTGGTAGTTGAGGCTAATGAACTGTTCATTCTAGGAAGACTGTGTGATTAGAGGTTGACGCTTTGAGCTTAGTGGTAATGACTCAACCTGCTGATTGCTGGTTTCTGGAGGAGAGTTAAGGAGTGGGTTCCCTCCTGTGTATTTATGATGAAACCTGAGCTTGAGTGAAAGTCCTGGTTGGGAAAGCCATGTATGTACTGGGAAGACGATGTCCTTGTTCTGATTTATTTCCCTGGGGTAGGGTGGAAACTGTGTGTTTCTCTCAGACCTTACTTACCTAGCCTGCCCTTAGTTTTATGGATTTTGAATTATCCAACTCGAGAAGATTGTGGAAATCCCCCAAATTATAGTCAGTTGATTAAGCTAGCCAGAGACCTCTGAAATTGTATTGTATCTGAAGCGAGGGTAGTCTTGTTGAGGACTATGCCTTCAACCTGTGAGAGACACTACCTCTGTCTTACCCCAGTTTTCCTTCTTACACTTCAGGAGCTTTAACCCAGGGCCTCATGTGTTAGCTTAGTGCTAGTGAGATACACCCCAGCTTTGTACCAACTTGTGGTTACTAGAGGGATGTATTTGCAGTGTTTCAGTAATGTAAATGCCAATTATTGACAGAACATTACAATATAACTTAATTGGGAGGATGGAGAATGGGAAAGGTGGGGAAGTTTTCATCAGCTGTAAGTCTAGTACTAAAAACAGTTGGTTAGGAGATAGCAGAAAGGGTCTAGAATGTGCACACAGACAGAAGGAAAAATGTGGCAGCCGATGCTTCTGGGGGTGGAGTAATAGGGTCCAGAGAAATGGTGTAAGGTTGTGCTGTTTTAGTTTGAACCTTTCAAAACTCTTCTCAACACTGCTTGTTTCTTCGATATGAGTAAAATCAGTTTGAAAAAGAAAGGAGCCTCCTTGCATGCTGCCATTGGCTCACCTCTGCCAAAGGCCGGTTTATGGTGAACCAGATTTGAATGTTGACTTGTGTGTGTGTATGTGCTGGGGGTGTACTGCCAATGCTGTCTGGGATGGCAGTTGTAAGGAAAGTGTGGCAGACAGAGTTGAACTGAGAGAGAAGTGAAATAACTGTAGGCTTAGCAGTCACAGATGTTATTAAGAGACCTTGGTCCTTTAGATGCTGGAGGCAAGGAGCCCAACTTGCATGCCTGAGGATTTTAGGCATGTAGTCTTTGGATGAGGGCAGTTACTGGAATATAGTAGGTCAAAAATTGACAGCAGGTAAGACTTGATAATTGAATGGATAACTGTTGGAAGGGTGGAGCTGACTGTATTAATCAGCGTTCTCTTACTAGAACAAAAGACCTGATATGATCAGCTTATAAAGAGGAAAGATGGGTGGAGATGTGGCTTATTGGTTAAGAGCGCTTGCTGTGTCTGCACAGTCCCAGGTTCCCAGCACCCATAATGGGCAGTTCACAATTATCCAGTTTTAAGGGATCTGACATCATCGTCAGGTCTCTGCTAGCATCTGCATATGGTGTACATGCAGAGAACCAGGCATACACACATACACATAAAAAATAAAATGAATCTTAAAAGAGGAAAGGTTTATTTTAGTTCTCAGTTTTGAAGGTTTTGGGCTATGATTGTGTGATCTGACGACTTTTAGGGCTCTGGGGGGAGAGCAGCACACCCCATTGCAGGACATGTAGCATAGCAAACATCTCAAATCATTATGGCCCAGTTGCAAACGAGGAAAAGGAAGTGGCTGAAGTCCCACTATTGCTAGTAATCAGAAGACTTCCCACTGTGCACTCACAGCAAAAACATACAAGAAAATACAGCAGTACAATTCAGATTGACTGTGGTAAAGTGCTGTAGTGCATACAGCTTTGCAAAGTAGAGGAGGCATTGGAGAGCAGAGAACGGGCTCCTTTGCCTTAAGTATTCTGGAGCAGTGCAGTTGATAGACCCTGAAGAAGGCTTTCAAAGGTACCAGGTAAAAGTGACTGTTGGAATCTTGAAGAGAACAGAAGAATCTGAAAGAGAAGAAAAATGGGAGAGTTGAAAATGTAGCATTTGCTTGTCCTAGGCTTGTGACATGTTGGTATGTCAGGAGAGACTGCAGGATGACACCTGGAACCCTGGTCTCCAGAGACGGGGTGAGACTTTCATGTGCTGGCCATTTCGTATAGAGATTTTAAAGCATTCATTGCAGAACTCATGAGTGAATGTTCTTTACAAAGCTATATCAATAAGAACATAGGGATTACCCTGCTAATTACTAGGCAGCCTCTTTTGAGAACTGATCATGGGAGAAGTTAAGTATATGTTTTGTGCTTGCATCTGAGTTCTGTTATGGCAACCAATTAGCCAAGGAGCGGTGTTCCATGGAAATATTTCAGCTGGTAGATGAGGACAAATAATGGAATTAGATGCCACTTTTGCAACCTAATGAAGTAATGAAACATGCGCGTGAGCACATACACACTCACATACACACAGATACTAAACCTGAACTTGGTCAAGTATCTATCTCCAGCTAACTACCAAAGAACAGAAGAACATGTTATGTAATATCAGGGGAATGCAGTCAGCAAATGACAGACTGAGAAAGCAGAAACCCATTATGTAAGATGTTCAATATTAAATTGAGTTAGGGGAGAAGAAATCAAGAAAGAGACAGAGAGACATTGCAGAAATTTGATGACTAATTTTGCTTTTTTATGTATATTTTGAAATGAGTTAATATGTTTGGGACTACCTTGGAAATCTAGCCCAGGCAGTGATAGTGCATACCTTTAATGCCAGTGCTCGGGAGGCAGACATTGGCAGGTTTCTGTGAATCTGAGGTCAGCCTGGCCTATATAGATAGTTCCAGAAAAATCCTGTCTGGCTTGGGGTGAAATCTGAGCTCAGCAAGTAAAAGCATTTGGTTGCCCCCTCCCCTAGGCCTGACAAACTTTAGTTCAATCTTTAGTACCTTTAAAGAAAAGAGATCTGATTTCTGAAAGTTGTCCTCTGACCTCCTCACATGTACTGTGGTGCCATGTGCACTCTGTACACAGTCTCTCTCTCACACATATACAGACACATGCTTCTCCACTCATGCATGCACGCATACACGTGCACATAGAAAATCTGAGGTGGGAGGAAGTAGTTATAGACAAACTAAGATTAATATGAAGTTGATCGTTGGTTCACTGGGCCATAGGTATGTGAAGATTTGTTGCTGTTTTTTTTTTTTTCATTTTTACTTTTCATTCTAAAAGATTTAAAAACTTCTGGAAAGATGGTGACTGAGCAGGCACTTGATAAATGTACATTCCTTTGAGTGGCACTAGGAAAAGAGTATCTTCCATGTTCTTCACTTAGTATACATACTCGTGTGTTGTATGTGTCACAGTTCATTTTGCTGCTGTCAGTTATGCATTGTCTATGTGCCAGTTCACGTGCTCATTCTCCTGTAGATTAATGTTTATGTTTTACTACCAGGTAGCAGAAACACTAGTAAAGCCACCTCTTCTCTTGAGGATTGCTGCCTCAGAAGGCAAGCATATCTTTAGTACTGAGCTTATTGACGAATAGTTTTTCCAAAAGGATTGTGCCGGTCTGGTACTCCTGGAAAGTGGGAGAGCTTCAGTTTCTTTATATTTCACCAGCACTTGATATTTTCGTCTTGGTCTTATCAATTTGAGATGTGATGAGCAGTTAATTCTAAATTTAATACTGGTATTGCTTATTTATATATTTATTTCACTAGTCATTTGAAGGGTTTATCTAAGTTGTTTTATTATTAATAAAAACTTGGGAGTCAGATATTGGGGTAAAAACCTGATCAAGATAGTGGCAGAGGAACGCAACTGATACCCCTTCCCAGACTGAAAAGACAAGTGTATCTTTTTTTTTTTTTTGGTTCTGTTCCTATGTTTTTGTTTTTGTTTTGTTTTACAAGACAGTGTTTCTCTGTGTGGACATTCTTAGCTGTCCTGGAGCTAGCTCTTGTAGACCAGGCTGGCCTCAACTGCCTACCTTTGTCTCCCAAGTGCCGGGATTAAATGTGTATGCCACCACTGACCCAAGTAAATCTTTCTAAGCCACTTGCTCCCCTTTCCTATGTCTCTCTATTGTATCATATCCTGGGTCATCCAAATTCTCTATGGTCAGCTCATCTTTTCCCCGATTCAAGGTTAACTTTAACAGTCTTGGAGTGTCACAGTGCAATCAGATAACCCTCAACAGGAATTGAATTTAGGGCCTTGTGCATGGGAAGTCCTGTGCTTTACCACTAAGCTTCACGCCCAGCCCTGGATATTGCATTTTCACATCAAATATTGTACTAGTGTTCTTGGGTGTGCTGGTGTTTTCTAGCTGGACCACTTCCTTGTTGTAGTTCTTAAACTAAACTATTCCTCTTCTCTTTTTTTCAGTTGTTACAGGTGGCACTGATGGAATTGGAAAATCATATGCAGAAGAGGTAGGTGCTTTTCAGAGTCTGTTTTAAAAATAAGGAAAAAATAAAATAATCTCTTAAATATTAGTTTTGATGGAAATTTTATTACATTCATTTTGTTTTATTTATTAGACAGGATTTCACTATGTATCCCTGGCTAGCCTGGAACTCTCTATGTGGACCAGGCTAGCTTCAAAGTCACAGAGATTCTCTGCCTCTTGTGTACATATTTTTAAAGACTTTAATTTATTTTTATTTGTATGTGCATATGTCTGTGTTTATACCACACAGAAAGGCAGAAGAGGGCATTGAATCTTCTGGAGCTAGACTTAAATGCAGTTGTGAGAAGCCTAACATGGATGCTGGGAACTGACTTTGGGTCCTCTCAATTGCAGTATACTCTTAACTGCTGAACTAGCTTTCTAGCCCTCATTTATTTATTTGTGTATGTAGGTTTATAGATGCATGGATACCATAGCATACTTGTGGAAGTCAGAGGACAACTTTTGTGGGTAGTCATTTCTTTCCTTCTAACATATGGGTCCTGGAGATCAAGCTCAAGTCATCAGGCTTGTTTGCAAAGGTGCTTTTCCTCACTGGGCCATCTTGTTGGCTGTGGTCATTGTGCTAGGGAGTATCTCTACTACTGAGGTATACTCTCAGCTCCTTATAAAGTGACACTCTGAAAAATGAAAGGTCGTTGTTTGGCAGACAAAATTGAATTTGTGTCCTTATTATTAGATTCAGGGTAAACATTTAGCAAAAATGGTAATAAAAGTGATATTAATCCTGACATCATCCTATCAAGAGGCTCAACACACTGATGTGCTCCATATTGATGGTGTTAAGGCAAACAACTCATTACGGTGTTGTTCATCACAATTCTTCACTTTAAAAGTAATAAGAAATATATGTCATACTTTGGAACGATATACCCTATTTTCTAGTTAATTTTTAGTTCACTGTTTTTCACACCCATTGATTTTTGCCTGAATTAGTATACTGTAAAGTTTAAATAGTACTTTTCTAATATATCTCTTTCTCTGTAGCCTAACCTAGTCTAGAAGTTATTATGTAGCTCAGGCTGACCTCAAGCTCAGGGCATTCCTCCTCCCTCTAGAATTAGAGCCATGACCCACCGTGCTCGGTTGGTGTTTTCTATAAATAAGAGCTTTTCCTTGCTCCTCCTCCTTTGTTAATGTGTTTCTCTTTTTTTCTTAAAGTATCACTGTAGACTAATGGATTCTTTAGTGGTTTTATAGCAGATTAATTTAGCGAATTACCAGGCCTTGTTATTTTTTATAAAAAATGGTGTTCTACAGCCTCATTTGCAATATTACTTGTTTTTTAATAAAAGCTGACTTTGGATTTATAACTGGGAATTAGTGTACTGAATCACTTCTATTTCATATTACCCAGAATGTTGCTCACTTGTAAACTGTCTAATAGTTCAGTACAAAGTTTTATGTCTCCTGGTATTCTTTTTCTACCTTTGTATTTATTTGTCTCCGTGACAGGAGTACATCACTGTGAATGTTTCTCACTCTGCAACATTACATAGTATTAAGTACATATGTATAGAGACGATTCTCTTCAAAAAATTATTTGTTAATTTATTCATTAGCAATAGTTAATGTACTTCATCTTGATTGCCCTTTAATCTTAATGTCTGTTACTTATTCCTGTGACAAATACCTGAGCAAAGAAAACCTAAGGAAAACTTAGTTTGATTTCTAGTTCAAGGCAGAGAAGTCATTACCAGAAGACCTCAGGCAGCTGATTATCTTACACCTCTATTATCTATCATATCTCTAGTCAAGAAGTAGCAATACTTGTGCTCAGTTTTTTAACAGTGGTCCTAGCACCCCAGACCATAGGATGGAACTGCCTATGTTTCCTGTGGGTATCTCTCCTTAGTTAAACTTTTCCAGAGTCATTCCCATAGACACACCCCAAAATATGCTTCCATGGTGATTCCAAATGCAGTTGATAGTGGAGATTAACCATCCAGCTCCAAATACATATTTTAAGATTGGTTGTATTTATAGGAACTGATGACATTTTGACTGTAGTTTGCTTTGTTGGCCCACTGATACTTGTTTTATGTATCTAGCCTATGACAGCTTTTCAAATCCTAAATTTGAAATTACGGAAGTTGTGGAATCTAACAATGTAAAAAAAGCCCATATCATGTATTTAGGCCTAAAAAAAAAGTACAAATCATCATTTTTCCAAAATGGTTTGAGATTCCAATGCTTGGTTAGAAACCTGGGATTCTGGGAAATCAGTGTTCAGTTTGGATTGCCAGCTCTTACTACTTTTTTTTTTTTTTTTTTTTTTTGGTTTTTTCGAGACAGGGTTTCTCTGCAGCTTTGGAGGCTATCCTGGAACTAGCTCTGTAGACCAGGCTGGTCTCGAACTCACAGAGATCCGCCTGCCTCTGCCTCCCAAGTGCTGGGATTAAAGGCGTGAGCCACCACCGCCCAGCCTACTTTTTTTTTTTTTTTAAGTTTGACTTACCACCTGGTCAGGTTTTCCTAAATGGGAATATATCTAATTTCTGTTTTAGAATAAACTTCACAGATGTGATTCAGGTCTCTTTTATTGTTTTCAGTTAGCAAAGCGTGGAATGAAGATTGTCCTAATCAGCAGGTCCCAGGATAAACTGAACCAGGTTTCCAGTGCAATCAGTAAGTTTTCACATTCTAAATCCAGACCACCATGGTGGTGTAGCCAGTTGAAGTGGCATACTCTGCTCATGCTATAAATGCTGAATCTGCCTTCCATATTGCTAATAACACGTCTTAAATGTCTAATTATGAAATTTAAAAAGATTGAGGTATAGTCTTGAACTCCATACATAGCATATTGGCTTTGAACTTGAGATCCTTCTACATCAGCATCCTGAATGCTAAGATTATGATTTTTTTAAGTTAGATATTTTTATTACTCTTCTGAAAAGTTCATGAATTCATTTTAGAATTATTGTGATTTGACTAAGTTGTTTTTTTTGTTTTTTTTTTTTTTTGGTTTTTCAAGACAGGGTTTCTCTGCAGCTTTGGAGTCAGTCCTGGAACTAGCTCTTGTTCCAGGTGTCGAACTCAGAGAGATCCGCCTGCCTAAGATTCCTTTTTAATGACACATTTAATTCAAATAATAGTTAAATTGTGACTATTTTATCATGTTCTACTAAAATAAATTACTTATTTTAAAAATATCCTGAAATATTTTGAATTTCAGTCTTTCACAACACCTAAAGCATGTGATTGAGAGCCACTGAAACAGGAACTAGCATGTGTGACAGGGACGCTGCTTCAGTCTTTTGTGCTAGTTAGCTATAATTCACTTTGTACATGAATTCTGACATGTGAACAGTCTCTCGGCTGACTTTACTAAACTGTGCAGCTGTATAATCAGTGCTTGATTTCCTTGGTAAAGTGGTGTGCTAATTGTCTGTAGTCCTCATACTTCTATATGTGATAGGTGATTCTTGTATGTTTATACTTTGGTTCAATCACATTGCTTTCTGCCTAAGAATGTGTTGTGTTTGTTTGTGAACTTACACTGGGTTCATATTCTGTAAGAATGAGGTATTATTGTAAAAAGGAGGGTTATTTCTTTAAAGACTTGCTGGTTCTGAAAAATAAGTTCTCACAGAAATTCCTTTCCAATTTGCATGACTAAGATTAAGTATAAAATACTTGAAAACTTGTAAGAAGTAAGGAAAAATTTGGTTTCTGGTTGTGTCATGTGTGCTAAGGTTCTTTGTGTCTTAAAAGAAATGAAAGTATAGCCAGGCAGTGGTGGCACATGCCTTTAATCCCAGCATTTAGGAGGCAGAGGTAGGCAGATCTCTCTGTGAGTTCTAGGTCAGCCTGGTCTACAATAGCTAGTTTCAGGACAGCTAGGACTCTTACACAGAGAAACCCTGTTCTGAAAAATAACAACAACAAAAAACAAAACAAACAAACAACAACAACAAAACCCTGAAAATGAAGCTAGGGCTTGTGGGCAAGGAAGAGTAAAATCCAATTTCAAAACAAGGCCTGGGCCTACAATGAAGAGTGGTGAATGGGTTACATCTGTAGTTGGTTTAAATTAAGTTGGGTACAATGCCTGTTGATATTTGTGATTCCATGGCTTTAGTTTTTTGAGAAGCCAACTAACAGAACATTTGTTCATGAGAGAGGATTAACACCTGTCACCCACTTTCTGTAGTTGGAGACTGCTCTTTTGTTTCCCAGCCTCCCAGACCTGAAATAATTACACAAAACTATAATCATTACAACATTGTTTGGCCAATAGCTTAGACATATTTCTAGCTAACTCTTACATCTTAAACCCATTTCTATTAATCTGTGGATCATCATGAGGCTGTGGCCTACCTGTAAGGTAAGGTTCTGGCTGGCAGCTGGAGTCTTTTTACTTTGGAAGTTACACGACATATCTCTGACTTTGCCTACTTTCTCTCTCTATCTTTGTTTGGATTTCCTGCCTGTCTTTACTTAGTAAATTCATTTACTAAGTAGAAACAGCCTCTTTAGTAACCAGTGGTAATAAAACATATTTAATAGCATACAGAGGGTAATCCCACATCATCTCCCCTTTTCTGTCTAAATAAAAAGGAATGTATTAACTTTAATATAGTAAAATTATATATAACAAAATGGGTATCAAACAAGAATGACAGTTGCAATATTTATATCTGATTTATCTTTTATCATAACTAAGGAAAATTATAATTATAACTATCTATTCTTCAATTCCATCAAAGACCCCAGAAGGATATAATATTACCCAAGTTAATAGGAAGTACATTGTAAGCATCTTCCAAAACTCTAGAATTGACAGAGACATCTTGCTGTCTGGGCAATCATCAGATGTTCTTCTGTAATGTTGGGGTATCCATCTTCAGCCTACAGGCCCATATTGTCTTGCAAAATAATTAATATATTTTCTGCGTGATTATTTCGGCACCTGGGAAATGAATGAGCAGGCTTTGCCTACAAAATGGCACCCAATGTGGGGTGACTATGTCCACATAAATGAGCACTTCTGAAGGAATTTCTAGACACAAAAATCCTAGTTTTTTGGTAAGTGAATCAAGTAAAGAAAATTGGCTCATTCTGATTTTTTTAGTCTAACATAAAAATTCATTTTTCATACATATTTCTCTTTCTATTAATACAAAGTAGCAAATTTTACTTTTGTGTGTAAATTATTAGCGTATGTCTTATACTTTTTGTGTTTCCCCAAGGAATGCTGCAACTCAGTCTTTGTTGTTCATGGAAGTGAGGAAGGGTAGTTGAATCATGAGAAGAATTCTTTTGCCATTACTGTGTTATGATAGGACCTTCAAACAGAGAAGCCCAATCTCAGAAGCCAATCTCAGAGGCTATTTGTGCTGGCACTGTCACGGGGCTCCAGATAGCTTTGGCTTTGAGTCTTGGCTTCAGCTGAGATTCCCCACTCTAAGAATCTAGCTTTCACTTCTCCTATTCAATCCATTCATTTTCGCACATGAAACACATTGATCCTATATTGTAATCTTGTAACTGGCACATTTAAGTTGCTTGTTTACCAAGTGAACATTTTGACAATAAGACTCAAACATCTTTCAACATAGAAACTCTTGGAAAATTGTGACTTGAAAGTTCAGTGGCTCACCTTGTCATTTCCTCCTGAAAGTGTTAAAGTGCACCAAGAAGGAGCTGTAGTATCCCACAGGACTTGTGCACCTCATCTCTACCCAACTAAGGCACTTTTTCAGTAGTGCTGCATTCCCAGTTCCTTGTGGCATTGTGGATGTTTCCCACTGAGAAGAAGCTCTGTTCTATGTTCAAAGGATACATCTGGACTAGTGTACACATCCTTTGGTGGTGTTCTCAGGAACCTGGTACTCCTGTTGCTGATTCTTTCAGTCATTCAAGTTAATTTCACAAGGCACATACTCTTAGTCCAGTGAGCTAAACTCATCCCTCCTATTCCACTGTCACTGAAAGAAGGAGACTTGCTACCCAAAGAGAAGGAGGCTGTGCTTGCTTCTTCTAGCTGTCCGTCCCATCACCACACAGACTTGACTTTGAGAAGCAGGTCTTTGTGGATGTGAAGGCATTTTTTCAGCAATTAGAATTATGTTGTTGAACAGGACTGCAGGTATCTCCAGGAAAGGGTAAGTGCCAGGTCTTTATAAAGAGACCTGTCTCAGAGTCATGACCATATAATATACTTACTGTCATTGTGAGCTAGGATTATTTATTTGTTAACTGTTTTTGCCAGTTTTGATTTCTTAAAGAAAAAAGTCATAGCTAATTTTTGAAGCTGAACTGGATTTTATTTACAATGAGGCACAGCATAGAGACCAGTGACAGAGCAGCTGAGTGTATAGCTGTTAGGGCTGGTGGCACTACAGCTCAGATGATGCTGTGGTAGTTAGTTCTTCTGACTGGATGCACTTCCGTCAGCTTTGATGACACAAGCAAAGGCGATTTTGCTTTTGTTTTGTAATTTTTCTCCTAGTTAAAGCTTTAGGATGGCTCTGATTCCAAGGCTTCATCTCTTCAATGCAACCCATTTACAAATGAAAATTTTTCTTGTTTCCAGTCAGCAGAGGAATAAGATTAAGGCAAAATGTCCGTTACACTTTTCGGTCCTTATTTGTATCAAATCAGTACAACTAAGATGTAGGTTTGGCAAAATAAGTTCATTTTACAATTTTAAAAAACCATTTACTTCCTAATGTGTGTGTGTGTGTACAGGGGTGTGTGTGTGTGTGTGTGTGTGTGTGTACAGGGGTGTGTGGTAAGTGTATGGAATCAGTTCTCACCCATCGCTGTTAAGGCTCCTGTCAGAAGACCTGGTAGCACATGTCTCTATCTGCCAAGCTATCTTGATGACTCCAAATTATTGAGAAAAAACATTTCTTTTATGTGAATTAGTTAATTAATTTGGTGTGTGTATGTTAGGAAATCAGGATAACTTGTGGGAGTTGTTGCTCTCCTACCGTGTGTATTCTGGAGACCAAACTTGGGTCATCAGTATTATCAGCAATGACAGGAGTGTCATCTCTTTAAGACAGTTCCTTTTTTTTTTTGTTTTTTTGAGGCAGCAACAGTATCATTAATTTGATGTCCTCTTACAGATAGCCTGTTCATATACACAAAGGCAGCAGGAGGCAGTAGTGAGCACATGAGCATAAAGTCCTTTATGTTTTATGTTTAGTGTAACTAGAAGCTCATGGTGGTAAGATGAGAGAGAAAATACACATGTTTTAGAGTTGTATTTCTTAAGTCCCTTCTAAATGCCAAGACTATATAGTTCAAGGCTAAGAATCAGGTCCATCTATATTTGTCTGTAATACTTATGGCTGTGGAGGTGCCTTCTTTCTGAATTTTCCTAGTATGTCAGTTTTGTGGCTTTCCAGAAAGTGGCATTCTGTGCTGCCTCCAAGACTGATTCTTTACAAGTCTCTCAGCTTCGGATTTACATATGGGAGTAAAGTCCCTTTTCTTTACCAGTGGGCTTGTCATACCAAGTTAAGGTTGACGTTAAATGAACATTTCTAGTATGTTTCTGGTTATAAATTTGTTCTGTTTAATTATGTCCTGGTAAGAAGGACGATAGATTCCTATTAGTCAAACAAATAAATATGTTGCCATGTAAAGTAAAATGACTCAATAGAGGTATGTTATGTCATGTTTGGCTATTGGTTTCATTGGTTTTGCAGACCAAGGCAGTGAAAATGTTGTACACGTTCTGTTTTCCTTTAAACCCACACAAGGTTTACTAGTTTGTGTCTCAGTATCATTGCATAGCAAACCATGTTAAAGTTAACTGTGGGAAAGCAGCCATTGTTGAGATGCTTGTTAACTCTCTTATTTAGGAATTTCACCATCACTGAGGTGAATAATTCTGTTGTTCCTCATGTGTTGTTGCATGGATGGTTAGTATGGAAAGATAGCTTCCTTCACAGGTCTAATGCCATGGCAGAAGGTTGTTGGAAGGCTGGACTCATTCTGAACTGTTGTTTAGAGTGCATGCAGCATGGTCAACCGGGTAGTTGGATTTCTTATACAGTAAGTATGTCACCTGAGAGTGCATGCCCCAGAAGGACCAGGCAGCCACACCTGTCTTTTTAGGATCTAGTCTTGAGATCCATATGGTTACCAGTCTTTTCCTCAAAGCAGTCATGAGACCAGGCTTTTCCTCTCTACCCCTCTCCCTAGTGCAGGGGATGGGGGCGGGGGAGGGTGAGTTAACTCCAGGATCTCATTCACAAGTAGAAGACACTCCACCACTGAGCTTCACTGCATTCTTTTTCTTTCTAAGATCTTACTTATTTTCAAGTTTTCATCCATGCTGTGTGTTGAGTGTACACTGCTGTGCCCTGCCGGCCATACCGCCATACTCTTTACCCTTATACTTATTGCACTCTCCCCACCCTCATTGAACTCCACTTCATGCTAAATAACTTCCATGTAGCAGGGAATACTATCAGAAAGTACCATCCGTGCTTGAAATTACAGCCTGCTGCTGCTTGTAAGCTATGTTATAGTTTCTCAAAGAGTATTTGTGCTGAATTGGAAGGATTGGGAGGAACACAACACTCAAGTAAGTATTCAGTTTAGTTTGCCCAAATATTACTAGTCACCATGTGAATTAGTGAAAAATTAAGAAAGAACAAAATAAAAATTGTCCATTAGATTCATTTGTTTTTTGCAAAGTGTCTGTCTTTGGAATATAGAGTATTTTAAATATTTATTGATACAGTTTCTTGGTATTGTGTATCTAGTGGTCTGTTCTTGGTGCCAGTGTTGTGTGACATTGGTTAGAAAGCTGATCTATGATTTCATTCTCTGCAACATCAATCATGGCCAAGAGTACTTTTACTAATACTGTTCTTATATATACGTGTGTGTGTGTGTGTGTGTGTGTGTGTGTGTGTGTGTGTGTGTGTGTATCTGCATTTGTGTGGGGGACTGCGTAGAAGAGGACTGGATTTCCCTGGAGCTGGAGTTTACAGATAATTGTGAGCAGCCTAACAGGAATGCTTGAATCAAACTGTGGTCCTTGGAAATAACAGTAAGTGCTTTATCCACTGGGCCATTTTTCATGTTTCTTCCACGGGACTCAGGTTTTTGACCTCTGTCATGTGGTTAGGACTATTAAATAACCTTAGGAAAAGTAGGAACTGCTTAACTTTTAAATTTTATTATTATAATTAACACTGTCATGGTGGAATATCATGTAGAACCAATTAATATGATTTAGTCATGATTATCCTGGGGGCATGATGCCATATAACAAGAGTACTCTGTATTTAGTGACATAATCTTAGAAAATATTTTATTTTCAGTTTGTCATTGCAGAGGATCAAAGATATGTTTCATTCATCTTCAGAAGTTATTATTAGTTACACCTTGCCTACACACAGTTGACCAGGATGTTGACCATCTTCAGTGATTGAATAGAGCAACTCTCATCAGAGAGCAGAGCTAAAGAGAAGTATGGGGAATGTAGCACATGTGTGGTCTCCTGCTCAGTGGTACTACCTGATGTCTGCCTAGGAAGGACCATATTTTTTTTTTTGGTGAAAAATTATTCTAAAAAATTTTTATTCTTAATTTGGGTCCAACTTTGTAAAGAGATTTTTAAAAAACATAAAGAGTTGCTAGGAAATTAGTTATATCAAAGCATAAGCCTAAGTCATAGATGGCCAAAAATATGAGTGGCTGTGCACTTAGTTTAGAGTGACAGAGGTCAAAGAAAGCTCCATTGCAAGAAACAAACTTCTCAAAATATGTTCAGCAGCAAGAGGCAGCCGTCAACACAACAGCTCAAAAGAGGTAACAGACTGTTTGGAAGGGAGTGTTCTGAGGAAATTAGGAGCCTTGACTTGCCAGGGTGGAGAATGACGAGACAGGACAATTTTTTATATTCTCAAAGATCAATTTTCCCATCAACAACTGGTTCCAGTCTGTTTAATTCATGAGCATTTTTATTTCAATGTCTTCCAATTTTACATAAATTTAGACTAGTTAGCATTTCCAATTTTGCCTTAAAATATGTTAACTTTACATAGTGTTGCTGTAAGCTGGTACACATGGCAGTCACGTTGAGTTTGCTATCCTAATTGGAGTTTTCTTTATGAACTTTTATCTTTAGAATTTGTCCATATAACCAAAGATGCTTCATTATTTAATCAACCTTGATTTGTGGCTGTATTTTATAGTTAAGAACCATAGAGATTATATTTAGATGGACATTACAGAGCAGTAGAATCGTCATTGGCACCACCTTTGTCAAACAGATGGCATTTGATTTCTCCATAGGTTGTGCAAAGTTACTGAGTTTAAATGCTTTGCAGCACTAAAGTTTAGAGTTAATTAATAGAGTGATAGTTTATCCCTGTAATCACAGCACTCGAGAGGCAGAGGCGAGTATGAAGGATACAAGGCCAGCCTGGGCTGCACAACGGGTTTAAGGTAGTCAAACTTATCCATTTCTATAAGGATTGACTTTTCTGAAACTGTGAGCCCATTTCAGGCATTAGAATAGTTGCCATTGTCTGATAGTTCTCATTCATTTTCTTTTATTAGCTTTAAGAAAGTATATTAACTAGTTTCTATAAACTACTCAGATTCTCTTTTACATTTAAAGGAGCCAATAATCTGAATCGAAATCTATTAATTCATTCTTTGTTTTCTTTTAATCATGTTCTTTTATAATTTTTAATAAATCTTTATTTTTATTTCTTCTTAAGTGGTCATCTATATCCTTAAATATATAAACTATTTGTAATGGACTTGATATTTGTATACTGGAGCCTCAGTTCAGAAAGGTTAGCTAGGCTGAGTTTCGCTTCTCTTCACCACCTCAGAGAATCTCTCCAGGCTGTAGTGACGACAGTCATGGGGCTCAACCACTTGTTTCATTTCTTTAGGGAGCTCTATTATCAGATGGGAAAATATTGCTTCATATATTTTTCTAGTTTGAAGCAAAAGAGTAATTTTGTCTTATGCTGTGGAAGGCAGCAGATATATGAGCCTTCTCCACCATCCCCCCTTTTTTTAAAATACTGATAAATGTTTGGTTTTTTTGCACAGGGCTATAAATGTTTTGGGTTACATCAGATTCTAAAGAGAGAAGGCCCAAGTCCTGCATTTTTTGCAGCAAACTTGACCTCATTCAGTACGATGTGAGCACTTCTCAAATGTTGTGTTGCTGGCTGTGGTGCTCTTGTGGAACTCACTCACTTCTTAGATGTGCACAGAAGATGCTTTGATATTTAGTTACGTTCTAATTTTGCCACACATATTATAGTTGTATAAGCTAGTGTGAGACCATTTTGTAAATCTGCCAAGTAGTCAGCTTCACAAAGTATAGCTTATTTCAGCTCTGTTAGTGCTTGTTACCAGTCGTTCACTGATAGAAAGAACAACATCTCTAATATGGGTGGGTTTTGTTAGAAACGTGCAGAACTACCAATTAGTCAGCCCAGCCAAATTAGAATGTGCTGGTTTGCATCTCCAATTAAGTCAGCTGCTTGAATGTGGCTCTTCTGCAGCTGGCATGAGGCATGTGGGAGTGCCCTGTATCATGGCCAGACACTGGCTGCACCTCTTAATTAAAATGTTTGCCTATATTTCTGTAAAATAGCGAGTGGTCTTTGCAATTGGATTATTGATGGTTCTATGACTTTTGTATAAAAAGGACCTCTTTTTTGGGGATTGGAAATTGGGACCAAGATATTCTGAAGTTAGTCTAAACTAAGTGGATGGTTGATATTTCTCCTCTTGCCTTCAATGCTTGAGCCCTCAATGGATAATTGTAATTGTACAATCTACACCTAAAAAGAATTTGTAGAAAGGCATATTCTTTGAAATTTTCATAGAATGCAGTAATTTTATATGAGACTGCTTAATTCTTCATCAGAAAGGAAATACTTTGAAACTTTAATATAAATGGTCACTTTAAAATAAAATTATATATGTTCTTTTCAATTACCAGTTATTCTGTTAATCTCATTTGCCCATTACTTATTAAATGAAGCTTTTGCTAGATACTAAACTTAAAATCAGTTACTGAGGTGATTTAAACGACTTAGTCCAGTAAGCAATACTATAAACTAAAACTACGAGGACCTTTCACACATATGATTTACTTAGTTCCTTCTCATTTGTAAAAACAGTTCATTACTATTGAGCAGGACAGATACGTATAAGCTTTCACTGTGTTTTCCTTATGTTTAATACTGTAGAAATGTCCAGTCTAAGGCAGACTCACTGGAGTGTTTGAAAACGTATATGCTACAATGTAACTATATCCCTATTGCTGAATATTCAATTATAGACATGTAGTTTGGAAAACATACTCCTCATGTATTAAAATCCTTTTTAAAATTGTTATTTGTATGAGTATGTGTACATGCGTGGAGGTCAGAGGATAACTTGGGGGCACTGGGCTCTCCTTCCATGTGGGTTCCAGGATCAATCCCAGGGTGAAAGACCCGGAGTCAGTGCTGAACAATTTTACTAGGCCCTCCTCCATGATTGTATTTTAATCTCTGTTTTATTAACATCTGATTAATTTATTTTATATATCCAGAAATCAAGTTTGAAAGACCAAGTAATACATAAGTTAGTGGTAGAAGTAGACATAGTTCAGACTTCATTTTGTGCTTTCTGTTACTCAGTATTGTTAAATATACTGAAATGTGTTAGCTGGATAACTGGTAACTTTTGTAAGATGCAGCTCAAAATGCAACATCATAAGGAGAAATGCAGTGGGGCGGTGGTGGCGCACGCCTTTAATCCCAGCACCTGGGAGGCAGAGGCAGGCAGATCTCTGTGAGTTTGAGGCCAGCCTGGTCTACAAGAGCTAGTTCCAGGACAGGCTCCAAAGCCACAGAGAAACCCTGTCTTGAAAAAAAAAAAAAAAGGAGAAATGCAGCCTGACTTGTGACAGTATCATCGCATCTTTAAGAGACAGACACATCATGATTAAAATGGGTTACTTGTCCTTGTCTTACCATTTTGGATTAGTAACAGATACCTAAAGACAACTTTGTGCCTGTTACACTTTTGGTAAAAGCAGATGGTCTTTCACTAACCATTGCAGCATTTCCTAATGCACAGTGAAATGAGCAGCTATGTTTTAATCCTTAGAACAACTGTGAAGTCACAGACCTGTTCAGATTACCAGGACTGCTTAGCAGGCTATGCAACTGAGCTTCAGTCATAGACTTATGAAGTCATATGAAGACTTCAGTCATAGCTCCAGGTTTAGTTTTCCTGTTTATGACAGTTCTTAAGTCTTCCAACCCTCTAGTTTATGGTGTTACTTTCTAATCTAAAAGCTCATTAGTATGAATTTTGTTTTCTAACCTTGTCATTTAAGTCAGAGTTTATGTTTCTGAATTCTGAATTAATGGTGGATGCTGTTCTCACTGACCTCTGGTAGAAATTCTTTTTTTTTAAAAATATTTTATATGGTTTATTTAACTTTATTTTCTGGACATTGGTGTGAAGATATCAGAACCCCTGCAACTGGATCTTCAGACAGTTGTGAGCTGCCATGTGGGTGCTGGGAATTGAACCCTGGTCCTTTGGAAGAGCAGTCAGTGCTCTTAACCACTGAGCCATCTCTCCAGCCCCTAGAAATTCTTTATTAATCTTTGTGTACCATTGAGTAGTGGTTGCATAAACAGATGTTGGACCAGCAATGTGAGGGCACTCCCCTGGCTAGGGTTCTGCATCTTACTCAATTACTGTTGATCACATTGATCATTTTTTACATAGTCACCTGTCCCAGGTAATATTGAATTCTGTGTGGACAGTGCTTTCCCTATCTGTCCTGCTGTTATGGCATAGTAACATAGTTATTGTTCTGGCCTTCCATATTTAATGACCTTTGCATACGTACTCTTTATATATTGGGGTTACTTAAACTTAAGCACTACAGTATTAGCACAGTTGGTAGAGTAACAAAACTAAAGGGCTAAGGGTTAAGGATCATATACATCATGGATATGCTGGACAAAGAGCTGAGTCACACATAACCCATGCTTGATAGAGCCTGATGGCATGCAGTTTTATTAGGCCACTCATGAGGTATACAATTTAAAATTTGAGGATAGATTATTTCTGAAATTTAGCATTCAGTATATTCTGACTACACTTGGTGGTGGGTAGCAGACGGCACCATCAGCACAGCCACGTGCAGGCTCTGCTGAGGGCGCTTTAGCGAGTTCTGTGTTCTCCTGGAAAAGGGCCTGTGGTGAAGAGTCTCAGAAGCCTTGTTAGGAAGATCACCCACATTGCCGCGCTGCTGTCATTGTTCCCATGTCTGTGTATATCTTACTTTTCCTTCTCAGAGAAAGATATGTTTTCCTCTCTAAAAAGACAGCCCTCTGTTGGCATCTCAGTCCTAACTCTTGCCTGGGTCCTTGGTGAACTGTTTATATTAGCAGTCTCTTGGTATATCTCTAAGTAATACTCTGTAGATGGCTTACCTTTTGGTTAAAAACAATCCAGTATTTTTCTCATCACATAAATTTCAATTTATATTTTTCTCTTAAAAATGTAAAGATCTTTAATTCCTGGTTGGGCCCGATGTTCCTGTGTAGTACGATTAATAAAAACCCAGAGACAGAACTTGGGGTTCCACCTGAAGGTCAGAAAAGCAAAATAGCTAGCCACTTTATCTTATCTTGACCTAACTCCGAAAATAACGATCTGTCTGCAGGAAATCTGAGGATGAGACTGATACTGAGAACTGTCTCCTCCTGTTTTATAATCCTCTCTACTTCTGAGATTAAGGGCATGCACCACTACTACCTGGTTTCTATGGCAAGATAGTGTAGCTACTGGGATTAAAGGTGTGTGTCATTGCTGCCTGGTCTATAAGGCTGGCCAGTGTGACTGTTTTACTTTTCTGATCCTCAAGCAAGCTTTATTTATTAAAATGCAAATGAAATGCCACTACATTTCCCCTTTTATCTAAAATAAAAAAGGCCATTCTAATATAAGAAAAGCTATATACAATAAGTATAATAATAATATGCAATATGTACAGTCAGTAAATATATCAACATGTCTAGTCCATTTGCATTTGAAAAATTCAGAAAAAATATTTTATATCTATCCTTTCTTGATGAGTCCATAGTCTTGTACCTAATTTACTTTCTATCATAAATTGCTTTTTGTGCCTGATAAACTGGAAAAAACTTAACTAGTCTTCAACTCCCTCAGAGACCCAAGAAGGAAATATTAACTGAGTAAGCAGAAAGTGCAAGTAAACAACTTCCCAAAAAATGCGAGAATTGGCAGAAATAACTGACTGTCCGGTCAGTCACCCAAAGTTCCTCTGCAACATTGGGGCATCCATCTTTGGTCTACAGGCCTAGCATATCTGACAGACTTTTCTGTGAAGTAGGATATTCTGAAGAACTGTCCCTCCTTGTCTTGACAATGTTGGACAATCACTTTCCTTTGTGTTCTGCTTGTCCAGTTAGAACAGCATACTGTCAACAGTCAAGGCAGGGACATTTTCTTGCCCAATGACTTAGTTTTGCCCCCCAAAAAGTAAATTGCATGTGGAGTCTCTTTAATGCCCATTATCATCTCTGAAGTAGATTGGTTCTACCAGGAGCAGACATGTCTCATTGTCATAAAAGAGAGCCTGTGTTATTAAAA
Organism: Dicrostonyx torquatus; assembly: GCA_028555095.1. NCBI lineage: Eukaryota > Metazoa > Chordata > Mammalia > Rodentia > Cricetidae > Dicrostonyx > Dicrostonyx torquatus. The sequence goes on from JAQHUG010000045.1 coordinate 6,434,352, forward strand.
CATCTTAAATGCCATATTCTGTAGGTCTCTGAAGTGTTTGAAGATGACCTGTCTATCTAAGATATATGTCTTTGACTTTGAAAACATATCTAATATGACTACAAGTTCAATTATAATAGGTGATTAACTACTAACCTGCATTTCCTTATTATCCTAAACAGTTGGTAATAATAATTTCAAGGACTAGAAATTTGCATTATATTGTTAAATGAGCTGTTTAGGTATAATACTTAGAACATAATTAGAAATGTTTGTGCAGTATGTTCTAACAAAGTTAATCTTAAATTTGTATCAATATACAAAATTCCAATCCAGTGTAAAATGTTCAAAACTAGTAGTTGCTTTTTTAAAGTATATTCAATAATCTACCTTCTTAGCTTATCATAGCTTTATCCTTCCTTTTCTTTTCAAAACAGGATCATATCTATAGCCTCCCATTTTTCAGAGTAGATTCAACAATCTACCCTTTTATCCTATCATATCTTTATGCCCCCCCTTTTTTCTTTTCAAAACAAGAACCTTGAATCTAATTTCCTTTGAGCTTTTTTCCTGACTATTATCCATAACAACTTGTAACCAACACACTAAACAACAAGAACAACAAAAAGCATCCATACTCCAGTTTTTGGGAATGTGGGTGTAGTTTTCTGGGCTATTCCCTGCTGATTTGGGGCACTGATAATCCTAAGGGGATCCAAAGAAAATTTAGGATTGTGGTGAAATCCTAACTGAAATATTCTGTGAGGCTGAATCACCTCAGCCAACAGTCTTGAAGCTCTTCTGGATGTAGAACTCAGAGGAAACTGCAACAGATGTGCTCTAAAATGTTGGTACATCTAGGCCATCTGCTCCTATCAAGGATTTTTCAGGGGCTGTTCCTTAATCACACCTGAATTTTCTTAACCTAGAATGAATCCACAGCCTCTCACTTCCCGTGGAAACAAAAGCAAAACCTCTTTTCCAAGGTAATATATCTTCTGACTTAAATTTTGGTGTCAAGGCATTTTCAAAATATATAGGTTGGATTAATCCAACAACATTTATAATCGAATGTCTTTTAGCAACTGTTGCTACTTCCTCAGCAGTCAAACAATTCAAAAACACAATAACTTGCAATATCCAGATTCTCTGTGTATTTTCTATCTTTACCTGGAAGCTAAACTGGAGGGGTAGGAGCTGAGATTTTCTCCCAAACCCAGGTAGCTAGGTTTGGGTCCAGCTCTGGCCTGTGCTGGTAGCTAAAAAGGCTTAGACAAACAGCTTTTTTTGTAAATTCATACCCCAAACATTGGTGCCAAATGTAGCACGATTAATAAAAAATCCAGAGACAGAAATTGGGGTTCAACCTGAAGGTCAGAAAAGTAATACCCCAGCCACTGGCTCTTACCTTGACCTTAGTCTGAAAATGGCGATCCTGCCTTCGGGAAACCTCAGAATAAGACTGAGATTGAGTGCTGTCTTCTCCCATTTTATAATTCTCTCTAGTTCTGGGGTTTAAGGCAATATTTTTCTCTTGAAAATTTAAAGATCTTGAGGCTGGAGAGATGGCTCAGTGGTTAAGAGCTCTGCTTGCTGTTACAAAGGTCCTGAGTTCAATTCCCAGCAACCACATGGTGGCTCACAACCATCTGTAATGAGATCTGGCACCCTCTTCTGGTGTGTGGGCATACATAGAGGTAGAATGTTGTATACATAATAAATAAATAAATCTAAAAAAAAAAAGAAAATTTAAAAATCTTGGATTCCTGAGTGGGCCCAATGACCCTGCAGGGTTACTATCAGCTGGAGATATGACAGAGTTGTCTTTCAGATGGAATATATCACATCATGTTTTTTGTAGCCCCTCATACTTAATGTTATCAATAGCATACTTGACCCAGAGGATATTAAGTGTGCAACCACTCATCTATTAAGATCTCTTGGCATGCATAAAAAGAAGTTCGGCATTTGTTTATATGATATGGACATTTTGGGATTCATCTTATTTTCAGTAAGATGTATTTCTTTTGTTTATGAACTTGGGGTAACTAACTGTGCCCCTAACCATGTCCAACCACCCATTCTTAGTAAGATGATCAAAAGAGTGAGATTAAAAGTGAAAAACAGAAAAAGGAGATTTATTCAGTATGGCTACATTGGAAAGTGGGACCAGGAGATGTGTTGAAGATGCTCCAAGTCCTTAATAAGATAAAAGTTTAAATAGAATGACAAAGATATGCATATCTAATCTAAGCAGGCCATCAAGGTGTGGCCCGGCTACTTCTGACCCATCATTTCTGGGCATCAGTCTCATCATGTAAAGTTGTTAAAGCTGTGTGGAATCTCTTTCAGAGAGATTAATTTCCCCTCTGACTGGTTCCCTTTCTTTCTCCCATCATGAGATTCCTAAGAAAATGAACATTTTTTTAGATTCCATTATTTCAATAAGTCTGATGGTCAGATTTGGTTACACTTCTAGTAGGATATCTTAATACAATATACACATTTTCCATTAATTTTGCTTTTGGATCATAATAGAAGCATTCCTAGAAATGTTACTACAACTATCATATATGCTTAGAACCCTGGAGACCTGTGGAATGCATATGTAAATCACTGACTGGTTGTGACTGACTAATAATCTCATCAGTCATTTCTGCTGTCTCCCCAAGCCCTACAGCTGCTTAGCTTCTTCTCATACTACCGTTTAATTTTAGTTTCTTTAAGCTTCATAACACATTGCATGATATAGTAGTTTGACTTCAACAAGAATTACATTTTTGAAATTTTTCATGTTTTCAAATGTAGCTATAGTTCATTTATTTTATTCAGTTTACAGATACGCCATAATTTAGTTAGATTTCTTTTTGCTGATGTTCGAGTTCATTCCAGTTCATTACCAATAACAGTAACAATCTTATTGTTTAGGAGCAACATGTTCAGTTCTATTATTGGCCTTAGTTCACCCAAGAGTAGACTCATATTCTTGGAATTTAGTGACAATCTTTTTCTTATGAATATGGTGTTGCTGTTTCTCTCAGGTTCTTTGGTACATAGGTAACAAGTGCAGTGTTGAAGATCATGGTGTGCAAGTAAAGCAACAGAGCCAGAATCAGCTCCTGTACCTTAAGTCTCTCTGTGTTCCATCATCTTAAAAGAAGAACCAGATGCAACAATGATATCTGAGACTAGTAGTCTATTTTCAAGTCTTAACTTCTGGTACTTTTTGAGAATTTCAAACTCAACAGGGTATAGATATTTCAAAACCGCACAGCCAACCTTTTTGCTTATCTGCTTTGAATTTTCATTCTATAAAGTATCTGTGAGTTGTTCACCAGGAAGTGCCCCTTTGTTTGGCATGCTTCCAAATGCTGAGTCACCAACAGCAAAGCCTTCACTGTGCATCTTAAAAAGTATGTTAACATCAGAGGCTGAATATGCTGCACATTGTTCATTTATTGGGAAGTTAGCCATCTTTCCATTCCAGTTTTTTTCTTCCTATTTATTTATTTATTTATTTATTTATTTATTTATTTATTTTTTAAACTTAAGAAAATACCAATCCAAATTCCCACTCCCTCCCCTCTGAGTCCCCTCCCTCTCACTTCACAGACCCTCTCACCCAATCTTTTTTTTTTTTTTTTTTTTTTTGGTTTTTTGAGACAGGGTTTCTCTGTGGCTTTGGAGCCTGCGCTGGAATTAGCTCTTGTAGACCAGGCTGGTCTCGAACTCACAAAGATCCACCTGCCTCTACCTCCTGAGTGCTGGGATTAAAGACGTGCACCACCACCGCCCAGCCCTCCCACCCAATCTTAATGGTGTGCCATGCACCCTGCCCCATGGAAAGTCCAAGGCCCTCCCTACTACATCTAGGTTGAACAAGGTTTACATCCAAAGAGAACAGGATCCCATGAAACCTGTATATGCAGTAGAGACACATCCCAGTGTCACTATCAGTGGCCCCATATAAATAAACTGAAAGAAAAAAAAATTCATTTCATTGGATGCAGAAAAAGCATTTGACAAAATTCAACACCCCTTCATGATAAAGGTCTTGGAGAGATTAGGGATACAAGGATCATACCTAAATATAATAAAAGCAATATATAGCAAGCTGACAGCTCCAGTTTTCTCTCAAAAGTTCATTCTTGAAAATGTCATAGAACAGATGCATGTTTATAGTTACATTATTTTTGTGTTTTTTTCTGTTTTGTTTTTGTTTGTTTGTTTTTGGCATTGCTTTCTTTCCAACAACCATTCTGTCAGGTCTGAAGGGAAACCCCAAGCACTCCAAAACAAAGCCCACTGATTTGGTCCATAATGACAGTCTTGGCTCAGCTCACACTGAACTAGATTGTTGGTGGATACTTTCAGCATTCCCCAGGAACCCGTGAAACAGTTTCTGTCTGCCAGGAAAAGTTACTTCCCTATCTCTTCTCTGGTGGATGAGGCTTCTGGCTCCCTATTGACATGCACCTGTGGTGCTTATCAAAGTCATTGCTAGTCCACAGACTCTTCAGGTCTCTAGCACATGTACTTGCTGTACATCTCAAAGCCCATACTAGCACTGTGACCATTCTTACCTCCTCCTCTACCCTGAACTCCCAGACTGCTCCAGTCCAGGGGCTTTCCTCCCTGAAGCTGCACATCCTCCTTATAATGTGCATGAGTTCCCCTCAACTGTTCTTGCTGTTCTCTGCAGTAATGAGGGGGAGCAGGCTGTGTCCCACCGCCCAGCTCCTGGCCACGGGCCTGCTTTTGGTCCCGGCTAGCTTATACCTGAAATAATTATACAGAAACTGTATTCATTGAAATAGTGCCTGACCCATTATCTCCAGCCCCTTATTGGATAACTCTAACATATTAGTTTAACCCATCTCCGTTAATGTGTATCGCCACTTGACTGTGGCTTGCTGGCATGAGTCTAACCAGCATCCATCTTGGGCAGGAGAAGCATGGCGACTTCCACACTGCCTTCTTCCCAGCAGTCCGTTCTGTCTACTCTGCCCACATTAGGGCTGCCCCACCAAAAGGCCAAGGCCATCTCTTTATTTAACCAATGAAAGTAACAGAAATAGAAGGACCTCCTACACCAGTTCTCTCTTCTCTAACAGACAGCCCTGACCATGTGCTGTCTGCTTGTTTGTTTTCTCCTCTGTTCTAGACTCTTCCAGATGCCTCTGGATGTTCTTTCTCTTCCTTACAATAAAAACCCCCAGTGGAGTGCTGTTTCCATGCTGTCTTTACTGTGCCCTCACACATGGATGTAGAGTACTAAAGTGCTATTAATTAAAATTTTCTTGTCCTGATTATAACTGACTTTTTCTGAAAGGGCTTAGTGATCATTACATAGCAGCATATTCTCTGGGACTTTTGCAAGGTGCCTGGCTGTTCTTGGTAGATGAAGGAAATGAAGTACCACTATACCGAATCTAAGTGGTCCAAATGTATCTAAGAGTTAAGTGTCCACAGTGCTGCTTTTTGGCCTTCTGTGGATGGGTGTGAAGCCATGGTAGCGATTACTTTTTCTTGGGTAGAACAAAGCCTCATGGGAAGATAGGCTGTTTCTAATTGTTCTCATGAATGGTTTGGGGCAGGAAAATAAGATTCTTCTAAGCCACTTCCATAATGTTTAGAAATCTCTTGAGGGATACTTTATGGAGAAAGTTTTGTCTTTGTAGATTTAAAGAATGTTTTTGGATAAAAAAATAAAAAGAGGATAGATATCGTAGGGCCGGTTTATTGTAGAGGGAGAGCACAGCCAGAGACACCTAGAAGAGGCCAGAGTGAACATGACCCTGAGCTGGGCCATGTGAGGAGAGGGGCCAGAGGAAGGAGAGAGCCAGAGAGACTTAAAGGTAAAATGGTAAAGGACCACATAGCCAAAATGGATGGATTATACAGAAAGGAGTAGCTGGGAGGAGGGCAGCCCAACTAGGTGGACCCTGTAATGAGTAGGGACTGAGGGATGCTGGGAGAAACTAGAGTCTACGTCACCTTTGATATGTTAATGGGCGTCTCAGGTTTAAGACCTAACAATTTTACTGTGTACTTATAGGCAGTTTTTAAAGAGCTGTTGGAATTCATAGAAAATTGAATAAAAAGTACAGGACTCTTTCACATTCCTGCTATGTATCCCCCTCCCCCACACTGCCAGACCTAAGTTCCTGATACTCCCCTTCACAATCTAGATCACATGTTGGGTGCTATCCCCCCAGCCTGGGTCTGGATCAGAGTACTGTACTACTGATGGTCTTGTGCTGGCATGTCATTATCATCTGAAGTCCTTAGTTGAGCTGAGATTGCACAGTACTTTGTAAGGGATAAATTTTGTTGTATGAACTGCTTATGTCTGCATTTGGTTAAGTACCTCAGCCTTTGACTTTTAAAAACACTGAAAAAATAGTTTTCATTTTACTATTTTATTTTTGTAAGTTTAGTCTTAAGTTTTTCAAAAATATATTTTGCTATATATACTATATATTCCCATCATGAGTGTGAGAAGTGAACTGTAGCTAGAGTGCAAATATATATATTTAGACTTTTACTCACATGAAGAAAACTATTGCTCATTAAACTAGGGTTTAAAGTGGAGTATTTTACTAATCTGTTTTCACCATGTAAGTTTGTGGGTTTATTAAGATGATATTCCTCAGCCACGGCAAACCCCAAGTCTATCTATCATTTATTTGGTTACCTTTGAGGATCCTAGCTAATGTCCCAGCCAGTAACTAATGCCTGGAGAGACATCCAGTGTGTCCTGTGCCATGGCAGAAGATGAAAACTTAATCTTAGGAGCCTTTGGGGGGGAGAGAAAAGGGGGGGAGGGGGAGGAGAGCTCACCACTTCTAAGCAAGAACAAAAAGAACCCAGAATATCTCTTTACGACAGAAAACAGTAAAGAAAATCCAAAGAATGAGGAGGTTGTATTAAAGAGACAAGGCTTGAAGGGGATCCCAGTAGCAATGTCTAGACAATTTGAGCATTAAAATGGAAATGATAGGAACAAATTATAATTCATTAAATAAGCAAGTGAAATCATCAACCCCTGTATCTAATAATTGTTTACCACTCTAAAGGCAGTGGAACCTGGGAGAAAGGAGTCTAAATAATGAGGCAGACTAAATTCTTATGCAATAGCCAACTTTATTCAGAGCTTCCGGTAACTTAGAATCTGAGGATTAAGAGGAGTCATATGAGTAAAGCATGTAGTCACAAGGGCAAGCCACTGGTGAGGGACAAACTATATGTGGCAAAAGCATGTTTTTCATACAGGCAAATAAACAAATAGCAATAGTTAGTTGTAATGAATAATCTAAAGCAAACTCACTCTACTACACCTGTGAAGGACATGAAAGTGCATTCTAAGAAACAGGTCACAAAACTCTTCTTGTTTTCTTGGAGTTTTTTCATGATCACTAAGAAATCTCCTCATACCACTCCATATGTGGATGTGTTCAGACAAATAATGAGTTGAAATTTTGAGGCAGAATGGAATTTCATATGGTGGCAAATCCCACAAAATGTCAAAGTTCTTGTGAATTTAAAAGAAAAAAGTAGAAAGTTTGCAGTGGAAAGAACCCGGCAGTAAGACCTAATGATTCTCTGAATTTCCTCATTGTCTGTGGTTATGTCCCCCTTTTCATTTCTGATTTTGTTGATTTGAGTCTTCTCTCTCTGCCCTTTGATTA
>JAQHUG010000045.1:6457791-6468891 GCA_028555095.1 Dicrostonyx torquatus
CTCTGGAAACAGACCCCTGCAAAACTCCAGAAATGTCTTGGCAAGGGCCTGGATTGAGGGTGAAGCCTCATTCACAGTGTACTCAATGTGGCTGCCTCCAGTACAAACACCTGCGCAGTGCGGGGCCGCACGAGCTCTGCAGAGGAGCGGGGACTGCGACCTGGAGGCTCTGCTGAGGTCCCGCGGTGGCCCGTGGCGGTGCGCGAGCAGAGGGAGTGCGGTGCGAGCAGGGGAGCGGGGATCCGAGCAACAAACGGGAGGCTGGGGGACCCAGGAGTGCGAGCCGCAGGGCGGAAGGCGGGGGCGTGAGCGCAGCGGGTGGTGGAACAATAGGAGAGCCGCTGCGGTGATCCTTGAAGCCTAGGGCGCGGGCCGGGTGGGGCAGGCCGCAGAAACCGGGGAGAAAGGACTTAGAACCGGCTCTGAATTTAATGGGGCGGGGGAACCCTGCCGCTCGGTTCGGCCCAAGATCACGTGCGCACGCGCCGGGCTGGAGCGGACAGGCGCGGTGGGCCGGAGTAAAACGCAGATCCCTGCCTCAGGCTCCGCAGTGGCACTGGTTACAGCTGCGGAGCAGAGGCAGGCTCGGGGAGAAACAGAGCCTCACCCTGGGGAGAAATACAGCCCCACCCAGCTGGGGTGGTCTTAAAAGGCCCAAGTTGCGGGCGCCAAGTGTGACAGTTTTATTTAAGACACACAAGTTTAATAGGGGCCAAAATAAACACAGTTTACTATACCAGAAAGAGCTCCTCCGAAGAAGCAGGCAGGTCAGTGATCCGCTCAGAGAGAGCGCTTTCCACGTGGGCCTATCATTTTATACCTCTTGGGACCTGGTGGTCCAGTCCCATTAATTAATTAACAACTAATTAGGGGTGGAATAATTAGCTAATGGTGGGGCGGGGCTATAAGCCGAAATGGCCAAGACCACTCCCCTTCAGGATCTGCTTCCTTTTCTAGTGATAGAAGGCCAGTTACAAGCTCTGAGATGTCCAAAACCTTTTATTTGTGATCTGTTCCCCTTAATGCTATCTTGTGGTTATCAACAATGTCTTGGGCTTTTATCAAATCTGAAACACTGTTGATGTCAAGTAGTCATGCCACTTGTAAGTTCTGTGGGGGTTTGAATAAGAAGGGCTCCCATAGACTAATATCTTTGAATGCTTAGTCATCAGGGAGTAGAACTGTTTGAAAGGATTAGGAGGTGTTGAAGCAGGTATGTCACTGGCAGTAGGTTTTGAGGTTTTAAAAGCCTGAGCCAAGTCCAGTTTCTCCCTCTGCTCTCCTCTCCCCTCCCTTCCCCTCCCCTCCCCTCCTCTCCTCCCTCTCTCCCTCTCTCTAGCCTGCCAGTGGATAAAGATGTAGCACTCAGCTACATCTCCATTATCATACCTGTTTACCACTATGTTCCTGCCTTGATGGTAATGGACAAAATTTCTGAAATTATACGCAAGCCCAAGTTAAATACTTTCTTTTTTAACTGTTGTTTTAGTCATGGTGTCTCTTCACAGCAATAGAACAGTGACTAAGTCAAGCACTGAAAAAGCAGACTTGGTAACAGTTGTGATATTTTATGATTCCAAAGATCAAAGGTGAGTAAAAATGTATGTCTTTGACTAGATAAAAATAGTGATTCAAAAGTCTAATTTAAAGCATACTGAGTCAAAGAACTAGCTGCATACGGAAGGGAAAGCTGAAAATAGAATACCATGACACATATCCCCTGGGTGATAACATAATAAATAAGTCGTTTAAAATGTAGAGTTGGATGTTCCTGGCCAACATTGGCATGGGGGAGCATAAATAATCCCTACAGCAACCTGTGTTTGTACGGAACAGCTATTCATCAGGCCACCATCTTTGCAGACATAATAACATTTTATGTATTGTAAGAATATACTTCTTTGGCCATAGAGTTTCATAAGGCACATTTAACATGCTATCACAGAGTGCCTTTACAGGAATGCAGGATGGAGAGCTTCGCCTGTGTGTCACAGGCCAAGAAATGGAGTGAAAGCTGAGCATCTTGAGTGAACATCCCTCTGCCTACCCTTACTAGCACTCAGGTCCTGGCTTTCTACTCGCATCTCCTCTCTTCCCCGTGAGCTCTCTTTTTGTGTTCCTGGTAATATCATCTTGTAACTGAAGCACCATAATGGCATTTTCTCTTTGTGTTTTCCCCTCTTGTCTAAACAAGCAAATAATTATGGTGTTTCCATTGGCAGATTAGTTTTTTAGGTGGAGAAAATAACATTTGTTCCAGAAAATTTCTTCAAGAGGCCTAAGCAAGTGTAGAGTTCAGCTTTCAAAGTTTGAAGATAGCCCTACCATAAGGATGGAGCAGACCTGTGTGAGAAGTCTTTATTGCTAGTGTTCTGTCTAGCTATAGGCACTAGGATGAATAAAATACTAGAATGTTGGCTTCAGATAAAGAAATGCTTGTTTGGGGATGGAATCTTGAGCTGTGATTAATTTTCTGGTGTGAATGAAAGTGGGTCTCTTCACAAGATATTTAAAGTATCATGAATATTTTTTCAAGGGGAATGAAAAGAACAGACCATTATATGTGTAATTTCTCTGATCATTATAACTAAAGGAGCCTTCTAGCATGCAGTTAGATCTGCCATTCTCTACTGGGGCTGGGTGCAATCACCTTTCCTCTGAAGCCACAAAAGGCAGGCATGCTCTGTGGGGAGATGTGGAGATTTATCACCCCAAGAGACAGGGTTGGAGGATGTGATCAGATCTAAAGTTAAAAAAATAAAAAATAAAAAAAAAAAACCAAACAGGATTTGGTTAGGGGACTTTTTAGCCTTTGTTTTTTTGTTCCCCTTAAAAATGGAAATAGTACGAAAGACTTGTGTTTTTTCACATTTTTAAATATATAAAAATGTGTAATTTTGTGTAAAATGCATTTCTTTTAAACACACAGATATGTTTGTACTTAAATGAAACTGTGTAAGTTTAGACTTAAAATTGGTGATCATTAACTGTGGCACTGTTTGTCTAAGAGCCTCTTACTCACTTTATAGGATGGGTAGGGAGACTAACCCATGACAAATAGCCTCAACCTTCCCATTTGAGCCCCAAATTAAGGCTTGACTGGATTCTAAGGGATCTTAAGATTCAAATATATTTAAATTTTTGGGAGGGTTAAGAGAGAAAGAATTGAGTTGTTTAAAGTTTATCTTCTAGAACAGAGCCTACAAGCATGGAGTTTTTACTTCTACAGGGGAAGTTCAAGAAGTATTGAGAAGATGGCTTCTTGAACCAGCTATGCTTGTTTCCATTTTCTTTAAGCTTTCATAGCAGAGAGATCTCTGCTACATGCCAGGTACCCCCACTAGATGCTGGGAAAACAAAGATCCCTGTTAGGTAGGAAGTAGAGACTCCATGCTAAGTACACATGATTTGTGCCTAATGAGGTTATATAGGTCTCCAGGAATATACCCAGTGGAAGAAGATTTTCCTTGAGGGAATTGGGAATTGTTAAAATAAGTCTGTACATTGTGTAAGTTGAGTCTTAGAAAGGGGTTATAATACAGAAAAGATGGGAAAGTAGCAAGAATTTCATAGTGGATCCTATTAGTAGGGCTCGCTAGGGGAACAGAAACTATAGAATGGATAAACACACACATACACACATTTAATTTATTAGAATGGCACTGTACGGACAGTGCTCCAGCTAGTCTAACAATGGCTGTCTAACAAACTTTCTTCAGTGTCCTTTATATAAGCTATCTGCAGAAGGTGTGGTCCAGATTAAAGGTGGATCTTCTCACCTCAAAGATCCGAAATTGAAGTGAGTCTTCCCACTTCAAATGATTTAATAATGAAAAAAATTCCAAAGAGGTGTGCCCAGTCATTTAGGTTTTAGTTAATTCCATATGTGATCAAGTTGATAACCAAAATTAGTCACCACATAGATGGAACTTGAAACGTGCTAAGGAACATTGGAGCAGAGTTAGGGACCATGGAGAAGAAATATGTTCTTTCAGTTTTATTGATAGAAAACTTATAAATACAAAAGCTTTTGTAAACTAGACATATTCTCTAGTATTTTCATTTTTAACATCCCCCAACTACTTGGGGAGAGATTTGAAAGAAATATTTCAAAAAGCATGTAAATTAGACATAAGAGGTATAAGTTGAGAATTTATCAGTTTGTTGAACAAAGTGGAAGATATAATGCACAGACTAGAATGATGTTAAACATTAAATTTTTCCCAATGTTTATAACTTTTATGCGTTTGAACCGTAATGAGTTGGTTTTTATATAAAAGCTGTTTCAGCAGCATCTTCAGAGTATGGTGGATTCGGTTCCAGACTCAGTCTCAAACTCATTTAGGATATTCTGAAACAGCAACCTGGCTGTAGCTTCAGAGTATCCATATTTATAGGTCACAGGATGGCTCTAGCACCAGAGTATCTCTGCTTCCAAGTGATTTGATGGCTGTAGAATCACAGTACCAGTGTTTATATGATGGGATGGCTGTAGCATCAGAGTACTTACAGGTCATGGGATGGCTAGAGTGTCAAAGAGTACTTGCAGGTCATAAGATGGCTGTAGCATTAGAGTACCTGTAATTATAGGCCATGGGATGACTGCAGCATCAGAGAGTACCCATATTTAACAGATCATGTGATGGCTGCAGCATCAGAATACCTGTACTTACAAGTTATGAGTGGCTGCAGCATCACAGGACCATTTGAGCCATTTCCAGTTTTCCCAATGGAATTTTTAAATTCTTTCTCTTAACGACCTACAACCATAAGATTTCCCATTGAGCCATTTATAAAACATTGAATAAATACAGAGCTTAAAAGAGAATACCATATAGTTACTCTTTGTAAATTTAATTGAAATACTTAATGCAAACTCAATAAAAATTAAAACTAAACAGATGAGCATAAGCAAAAACTTGGAAGAGAAGACCAACTGCAGAGATTTGTCCAACTGAAGATAGTGAAACCTGTCTTGAAGCTTGAATAACTAAAGGCAGGCTATTATGAAAGAACAGAAAAATAACAGGTGACTAGAATCATGATGGTCACCTGTTTTCTGGTTCTAATTTGGGAATCAGCCTGGAAGGTACAGTTGTTCAGTGGCTTTACACTCCAGCCACGGTAATTCCTTGGATGTGGACCCATTGGAAAGGTATGATCTTGGGCCAGAGGGACTGCCTCCTGACTGAACGGCTGCCATAGTAGGAACAACAAAATTTCCTTGTTGAAGCAAATGACACGATTCATCTCAGGTCCACAGCAATCTCCAGATTCTGTTGTATGTTTGTCCTACTTGTCTCTTCCTATTGATGTTATTCTCTAATAACTCCTACTTTAAGAGATTTAATAGAAGCTGTGTTGTTCCTTAGTTGTCTCTGTAGGGTGAGAAGGGACAAAGATCAGACTGGCCACAAGTCATTCTAAGGCTTTGGTGTATCTTAGTCTTCCCCAGCAGGTGACTGCTGCTGAACTGGATGTGGACTGGTGGTCTTAGGAAAAACTTGGGCTAGGAGGTAGTGAAGTAAAAGTGGTGTTAAGGGTTACTTATATTTTGTAGATACACAGTGGTCAATGTTTCTGTTCATGGTGCTTACTCCACTCTTGTGTTATTTAAACTTATATAATTCTTACCAATTATACAGTAGAGTCAGAAGCAAAGCTGAGAGTAAGGGAATGATGTGCCTAGCCTAGAATTATTTCCCTAGTTTCTTAAGAAGCTAACTCACTTCTCCCAGTGGGTATATCTGCAAAAACAAAAACAAAACTTCTGCATGTTAACTCAGGGAACATTATGGAAGGGGGAGTTGAAAACACTGTAAGAGTCAGAGGATAAGGGAATTTGCCTTGAGATTGTTATCTATAGTAATGTCAGAAGCTAATCATAAACTCTCAGCAACATGACTGTCTAAACAGGAGCTGAACAAGGACAACAACAATAGACATGCCAAAATGGATGGGCTAAATCCCACAAAGCCTCAACTCTATACAAAGAGCTGCAGTCAACTAAGACATCTTGGGGAACAGTACACCATTGGTCATCTAATACCAAATGGCCAGCACTAAGACTATACATATAAAATAACATTATGTAAGCTGAGTAGGTTGTGTTTAAGAATATATATGTATATACATATATACTCTTAACCATCAATGAAAAAAGGAGACCATGAATTTGAAAGAGAGCAAAGAAGGGTATGTAGAGAAGGGAGAAATTATGTAATTATAGTCTTAAAAGAATAAATCAAACAAATGCTAGCCACTTACTATATCAGCCTTTAAGGACATATGCAACCTACTTCTCATCTGAGTAGTTTGGTCACAGAGAAGAGTTTTTATCCAGGTTTGATGTGCACTGCTGTTTTCCCTTCCTACAGCTTGGAGGATGTGGGACCCATTCATGGCATCCTCATGGCCTGTCCCTGAGCCTGGGCAAGAACATGATCTTCAGAAAGGAATTGTAATAGATGTCTCCAGGATTCCTGTCAGTGAAAGGGGTTTACTGCAGAAATGCCCATCTTCTTCCACTGGATATTGTCATCAGCATATGATACAGGAATGGCCCTCATTAAATCAAGAAGGGGAGTGAACCTAAGGAGATGAGAACACAATGGGGAAGTCTTCGATCACACATGTCAAAACAGAGCCTAGACCTTGTTTTTCAGAAACTCAGTTCTACCAGGGCAGATAAACATCAACTAATGAGTACATACTTTATTAAAAGCAATGGTGTCAGTGGTGCTAAGGGAGAGAGAGAGCTCTGTGTTTTAAAAGTTGAGCAAGTAGGCTTCTCTGAGAAGGTAATATCTATCTGCTCAAGGACCCAACAGAGATAAGGAATTTGAAAGAACATTCCAGACAGAAGGAAATGGAGGTATGAATGCCTTGGATGTATTTGGAACACATTGTGTTCAAGGAACTATGAGGAACCCTGTGCCTAGAACTGGGGAATAATAGGAAGAATAGCTGGAGATGAGCAGAAGAAGTAGCAGGCTTCTTGCCAAGGGCTTCCAGCTCTTACTACAAATGAGGTGGAACTATGTAGAGGTTCTGGAGGAACAGGAGAAGGTCTATAGTTGAGGCAATGGAAAAAAGTTAAAACGGACAAGTAGTAGTACTTTCTGGACCAGAACATGTTTTGAGATCACCCAGGAATAACTTAAAAATGTTTAATTATCTTGAAAACCTTGGAGGAGGAGCCATGTTGCCTGTTACAGTGTGAATGCAAAGAACACTTTATAGATTTCTTCACCCAGAACCTTCTTTCCAAAAGTACATCAAATTGATTGTAGCCTCATGTATATCCAATGATGTAGAATAATGCAAGCACCTTCACCAAATCCTGTTTGATATGCAGGGTGAATTTGAGTGGTGTGTTGGGCTTTTGTCTCTAGAGACATTTACTTAGTACTCAGTGATTATGTGGGGGAAAAATGCATTGTTTTCAAATCAAGTAGCTCTAGGTATATGTCTTTTAGTGTTTTGTTTAGGGACTTGTTTTTCCATGTTACTCTGGAACTGTTTTAAAGTCAGTGTTACGTACAGTGGAGAGTTAAGGAGTTCTAGAAAGACATAATTGGACCCGCAGTAAGTGACAGTTTATTCTCCAATGCATGAACACCCATCTTACTGACTGTACAGGAAGTGTGTTTACCTTTAACACCAGGAAAGCTATTTCTTGTTCAATTCTTCTTTCTAGTTATTCATAGATTTCTATAAATGTATATGTAGGGTCAATACTTTTCATTGAGTCTAACTTAAAATCTAATCTGTCACAAATCAGCTCTTTAGTTTCAACAGCAAATTCATTGAGATCAAGAATGGACACTTCCTATGAGATTCATTGTGAAAAACCATATGATGAACTCATATTAACTTCCACTGAAGAATGGTTTATTTTTTGGAAGCAGGATATTTTAAATAGATTATTTCGAATTACTCTAAGTCAAGGAAAGACATTCTTAGCTTTTTTGGGAAGAAGTTGTAGCCCAATTAACAAAAACCCAGAGACAGATGTTAGGGTTCAACCTGAAGATCAGAAAACTAAAGCAGTCAAGCCACAAGAGAACTCTTACTTCTATGAAATCTTCAGACTGAAAAGAGAACAAGTTCTTGTCTCATCCTGCCTTATATTCCTCTCTAGTATTGAGACTAAAGGCATATACCAACACTGCCAGGGTCTATGGCTAGCTAGTGTGACTTCTGGAATTAAAGGTATGTGCCACTGCTGCCTGGTCTGTATGTCTGACTAGTGTGGTGGCTGTTTTGAGTTCTGATCTTCAGGCAAACATTATTTATTAAAATACAAATGAAATATCACTACATTTCCCTTTTTTGCCAAAGAATAAAAGAAGGGTATGACTAATATAAGAAAAGCTATATACAATAACTACAATAATAATATGTAATATATACAGTCAATAAATAATCAACAATGTCTAGTTCATTTGCATTTGACAAATTGAGAGAAAATACCCCATATCTCTTCTATCTTGGTGAGTCCAAAGTCTTGTACCTAATATACTTTTTATCATAACTTGCTTTCTGCGTCTGATAAACAAGAAGAAACTTAACTAGTCTTCAGCTCCCTCAGAGACCCAAGAAGGAAATAATATTAACTGAGTAAGTAGGAAGTACAAACAAGCGACTTCCAAAAAAAATGTGAGAATTGGCAGAAATAACTGACTGCCCGGTCAGTCACCCAAAGTTCCTCTGCAACATTGGGGCATCCATCTTTGGTCTACAGGCCTAGCATATCTGACAGACTTTTCTGTGAAGTAGGATATTCTGAAGAACTGTCCCTCCTTGTCTTGACAATGTTGGACAATCACTTTCCTTTGTGTTCTGCTTGTCCAGTTAGAACAGCATACTGTCAACAGTCAAGGCAGGGACATTTCCTTGCCCAATGACTTAGTTTTGCCCCCCAAAAAGTAAATTGCATGTGGAGTCTCTTTAATGCCCATTATCATCTCTGAAGTAGATTGGTTCTACCAGGAGCAGACATGTCTCATTGTCATAAAAGAGAGCCTGTGTTATTAAAACATCTTAAATGCCATATTCTGTAGGTCTCTGAAGTGTTTGAAGATGACCTGTCTATCTAAGATATGTCTTTGACTTTGAAAACATATCTAATATGACTACAAGTTCAATTATAATAGGTGATTAACTACTAACCTGCATTTCCTTATTATCCTAAACAGTTGGTAATAATAATTTTCAAGGACTAGAAATTTGCATTACATTGTTAAATGAGCTGCCTAGGTACAATACCTTGAGCAAGAAAGAGTAGAAATGTATATATAATACGTTCTAACAAAATTAATCTCAAATTTGTATCAATATACAAAATTCCAATCCAATGTAAAATGTTTAAAACTAGTAGTTGCTTTTTAAAAGTAGATTCAGTAATCTACCTTTTTATGTTATATCTATATCCTTTTTCTTTTCAGCATACATAGATTCAGTAATCTACCCTTTTATCCTATCATATCTATATCCTCTCTTTTTATTTTCAAAATAAGAACTGTGAATCTAATCTCCTTTGTTCAACTTTCCTCCTGACCATAGCCAATAACAACTTGTAACCAACCCCCCTAAACAATGACAAATATCAATAACCCATTGAACGACCAAAACCCACCCACCGCACCTCTTGGGAATGTGGGCATTGTATTCCTAAATATGTTTCCTGCTGTCTGGAAGCATCTTTAGGGCATCTTGAAAAGAAAAATTTGGGTTAATTGTAATGTCCTGGGAGAGATAGCTATATCATTTGTTGTCTAGTCTCTGCATAATGGGAAAGTGCAAGACTTGTCTCAAGTCCTGGCTGGAGTAGTCTGTTAGACTGGATAATCTCAACTAGCCACTTGAAAATTTTCTGAGCAGTTTGTAGTCCAAAGCTGATCTTTAGGTGGCGTTTTTCATCTTAGTGGTGTTTTCATAGTTCTAGAGGAATTGTTGTTGTCAGGCTCAATCCTCTTTATGGAGACTTCAAAGGTTGCTGTTAGGTGTGCTCATGATTTACTGCTGTAAACTGGTAGATACTCACACCCGAAATCATTACAGGAAGGTAGATGAACCTTTTCTAGAATTAGTTACTATTCTCTGTGACCATTAATATCATAACAAAAAGTTTTAAAAATAGTATTTGCTTATTAATCTTATATCCTATACCATAGGAATATAAAACCAAAGGATTATGGGATTAGTGGCAACAAAATAGTCCTTAAATATTTGTAGTAGGTCCCTCTACTGACATGAGACAGAGATTTTGAATTTCACTTTAATGAGCATGATTGGGTTTAGAGAAAGAGAGCCACACTCCAACTCCAAAGCCAGCTTTAATCTTAATTGGACTGGGACTGCAAAAAGAACATTTACATTATATGTTTATACAGAATAGCAGAACCAAACATTTTGGAAGATTTATAAAATTTTATCCTGTTGAAAATGTGATGTATCAATAGGCCAATTCATTCTTTTTCTTTGGACATTTTTTTTTTTTGGATGATTTGTCCTTTTCCTTCAGATATTTCTGAAGGATATTGTCCAGTAGTCTTCATATTCTTTAGCTAAATGTCTTCATTCTCCTGAAAAGATAATAACAAAACCTTTCCCCCACCCCAACTTTGGGAAGATTCTCTTTTGGCAAGTTGTATCTAACCAAATGAAAAGCATTTGTTAGTTTTATAGATTAGTTTAGATTAAACGGCCACTATCATCTCTTCTAATTAAGAGGTGTATCTTATTCAAATCTAATCTTTTTCAACTTTGCTGGTATCTATAGCTTTTCCTCTTTTGTGGGAACAAAAGCAAAACCCCTTCCCCAACATAACACATGTCTTGCTTTCCATTCTGAGTCAGTACATCTTTAAAGTATAGCAGCTGATTTAATTCTGTAGGTTTTTTCCTATCCAATGTCTCTCCACAGTTGTTTCTTTCTCATTGGCATTTAGAAAATTCAAAGTTAATAATGCTTACACAGTCTGTTTCTTGAGATATTTGTTTGTTTAACATCCTTTAGAGTTACATTTGATATTTCTGTAACTGCCTGGCCTACAGAATTTTGTGATAGACCTGTACTATGCTTTATATTACAAT
>JAQHUG010000045.1:6478324-6528773 GCA_028555095.1 Dicrostonyx torquatus
TTTTTTTTTTATCTGTTGGGGTTTGCTGTGTTACCTAGTATGTGGTCAATTTTTGAGAAGGTTCCATGAGGTGCTGAGAAGAAGGTAAATTCTTTTACAATTGAATTGAATGTTCTATAGATGTCTGTTTAGTTCATTTGAGTCATAACATTTGTTAGTTCCTTTATTTCTGTGTTCATTTTGTTTGACAGACCTGTCCAGCGGTGAGAGTGGAGTGTTGAAGTCTCCCACTATTAGTGTATGGGGATGAATATGTGATTTAAGCTTTCATAGTGTTTCTTTTACAAATGAGAATGCCTTTGCATTTGGGGCATAGATGTTCAGTATTGAGACTTCCTCTTGATGAATTATTTCCTGTGACTACTATGAAATGTCCTTCTTTGTCTTTTTGATTGATTTTAGTTTGAAGTCTATTTTATTAGATGTTAGGATAGCTTCTCCAGCTTGTTTCTTAGATCCATTTGATTGGAAAAAATTTTCCCAACCCTTTACTCTGAGGTGATATCTGTCTTTGAAGTTGAGGTGTGTTTCTTCTATGCAGCAGAAGGATGGATTCTGTTTTCTTATCCAGTCTGTTAGCCTGTGTCTTTTTATAGGTGAGTTGAGTCCATTCATATTAAGGGATATTAATGACCAGTGATTGCTAGTTCCTGTTATTTTAGTTTTCATTGTTGGTGATGTTATTTTTTGTGTTTTTCTCTTCTTTGGAATTTGCTGCTGTGAGATCATATATGGTCTGTGTTTTTGTGATGTAGCTAACTTCCTTGGGTTGGAGTTTTCCTTCTGATACTTTGTGTAGGGCTGGGTTTGTTGGTTGGTGTTGGTTAAATCTGGCTGTGTCATAGAATATCTTCTTTTGTTTTTCTATGGTATATGAAAGTTTTGCTGGACATAGTAGTCTGGGCTGCCATTTGTGGTCTCTTAATGTCTGCATAACGCTGGACTTTCTGGCTTTCATTGTTTCCATTGAGAAGTCAGGTATAATTCTGATAGGTCTGCCTTTATATGTTACTTGGCCTTTTTCCTTTACAGCTCTTAATATTCTTTCTTTATTCTGTATGTTTAGTGATTTGATTATTATGTTCCGAGGGGACTTTTTTTTTCTTTGTCCAGTCTCTTTGGTGTTCTGTAAGCTTGTATCTTCATATGCATATCTTTCTTTAAGTTGGGAACATTTTCTTCTATGATTTTGTTAAATAAATTTCTGTACTTTTGAGTTGGACTTCTTGTCCTTCTTCTATCCCTTTTATTCTTAGGTTTAGTCTTTTCATGGTGTCCCATACTTCCTGGATATTTTGTGTTAAGCTTTTGTTAGCTTTAATGTTTTACCGATGAGTCAAATAAAAGTCAGCGCTTGAGATTCTCTCTTCCATCTCTTGTTTTCTGCTGTTTATTGTTGCATTTTTGGATCCTGATTGTTTTCTCATAATTTCCGTTTTTATAATTCCCTTGGCCTGCTTTTTCTTTATTATCTCTATTTTAGTTTTTAAATTTTGAACTATTTCTTTCATCTGTTTGATTGTTTTTTCTTAGTTTTCTTTAAGGGATTTGTTGGCTTCTTCCAATTTTTTTATTTGTCTTTTCCTCCATTTCTTTGAGGGAATTTTTCATCCTCTTTAAGGGCCTCAAACATTCTCTTGAAGTTATTTTTTGGTCAGTTTCCTCTGCTTTATATTTGGGTGTTCAAGTCTTCCTGTTGTAGGGTCACTTGTTTTTACTGGTGTCGTGTTGCTCTTTGTGGTGTTGCATGTGTTCTTACTTTGTCTACCCATGTTTTCCTTGACTGTTATAGTTGTGGCCGTGTCTCTGGTAATCAGTCTTCCAGGAGCCAGAGGATACAAGGCTTACATGGTTACTTCTTGTGGTGCTATCACGGCCATGGTTCCAGTCACCCTGGAGGTCACTTGGTGTTCCCAGAGGCTGCTCAGTATTCCCAGGGGTTACTTTGTAATTCTGGAAGTTATTTGGGCCTGCTCCCATGGAAGTTGATTGCTTGTGGCTGCTTTCTCTGAGGTTGCATTGTTGGGCCCACTCTGACAGAGGTTGCTGGTTCAGGCCTGTTTTAAAGGAGGTCACTGGCTTAGACCTGCTCCTTCAGTACCTGCTCTTGTGGAGGTTGTTGCCTTTGGCCTGCTCCAGAGGACGCCACTGGCTCAAGCATGCTCCTGTGGAGGTAGATGCTGGCCTGCTCTGGCAGAAGAGGTCATTGGCTCAGGCCTGTTCCCACAGATGTCTCTGTCTTGGGCCTGCTCTTGTGGAGGTCCCTGGCTTGGACCATGTCCTGCATACGTCTCTGGCTCCAGCCTGCTCTCTCAGTGGTAACTCCCTTGTACCTGCTCCTGTGGAGGTCACTGACTCAGGCCTTCTCTGTGAGAAATCACTGACTCAGGCCTTCTCTGTGAGAAATCACTGGCTCAGGCCTGCTGCTGTGAGGTAGCTGTCTCAGGGCTGCTTCAGTGGATGGAGGTCACTGGCTCAGGCCTGTTTTCTCTATTGTTATAATGCAACATTGAAATTCGTTCTCCATAAAAATCCTCTGTCTGGATTTGAATATCTCTGTTATCTGTTATATTAGGTTTTTCTATGGCCAGTTTCTTAAAACTCTGATTAACCAATTTTTTGTTAACAAGAAAAAAATCTGATATTTACAGTTGACTGTACACAAACCCCATCTAAATTATCCATTTCAAACTGTCTAGCATATTATCATACAGAGACCCAAATCCCTCCATTGTAATGGTTTTTCCCATGTTTTGATGTGAGATAAAACTCTCTCTTTTAACTAATTCTTCCCTTTAAGAATTCCCAATTGTCTTATGAAATCTACCGATGATGTTGTTGAGGATATGAAGCTTATTGCTGCTGTGTAAAACAGTAAAAGCCTGACTGAATTTCAAGGCTGCTACCTAGTTTAGCAGCAGCCTGAGAAGGGGGTTTAGGGAGAGCCCACAACCCATGGTGGAGGGAGAGGAAGATAGAGAGGGAGGGAGGGAGGGAAGGGGGGGAGAGAGAGAGAGAGAGAGAAGAGAGAGAGAGAGAGAGAGAGAGAGAGAGAGAGAGAGAGAGAGAGAGAGAGAGAGAGAGAGCGCAAAAGCGTCAACTGTATGAAAAAATGCATGGGGACTGTTCGGAAAAAGCACATGTGGAGGGGGCTGCCTTAAGGCAGATTCAGTCAGTCTAAGGTGGATGAGTCCTATGACGTTTTGAGTCCAGGTGCTTCTGGAGTTTGGCTGACAGAGACAGTTCAGAGAGGCTACAACAGGAAAATCCCAAACTTGCTCTGAGGCTTGGGGAAAAAAGAAAAGAAATCCAAGCTGGGTGCTGGTAGCTAAAATGCCAAAGGCAAATGCCTTTTCTGTGAATTCGTACCAGTTGTATCACAATTAATAAATACCCAGAGATAGATATTAGGGCTCAACCTGAAGATCAGAAAAGCAAAGCAGCCAGGCCACTAGAGATCTAATCTTCAGACTGAAAAGAGAGTGAGTTCCTGTCTCATCCTGCCTTATATTCCTCTCTAGTACTGGGATTAAAGGCAAGCACCACCACCACCAGGCCTTTGTGGCTAGCTAGTGTGACTTCTGGGACTAAAGGTGTGTGCCACTGCTGCCTGGCCTGTATGTCTAACCATGTGGCCATTTTGTGTTCTGATCTTCAAGTGAGCTTTATTTATTAAAATAGAAATTAAATATCACTGCAAGTGGTAGAGGAAGGGAAGGCCTAGCATTTGTGAAGTGTCTCCTGTACCAGTGGTCATCATCTGAGCCAGTGGACTAAGCTGGATAGAGGTTAGTTCATTGTCGCAGAGGATGCTAAGGCTCCTAGAGGATGTCTGTCTTGCTCATAGTCATATTCTGTAGAGAAGTATGGGAATGAGATTGGTGTCTATGTCTGGGTTACCGCAGAGCCCACATTCTTCAAAGGGTTTGGCTAGCGAAGATAGAAGGAAATGGAAGTTGTATGCTATCCTTGATGAGTGTGTTTTTCGTAGATCTCACTCATTTCCATCCCCAGCTCTTGGAGCCTTAATCATCTTGAGAAAAGCACTGAGGTTGTTTTTATGTCACTTTGTATATTTATTGCTGTGCACTTGGTGTTGCTATTTAAATGTAGTGATTTAACTAACTGTTATCCAATCTAAAAACCGCAGTTAGATCACATTCCTTTTCCTAAGATGAACTTTTTCTTTTAATGTTTCTCACTTTGGGATACTTTACAACAGAGCCTGAGAAGTGGTTCAGCAGTTAAGAGCACTGGCTGCTCTCCCAGACGACCTGAATTCCATTCTCAGCACCCACATAGCAGGTCACATCTGTCTGTCACTCCAGTTCCAGGGATTCTGGTATCCTTACACAGACATACATGCAAGAAAAACACCAATGCACATAAAAAAATAAATATTTTTTTAAAATCTACTTTATACCATAAAGATTTCTTCTTGAGGTTAAGAGCATCAATTTACAGTTAAAATCACAAAGGAAGTGATAAAGAGTATATAATGCGATATGAATCATATTGTGTTATTTGTGCTTGACTTTGAAAAAAAATGGTTACCATTATTGATTCACAAGAGGAAAATTGACAAGGCACACTCAGGCAACCCAGTGAGGACGCTGGGACTTTTAATTTTAATTGCTGAACTATTGTTTTGTTGACTCTCTATCATTTCTTACATAGTCTCATGATTGCTTGAAATTATCCTGCTCTAAATGTCATATCAAATTGAGAAAATTTGAAAGGATAATGTTATCCAGTGATTTAATCATAATTGCCATGTATTAATTTTCCTTTTTGCTCATCATTTGTCCTTTTTTTCTTCCAGAAGAAAAATTCAAAGTGGAAACAAGGACAATTGCTGTTGACTTTGCACTGGATGATATTTATGATAAAATTAAGACAGACCTGGACGGTCTTGAAATTGGCGTTTTAGGTTTGTATTTTTGCCACATTTATGACTCATCTTGTTCATTCTTTGGCTTTTACTGTGTGTTTATTTTCTCTTTGGAGGTTAGGTGCTTAGTGGTAAGATTATTACTGATCATTAAAGGATAACTAACCTGCATGTACTTGAAGCTTTGCTTGTAGATCAGTGACTTTACAGTTCAGTTATGTTTTGTTTACTTTATTTCCAGTCCCAGCCAGCTTCTTTGTATATATTAGCCACAATGAAAGGCTGGGCTTGGTAGTGACACCTGTAATCCCAGTATTCAGGAGGCAGAGGCATGCTTCTGTGGTAACTGTCCTTTAAGGTTCATGATGCTGACCATTCATGGTTAAGGAGATGGAGATCTGCCAAAGTTGTTAACTTTTGCTCCCTGCAAAGCCTTTATAGATACTGTCCACAGTCTTATCCCATAAAATGTTAACACTGTAGAAATAATATTTTTATCTATGCTTTATACACAAAAGAACTTTTCCATATATACTGTGTCTTAGGGTTTCTATTTCTATGAAGCAACCATGATCACAACAACTCTTACAAAGGAAAACATTTAATTGGGGCTCACTTACAGTTTCAGAGGTTTAGTTCATTATGTTCATGGTTGTGTGCAGGCACATTGGTCTGGAGAAGGAGCTGAGAGTTCTACATCTTGATTTGCAGGCAACAGAAAGTGAACTGAGTACCATACCAGGCATAACTTGAGCATTTATGAGACCTCAAAGCCTGCCTCCACAGTGACACACTTCCTCCAAAGAGGCAATAGCTATTCCAAGACTATACTTCATAATAGTGCCACTCCTTATAGGCCAAGTGCTCAAACACATGAGTCTATGGGGGCCATACACATTCAAACCACCACATGTTCCATGTTTCATCTCTTTGTACAGTATACTGCATTTAAAATGCCATGCTGTCAAGAGCCTTGGGTTTTGTCTCAAGTAACAAAAAGACTGAGGCCAGTCTGTCTCTTCTGTTTTCTCTAAGTCTATTGCTGTGTTTTGTTTTACCTCAGTTGCTTGCTCTTCTAAAGAACCAAATGATTTTGGTGATATCATGGGAGTATTGAACTGTGATATGAAAAAAAAATCATAAAAAAAAGAAAAAAAATCATCAGACAGTACTGACGCGGTAATAAGAGAGAGGCCAAATATCATATATTTTTTCCATGTGTGGAATCTGTGTTCATATATATATATGTATGTATTAGGCAATCACATGCACGCGCGCACACACACACACACACATATGATACTAGTTGCTAGTACAGAAGGAGAACTATGAGAAAGAAGGGAGCCAGTAAGGAGAGGGAAAAGGGATGGAGGGTTGTGGGGTAAAAGTGAAAAAATACATGAGCTACCATGTGTGCTTGTCTCTGTGCAAATGCACATGAAGGCCAGAGGTCAAACTTGGGTGTCTCTGTTTTCTGTGCACCTTGTGTTTTAAGATGACCCGTTACTGGAACCTGAAGTTTACCAATTAGGCTAGGCTGGGGCCCAGGGGTCCTTCTGTGCTGGAATTACAGTTAGGCACTATCTTGCATGTCTCTTTTACAGGATGCTGGGAATTGAACTTGGTTGCTCATGGTTATGAGGCAATCACTGACCACTCTTCCCAGTCTCTTTAGGATGGCCTTTTTATAATTTTTTTGTTTTTTGGAGGTAGGGTTTCTCTGTGTAACAGCCCTGACTATTCTGGAACATGCTTTATAGACTAAGCAGATCCTGAGCTCAGATCCACTTGCATCTGCCTTCTGCATGCTACGATTAAAGGCGTGCACTACCATACCTGGCCTCCTTCTAAATAAAACCGTTTTTAAAGTCATTTACCCAAGTATAATCCCATTAAGTATTCTTGGACCTGTAGCTAACCGGCCCTGCCTAGTCTATACCATACATCCTTATGCTTGTCCCATTGTATAATTTGTAGTCCTGCCTCACTTTCTGTAGAACTAACTAGTAAAAGATGAATAAAAACAGAGAACTAGTGTTCACCTTTGTGTCTACGTGTTCTTTTGTAAATACATACATTGGGAGAAATCTTTAGAAGTTCTTTCTTATCCTAGATATGGAATTAGTTAAATACCACCAATACGAGGGAAGGTTCTGACTGTTTTTAAGCTTGCAAAAGAAACTTAAACTTGCTTGTTAATAGAGATTCCCATGACCCTCCCCACCTTCAGACTAGTGATGGATAGGGAGTGGTGAAGGCTATCTTAGGCATTGGTTGGTAATCCCTAATGAAAGGTGACTGGACTGGGGAACAGTCATCATGTTGTGGGAGAATGGCTTGCTTTTAAAGTAGTTTGTGTTATTGTAATTGTTCTTTGTGGATCTCAACTACTTTTCCCTGAGTCATCGCTAAACGGTGGATACTGTAGGATCATGAAATTTGAGATGGGAGATGTTGGACATCAGGTTTGTGCAGGACTGGGGGATTGTTTGGGAACTCTCTCCTCATTTAGACTGTATCAGAACCAAACTGTATCAGAGCTGAAGAAAGGCTTCAGTTGAGTTCAGGCATGGTAAATTTGTTAGAGATAAGAGTTCAGGGCATGTGGTCCCCAAGCACCCCTTGCCTTCTCCCCCTTCTCCTCCTGATCTCCTTTCTAGAATTCTAGTACTTTTCTTAGTACATATGCACCTGATATAGATACACAAGGACAGATGTTTTCCCATACCTCCCATGCTAATTGAATCAGCATAATCCAGCTCCTTAATAAGTGGAAACTTGTGAGGTAGTAGTTTGTATTTGATCATTTGTTAATTTATAAATGAGTGCAGTAGAGGTATAACAGTGAATAAGGAAAGATACATATGTCCTTATGTAGTATAGTGTTCTATTGAAAGGGCAACAATGAGCAAAGTGGGTTTGTTTTATCTGGGATAGGGCACACTGCAACAAGAGCCAAGGGGAGTTGATAAAAGGTGACATAATTATGACTTGACTTAGCCAGTGGGGTCAGCAAAAGGAAAAGTCCAGAAATATTTAGGAAATAGAAAAAGCTGGTGGTGGTGCCAGATTTCAGATGGCACAGGGAAGGAAATCTGTGGGTGACACACCCATTTATTAAGCACCATTTACTAAAATGAACTATTGAGGAGCAACCTTTTAGGGTGATGCTCATTTAAGTTTGTGGTGCCTCTAGTACCATGACCCCCAAAAGACCATCAGAAAACACAGGTATTTACATTGCAATTCATAACAGTAACAAAATTACAGTTATGAAGTATCAACAAAAGTAATTTTATGGTTGGGGGTCACCACAGCATGAGGTACTGTATTAAAAGGTTGCAGCACTAAGAAGGTTGAGAACCACTGATCCAAGTGGTATTGTAGATAGTTGGAAAAGTATATCCAGGATCACTGGAGATAGAGTTTCGAGTCTGATTATATAAGAATAGTTTTTTAATGGAGCAGCAAGACTGGAGATAATTCAAGAAGATAGCTGAAGACAGAGCTCTGTGGATTGCTCTTCCCTCATCTAAGGCCACCAGTGGTGTGGAGGATGAATTTTCTTTGCATAAGTTCAGCTCTGTTCAGTAGAGCTGTAATATAAGTTACATATGCCTTCCTGTTTCAGTAAGCTCACATTTTAAATATATTTTTATTCTTTAAGAATTTGCTACTGTGTATTTTGATCATATTCACCCCTACTCCTCCCCTCATCTAATTTCCCCCATATCCTCCCAACCCCTCTCATTTTCATGCCTTCTTTTTAAAAATAATAATCCATGCAGCCTAATTTGTGCTAACCATGGGTATAGGAACATCTATTGGAGCTTGGTCAACCTACCAGGGAATAGCCCCACATTTTAAAAAAGATAAAAGTAAGCAGGTGGACTTAATTATAATAATATCTTTTATTTGAACTTAAGTATATCCAGAGCATTAACACATTAACCTGTAACCAGTGTAAAAATTATTGAAATAGGGCCAGCGAGATTGATGGGAGTAAAAGTGCTTTTTATAAAAACCTGATTACATGAGTCTGACTACCTTATCCCATGCAGAAGGAGAAAACACTTCTGAAAGTTTGTTGTAAGGAGGCTGCTTTTTGGTTCCCAGACTCCCGAAATAACCACACAGAAACTGCATTAATTAAATCACTGCTTGGCCCATAGGCTCTAGCTTCTTATTGGCTAACCCTTACATCTTGATTTATCCATTTCTATTAGTCTGTGTATCACCATGAGGCAGTGGCTTACTGGGTAAAGTTTCAGTGTCTGTCTCCAGCAGGGCTACATAGCTTCTCTTTGACTCTGCCTTCTCTCTCTCTCTCTCTCTCTCTCTCTCTCTCTATATATATATATATATATATATATATATATGAGCAGCTTCTTTATTCATTAATCAATAAAAGCAACACATATGCAGAAGGACTTCCCACACCAAAAGTTGCTCTCTGATCTCCATGTGTACCCTGTGACCTTTACATCCTGCACTGACATTCACACACAGTAATCAATAAAAATAAGTGTTATTAAAAATACTGAAGTAGGACCGGGCAGTGGTGGCACATGCCTTTAATCCCAGCATTCTGGAAAAAGAGGTAGGCAGATCTCTGTGAGTTCACGGACAACCTGGTCTACAGGACAGGCTCCAAAACTACATACAGAATTCCTGTCTCAAAAGACATAAATGAATGAATGAATGAATATTAGATAAATAAATAAAATTACTTAGTTTACATTCTCTTAAATACTAAATCTTTGAAATCTTAAATGCATCTTACATTGTATTTCACTTCTTACTAGCCATATTTTAAGTACTCATTCACACATGTGACTTAAGTCTACCAGGTATTCAGCTCCCATTCACCATGTTTTATTCTCAGTTTATATGGGGGAGCCAGAAATGCAACTTCTAGGTTTTTCTTATGATTCTGGAGCTGTTATTGTCACTTAAAGACAACCTGGCAATGTTCAGCATTTCTGATTGTCACTTCAATCTATGTGTTCTGTTTGCCCATAGTAGGTCAAGGTCATGGATGCCACTGAGCACACTGTATCACATAAAAGCATACTGACCTGAAATGTCAGTAGAGTTTAGGCCAAGAAACCCTGCTTTAAAGTTACTGGTCAAGGCTGGAGAAAGGGCCCAGTGGTTAAAGCATCCATTGCACAATCCTAAGTACCTGAGTTCAGATCCTCAGAATCCATGTAAAGTTAGATGCAGTAGTTTGCATTTATAATCCCAACCTTCTTACTGTGAGGTGGAAACAGAAGAATCTCTGGGACCTCATGGGCCAGTTAGCCTTCCAGATGCAACATCAAATGACAAGAGACTGTGCTTCAAACAAGTTGAAAGGTGAGGACTAACATCTGAGATTTCTTCTGACCTACACATGCATGTCTACACACACCCACACACCCACGTAAAGTTACTGATTGAATACTTGCTGAAACATAATACAGCTTTGGTTTTGATTTCTAGTTGAACTCAGGTCAATAATAAAAATCATTACAGCTGATGTTTTCATCAGCACTGAAAATCACTGCAGTACTTGCACACATGTTCTCATTAGCTGGGCTCTACTTTCGGGTTGCTTTGTATTTTGTATTGTGTATTCCCGTAACTGTCTCCTTAGCAATTAACTCTTCTAGCAAATAGGTTACCTGTATTTTGCATTGTAATTTTGAGGCCACTATCAAAGTACCTTTTTGGGCTGAATTTTATCTTACTCCTATGTTATATTTCAACTCTAATGTTGCAGGCTCAGTGTAACCCTCTAGAACTTATAAGGCGAATCTCACATTGTTTTATTTCTCGTGGATTCTTACTTTTCTTTTGTCCTTCCTTTTTCTGATCTTGATAGCATTTTTTAATTTTCTTTTATTCCTATACCCTTTATAAGTAAATGCTAACTCTGCTAATGTACTTGATGCCTTTTTATAGATAGGTTTTATTTTTAAATTTTTTGACAATTTTATACATGTGAATAATGTATTTTGATCATATTCACATCCAGTTACCTTGTCTTGTACCATCTCACTCCTAAATCACCTTTCCCAACTCATCCTCCTTGCACTCTAATGTCTTTGTGTGTGAGAGAGAGAAATAGAAATAGACCAGACCCATTGACATTAATTAGGATTGCTTACATGAATGCAATTGTGTTGCTGAGTTATTTTTTAATTAGTGTCTTTCCCTTCCCATTAACTGAATGCAAACTTTAAAAAATTCTTACTTGTTTAGATCCCTTTTTCTCCATTAACCTTCATAAATTTGAGAAATAATACATCCATTTTCTCTCCCAAAGATCATATTTTTGAGATTGTTCTAGAGCAGTCAGATATAAATGCTTTATTTACCAAAATAAAAGATGACTTGAGAAGAAATGTCCAGCAGTTTAGTATCAGTCAGTTCTGTCAGTATTCCTAAGCTTTCCAAGTTTCTTTCTTTTTTTTTTTTAATTGATTTTTATTGAGCTCTACAGTTTTCTCTGCTCCCCTCCCCTTCTACCCTCTTGCATGGTCTCCATGCTCCCAATTTATTCAGATCTTGTCTTCTTCTACTTCCCATGTAGATTAGATCCATATGTGTCTTTCTTAGGGTCCTTATTGTTGTCTAGGTTCTCTGGGATTGTGAATGTAGACTGGTTTTCTTTGCTTTATGTCTAAAAACCACTTATGAGTGAGTACATATCATAATTGTCTTTCTGGGTCTGGGTTACCTCACTCAATCAAATGTTTTCTAGCTCCATCCATTTGCCTGCGAATTTCAAGATGTCATTATTTTTTTTTCCTGTGTAGTACTCCATTGTGTAAATATACCACATTTTCCTTATCTATTCTTTGGTCAAGGGGCCTTTATGTTGTTTCCAGGTTCTGGCTATGACAAACAATGCTGGTATGAACATATTTTAGCACATATCCTTGTGGTATGATTGAGCATACTTTAGTATTGTTGGGTATTGAGGTAGGTTGTTTCCTAATTTTCTGAGAAATCGCCATACTGATATCCAAAGGGGCTGTACCAGCTTGCACTCCCACCAGCAATGCAGAAGTGTTTCCTTTACCCCACATTCTCTCCAGCATAAGTTGTCATTAGTGTTTTTGATCTTGGCCATTCTTACAGATATAAAATGGAATCTCAGAATTGTTTTGATTTGTTTTTCCCTGATGGCTAAGGATGTTGAACATTTCCTTAAGTGTCTTTCAATAGGGGAATTTTAGATTCCTCTATTGAGAGTTCTCTGTTTTGGTCTGTACCCATTTTTTTTTCCTGGATTTTTTTTGTTGTTGTTGACCAATTTCTTGATTTCTTTGTATATTTTGGAGATCAGACCTCTGATGAGCGGTTGGTGAAGATCTTTTCCCATTCTGTAGGCTGCTGTTTTATCTTGTTAACCATGTCCTTTGCCTTACAAAAGCTTCTCAGTTTCAAAAGGTCTCATTTATTGTTTCTCTCAGTTTCTGTGCTACTGGGGTTATATTTAGGAAGTGGTCTCCTGTGCCAATGCATTCAAGTGTACTTCCCATTTTTTCTTCTATGAGGATCAGTGTGGTTGGCTTTATGTTGAGGTCTTTAATCCATTTGGGCTTTAGTTTTGTGCATGGTGATAAAGTATGGATCTATTTTCATTCTTCTACATGCTTATATTCAATTATGCCAGCACTTTTTGTTAAATATGCTTTCTTTTTTCCATTTGATATTTTTTTCTTCTTTGTCAAAAATCAAGTATTTGAAGGTGTGTGGATTGATATCTGGGTCTTCGATTTGCTTCTGTTGATTCTCCTGGCTATTTTTATGCCAATACCAGGCTGTTTTCAGTACTGTAGCTCTGTAGTAGAGTTTGAAGTCAAGGATTGTGATGCCTCCAGAAGTTTCTTTTTGTACAGGATTGTTTTGGCTATTATGGGTTTTTTGCTTTTCCATATGAAGTTTGGTACTATATCAAAGTCTATGAAGAATTTTGCTGGGCATTGTATTGAATCTGTAGATTGCTTTTGGTGAGATTGCCATTTTTTCTATGTTAATTCTACCTACCTAAGAGCATGAGTGATCTTTCCATTTTCTGGTATCTCCTTCAATTTCTTTCTTAAGAGATTTAAAGTTCTTGTCATACAAGTCTTCCACTTGTTTAGTTAGAGTTACTCCGAAATATTTTATGTTATTTATGGCTATTGTGAAGGGTGTTGTTTCTCTGATTACTTTCTCAGCCCATTTATCATCTGTGTACAGGAGTGCTACTGATTTTTTTTTTTTTAGTTAATCTTGTATCCTGCTATATTGCTGAAAGTGTTTATGAGTTGTAGAAGTTTCTTGGTATAGGTTTTGGGATCACTTATGTAAACTATCATATCATCAGCAAATAGTGAGTGATTGACTTCTTTTCTGATTTGTAGCCACTTGATTTCCTTTTATTGTCTTATTGCTCTAGCTAGGACCTCAAGAACTATATTGAATAGATATGGTGAGAGTGGACAACCTTGTCTTGTTCCAGATTTCAGTGTGATTCCTGTGAGTTTCTCTCATTTAGTTTGATGTTCTGTTGGCTTGCTGTGTATTGTCTTAATTATGTTTAGGTATGTTCCTTGTATCCCTGCTCTCTCCAACGCCTTTATCATGAAGGAATGTTGTATTTTGTCAAAGGCGTTTTCAGCATCTAATGAGATGATCATGTGGTTTCTTTTTTTTTTTTTTTAGTTTGTTTATATGGTAGATTACATTGACAGATGTAATGTCTGCAGCTCTGGGATGAAGCTGACTTGGTCATGGTGGATGATGTTTCTCATGTGTTCTTGGATTCGATCTGCCAGTATTTTATTGAGTATTTTTGTATCAGTGTTCATGAGTGAGATTGGTCTGTAATTCTGTTTCTTACTAATGTCTTTATGTGGTTTGGGTATCAGTAATTTTTGCCTCATAAGAAGAGTTTGGCAGTGTTCCTTCTGTTTCTATTGTGTGGAACAATTTGAGGAGTATTGGTATTAGTTCTTTTAAAATCTTGTAGAATTCTGAGCTGAAACCATCTGGTCCTGGGCTTTTTTTGATTGGGAGACTTTTAATGACTGTTTCTTTCGCAGTTATAGGTCTTTTTAATTTGCTTATCTGGCCTTGATTTAATTTTGGTAAGTAGTATTTATCCAGGAAGTTGTCCATTTCCTTTATATTTTCCAGTTTTCTGGAGTACAGGTTTTCGAAATATGACCTAATGATTCTCTGGCTTTCCTCTGTGTCTGTTGTTATGCCTCCCTTTTCATTTCTGATTTTGTTAATTTGGATATTCTCTCTGCCTTTTGGCCAGTTGGATTTTCTTGAAGAACCAACTCTTTGTGTCATTGATTCTTTGTATTGTTTTCTTTGTTTTCTTTGTGTCTGTTTTGTTGATTTCAGCTCTCAGTTTGATTATTTCCTGCCATCTAGTTCTCCTGGGTGAATTTGTTTCTTTTTGTTCTAAAGTTTTCAAATGTTCTTTTAATTCACTAGTGTTGGATTTTTCCAGCTTCTTATGTAGGCATTTAGTTCTTTCCTCAACATTGCTTTCATTGTGTCCCATAAATTTGGGTATGTTGTGTGGTCATTTTCATTAAATTTTAGGAAGTCTTTAATTTCTCCCTTCATTTCTTCCTTGACCCAGTGGCGATTCTCCTGAAGTTATTTCTTAGGTCATTTTCTTCTTCTTTATCTAGTTTGGTTGTTAAATTCTTGCTCTTGTAGGGTCACTAGTTTTTACTGGTGCCGTGTTGCTCTTTGTGGTCTTGTGTGAGTTCTTACCTTGTCTACCCATCTTTTCCACTGTGACTGTGGTGATCAATCTTCCAGGTGCCAGTGGATCCAAGGCTCAGATGGTGCTCCTCATGGTGCATTCAGGACCACAGTTCCAGTCACCCTGTTGGTCACTCCATGTTCCTGGAGGTCGCTTGGTGCTCTGCTCCTGTGGAGTTCACTGTCTCAGGCGTGCTCAGGCCTAGGTTGATGTCTCAGTCCTGTTTCCATAAATGTCCTTTATGTCTGGGTCTGCTCTTGTGGAGGTCCCTGACTTGGGCTTGGTCCCACAAAGGTCTCTGGCTCCATTGTGTCCCCTTGGAGTCCCAGACTCGTGTGTCTGGACCTGCAGAAGTCCTGGTTCAGGCCTAGTCCCTTTGGAGGTCCCAGACTCACAGCTGGACTCGTAGAGGTCTTTTGTTCCTGTCTACTCCTTCGGAGGTCCCAGACTCACGCCCGGACCTGCAGAGGTCTTGGCTCAGGTCTACTCCTTCGGAAGTCCCAAACTCATGCCCTGACCCTCCGAGGTCCTGGCTCAGGCCTTCTCCCTCGGAAGTCCCAGACTCACGCTGCTTTCCAAGTTTCTTAACACAAGACCAAGAGGACTTAGGAAAATTCTGAAGAGCAACTTGTTGATGGCAATGGCTTTCTTAGGTTTCAGTCCCAGAAACATCCAATGAGGACTAGGCATAGGAGCCAAGTAGTGGCAGAACTGTGTTAAGGAAGGCTATAGAGTTGTGTGGAAGGAAGGGAGATTAAGCCACACAGGAAAATGTCTCCTTGTAGTCCTGGTTGACTAGGGAAATTAGGAATAAAAGACTTTGGTTTGTTTGTTTGTTTTTTCGAGACAGGGTTTCTCTGTAGCTGAGTTTAGAAATCTATAAATTTGTAGCCCGTCTTCTTCCTATTCTCAGAAACTTTAGACTTTTGTTTTAAATTATCTGGTTTTAAAGTATAGGTACCTTTATCATTTTCTTCTTATTTGGCTTAGTTATTCATTTTATTGCTTTTGTACTTTTAGCTAATCAGTCACTGTCTTAGTCACTGTGTTATTGCTGTGAAGAGACACCAAGACCAAGACAATTCTTATAATAGAGAATATTAAATTGGGCTTGCTTACAATTTCAGAGGTTTAATTCATTATCATAATGGCTAGGAGGAGATGGCATGCAGGCAGCTGCTGGAGCAGTAGCTGAGAGGTATATCCTGATGCATAGGCAGAGAAAGACCCTGGGCTTGACATGGGCTTTTCAAATCTCAAAGCCCACCCAGGTGACATACTTCCCCAACAAGGCTACACCTCCTATCCTAATCCTTTCAAGTAGTGCCACTAACTGCTGACTGGGTTCAAATATATTGGGGGGGCATTCTTATTCAAAGCACCATTCACTTTGAAAAAGATGGTTGTTTTATTTAGTGAAAGGAATGGAAAAGTCTTTTTTTTTTTTTTTTGGTTTTTTGAGACAGGGTTTCTTTGTGGCTTTGGAGCCTGCACTGGAACTAGGTCTGTAGACCAGGCTGGTCTCGAACTCACAAAGATCTGCCTGCCTCTGCCTCCTGAGTGCTGGGATTAAAGGCGTGCGCCACCACCGCCCGGCCGAAAAGTCATGTTGAAATGGGGAAAATTAGGTTGAAAGGAAGCTGTAGTTAGAGTTGGATGGTCAGTATGATGCGAAAATGGGGGAAGAGCAGGAGAGCATGATCTTTGGGAGGTAGCAAAGAGAAGCCATTTATGAATCACAGTTATAAATGACTGAGACTTAAGAGCCAGCAGGAATTCTTAGCTGAGGTGTGTAGGACAGGATCCGAGGAGTGTAACAGGAAGACTGCGTGGGGAGGAAGCAGTTTTCCTTTCTAACAGTTCAGGACAGGTGAAACTTCTAACAACCACCCACAGGCAGCAGAACTTTTATCAGGTACAAAGTCAGTACCCAACATGTGTCTGTTTCAAAGACCAGCTACAAGTTGCATGTCTGTATTCCACCTACACTTGTGACTTGGCAGCTAGTTCCAGGGAGTCCAGTACCCTCTTCTGACCTTTGTAGGCACCAGGTATATGTCACACACACACACACACACACACACACACACACACACACACACAGGCAAAGCACTCATGCACATAGAGTAAAATAGTCTAAAAATCAGATTTTGTTTTTAAGGAGCTAGGCTGTTTCTATTTTATGTATTACTTTTTCTTTATATTTAAAGCATATTTTGGGTACAGTATGCTACTTATATGCAGAAAATAATATGGGTTGGTATAATCAGGGTAATTGGAATTTCTGTCATCTCAAACCTTCATTATTACTTTGTGTTAGGAAAATTCAAAAAACAGTGAAAATCCTACTAGTTATACTAAAATCTACAACTGATGGATGTGAATCATAGTTACCCCGCAATGCTGTGGATCATTAAACATTATCCCTCCTAGTCTGCTGCACTCCTGTACTTCTATTCTCTTCATCCTCCTTTTCTTACACTGGTCTGAACCTTTAGCTAACCATCATTTGGTTTTCTACACTTATTTGTTAATTGATTCATTCAACCAGTTTTATGTTAATTTGTTAAACTATTAAAATTCTAGAACTCTAGCATTAGACAAAACAGTAAAATTACATAATCATTTAAGTTGTTTCTGCTTTCATGAAAGATAGCCATTAAGCAATGAGTTGAAAGTATGTTGATGTAATCAAAGAAAAAGCTGTTGAGACAGTTATGTTTATTATATTGATCGTCCCAAGAAAGTAATGTTTAAATTGAAACTAAAGGGCACAAAAGAGGTGTGGGAAGGGTTTCCAGGCAGAAGGAGCATCATGTGCAAATACTTAAAGTCTGTGTCTTGGTATTTTAGAGGACATCAGAGATGATCTTTAAACGTAGAGCAGGATTTTAGAGGGCACCATAGCAGAAGAGTCCGGTAATTAGGCAGATCTTGAAGGCTTAGAAAGCCAGCTTCCTAAATATGGAGCTGTTGAAGGAAATAATTTAGAATAACTAAACTTAGCAGTATTTGAGCAAAGAACTGTTCATACCTCAAGCTACCTTGAAAGCAGAGTCTCAAAACTGCCCTGCAATGTGGGCAGAAAATGGAGGTGAGGTACAGACGTGGCTTGTTTACTCTGCCAAGTTTGCTTTGTTTGAACTTGATCAGAGCCATTGTCTGCCTGGGATTGACTTGGCTGCTGTATTATCACTCACCCTATCTGTCTCAGAGGATGCTCCTAAATTGTATAAACTGAGGACACGACTGTTCCCAGGTATGGTTAAGGAGAAGGTTTTTATTGTAGATAGGAGGGAGGGTATAGCCAGAGGCATCTGGAAGAGTCCATAGCAGGGAGAGAAGTTAGTAGACTAGACATGGCCAATGAACTTTACTGGGTCGTGAGACAGAAAAGCAAGAAAGGAGGAGCAAGAGAGAAGTGGAAGGAGAAGGAGGGACCAAGAGAGCCCATGACCGAATGGCAGGGTTGTATAGGAATAAGAAGCTTAGGGAAGGGAAGCCGATGAACTGGAGAAATTTAGGGAAGGGGGTGTAGTAAGAAGAGCTAATAACAGCCAGGATGCCAGCAAGGACTCTGTAATGGGTACTTACTATGCTTAGATAGCTCAGATAGCATGTGCTTCATGCTAATAGGTACCACAGTTAGCCATTTGTCCCCAGTTTCTTTTGGACCTGACATAGTTAGGTATTCATTTAGCTTACTTGCTAAGTAAAGTTACAGTTTGCTAAGTAGGAATGAACGTATGGAAGTATCCTCAGGTCAAATTTAGTTTAAGAATCTTTTTTGCGAAGCCACAGTAGAATTTTAAGCACAAACTGATAACATTTTTATGGAGTCCTTCTGACTTCCATTGGAAGAAGGTAAGGAAACCAGTAAGGCTCTTCCAGCAGATACAATGGTGAAGGCAGCTATTAGGAGGGCAGCAGTAGAAACAGGTAGAAGTGACTAAGAAACCAAATCTGAACACTCCTGTGCCCCAAGTTGGGCAGAATGGTGCACAACTTTATTTAGTCCTAGCACTTGGAAAGTAGAGGCAGAGGATTCTGCATGAGTTTAAGGCCAGCCTGGTCTACTTAGAGATTTCCAGGACAGCCAGGGCTACATAGAGAGACCTTTTCTAAACAAACAAATAAGCAAGCCATCAAATAAACAAATAAATGAAAGCACCGCCCATTTTACAGGTAAGGAAGAAGTGGAGAGAGGTTAACTGCATTGTTCAGAATTAGTAACTACCCAATAGGAACTTTCAGCTTTTATCTTGAACAACAGGGAAATATTTTTCTAGACAAGAGACTCTGGATGCAGAGAAAATTCTGTAAAGCAAAATGACTGTACTTAGAGCTCTGCTGCCTCAAGTGGTTGAAAGAAATTCAGCGCAGACCACGTGGCCAGAAGGATTGACTGATAAGAATCCTCCTTTGCCTGCAGGGACCCTTTGCTTAGCCTGAGGTAGAGGCCTGGTAAAAGGCACTCTTGGAAACAAAGGCATGGGGCCCTTTTATATGGGGGCAATCTTGGGAGCGCCATCCAGGAGAGTGCCCTGTCATCTCACCAAGTATGCCGGCTGAAATTAGATTTCTAAAGTGAGCACAAGACTGTTAGAATTCAAATTTATTTCCATTCACTCAGACAGGGCTAATGGCATTAATTAAAGCAGAATCTTTAACTTAAATATGGATAATTAGCGCTGTGATTTCAGAAATGTAAATAGAAATTGATAGCCCCCTATTAGCTAACTTTGAACCATCAGCCTTGTGTTAGTTATTCTTCTTTCTGTATCCTCACTTCCATTTGTATGTGTGCCAAATCCTACCTATTTTATAATGAGGATTGGTCACGTAGCAGTTTGTAATTAAACAGTGAAAGGGAGGTGTGTGCTGTTGCCTCTGGCTCAATGTTCAGTTTTTCAATCTCTGATTAAAGGCAGTACAAATTTAAAGCCTTGTAAACTCTTTTATTTGGAAATTGCTACTTACAAGTGTATGAAAACTGTAAAGTTTGCAAAATGTTTTACATCGTGTTCCAAATATCATCTGTCAGTGTATGAACATGTGCTAGCTCTAGCAATATGTTAAGAAGGCAAAAAAGGAAATTTCTTTGCATCTCTGTCACTATCTCTCTACAACTGTGAGACTAGGTCTGTTGAATGCAGTGAAGAGGGCAGAGGAGGTACTGGGATAAATCTATCTAGTATAAACAACTATTCTATTGAGAGCTGCCCTGAGCTCTGCCTTGCAGAGGAATCTGTTTGTCTTGATGGTGGTCATACATAATACAAGCAAGATACTTGGTACTGGGCACAGACTAGGAGGGCAGTAAATATTTGTCGGATAAATGGCCATGTGACAGTAGCTTTTCCTCCATTTATTGGAGCATTTTAACATGCTCCAAACAGTGAATTCCTGACAATGCACATTATGTCCTTTGCTGAAATGATTGTTCCTATTCCATGTATGAAGACTAGTAAGGACACAGACTTATTTTATGCCCCAGTTTTTGAAGTGGTGATGATGGAGCAGGGTTGAATCCTGGCTCAGCTGGATTCTGAGTTCTGTAGCCTTGTACAGCTGTTCTTATATGTTGTTAGAGATGGAACTCAGAGCCTCCCACATGCTAGGCAAGTGCTCTACCACTGAGGTCAAACCCCAGATCATTTTACCAAATTGTAAAGCAGAAAGTGTTATCCCCCCAACACAAACACACACCCCTCATAGACACTCTCTGAGCCTTTGGTACATTCACGGTTCTTGAAGTCCACATTTACAACAACAACATTTATTTCAAAATATAGTGAAATGACATCATTGTTTGAAGCAGGTTTTACTAATGAACTCTGAAATGCTGGGACTAGATGCATATATATTTATAAAACTATTAATGTAGCTAAAGTGTAAGCTTATCCTTTTCTGCCTTGATGTCATAAATAGGAAACAGATATTTTGTGTTATGTAATTTATATTTAGAAGTCCAACCACTAGGCAAAGTATTTTTAAACCACATTAATTTCTTATGTTTCTGGTTAATGTAAAAAATGAAGCCAGTTAAAAGTGGTCTGTGTAAGGTTAGTGCATGAATGGATTTTCATTTTCTAGCAATTTATTATTGTTTGCTCCACCCTCATGCCCAATCCAGATA
Source organism: Dicrostonyx torquatus (assembly GCA_028555095.1). Taxonomy (NCBI): domain Eukaryota; kingdom Metazoa; phylum Chordata; class Mammalia; order Rodentia; family Cricetidae; genus Dicrostonyx; species Dicrostonyx torquatus. The sequence continues at coordinate 6,499,118 of JAQHUG010000045.1, forward strand.
CCAGAAATCTAATTTTCGAATGACATCATTCCTCCTCTGGTAACTGACTGTGATAGAGGATTCTAGGCCTATGAAGATCAGCAGCACATGAACTTTGAAGGAACAAAATCTTGTTTTAAAGAATGAGATGTGGAAATAGTTTTAAGCAGTTATGATATAATTTAAAATATTAATATAACACCCAAAGTTACTCTGGATTTTCCAAGTCTTTTTTCTAAATGTAGCATTTACTTTGACAATAGTATTCTTTGGAATTCAGAATGGGCATTCGAGAGTATAGCCAAGTGCAGCTTCCTGCCAGTCCTCCCAGCAAGGATCAACTCCATGAGAAATAGGTCTGTAGGGATGGCTCCTTTGACACCACCAACACTTTCTACTTCCCCTTTTCTGTCTGTCTCTACTACTCTCTCAGCCCCACCTCTTCTATTGGGTTTTGTGATGGTTGAACTTAATTGCAACTTGATGGGATCCAGAATCATCTAGAAGACAAGCCTTTAAGCATACCATTAAAGAATTATTTAGCTTCTGGGCATGGCTGTGGGGAATTAATTGAGGTGGGAAGAGCCATCCTAAAAATGGGTGGGTCTGTTTCTCTGGGCTGGGTCCTGGACTGCTTAAAAAGGAAAAAGTGAGATGAGCGTGACGTTCATCATCCTGCTTCCTACCTGTGGATGGATGCAGTGTGACTGGATGCCTCCAGCTTCTCCTACACCCATTTTCCTGCCTTGCTGGACGATGACCACAGATGGTGAGCTGAAATGGATCTTTTCCCCCTTAGGTTGCTTTTGTCAAGGTATTTCATCACAGCAACGGAACAAGAGATAAAGGCAGGCTTCTCCCGTCTTGCAACTTCATAAAGAGTGTTGGGAAGGTTTTCAGTGTTCAAGGCCTTGAACTGATGGTGATAATTCTGAAGTTACACAGATGCTCTTTGCTTTCTGAATAAGATTATGTATTCACTACTGAAAGGGTTTTGCAGGCCCTGGGAGTGGGAGCAGCAACACAGAACCGTGGTTCTTGAAGGGAAGAAACTACAAAACTCACTGACAGCGCAACTTTAATGCTTATTTAAGATACTATCTATTCTAATAATGTTAGAACAACTTGAGAGATTGTTTTTGTGAATGCTGTAAAACATCTTGTAATAAGTATATAAAGCAGTGGCACTTCTTGTACCCATTCTTATGAGATTAAGCTGTAATCGGAATATTTCCATCTTTCCCTCCTACTCAAAGCATTTCTTCCTTCAGCATTCTCTGGAAGCTTCCTATCTGCTCTTTGGTTATTGCTGTCACCTACTGTCTTGAAATAAAACTGCAGAGGGTTTGCCTTTTCCCAAGAGATTCCCAGTGTTGTGCACTTAAGTAGAAACAATTATTGAGGAGTGTAATGGCACTCAAATTTTTCCTCAGAAGATTTTTGATAGTACAGCCTTCTGAAATAGAATACAATAAGAGTAGCAGGAGAAATGGCAGACAGATTTGTTAACACACACGTACACTGAGACCCACAAAGGGGCAGTTAAACTCAGATGGTTAAAGCTCCCCATAGGAGAGGAATGTAGGAGGAATATAGGTGTAGAGGGGTAGGAAATGATTTTAGGAGTGATGTGTAGTAAAGAGAAGAGCTAATGGCCTGTGATAAAATTCTTCCAGCCGTAGGCATGATGCCTAATTTTCAGTCTCATCTGTGATTTTAACTTTTAGTAAGAAGGTGATTTGCTCCATCTTCAGTGGTCCACTCTTTAAGCAGTGATGATGACTTCAGAGCTTCATCCAGTATCTGCTGACTCTGAAGTGACTTGAATATAAAATTTCAGCATTCCAAGATACTGTGTTTGGAGCTACTCTTTCCTCAGTGTTGAGAGGAGTAGCAGTTGTTTACAGCACTATGAACTGAGTACACCCTGGGAGAGATGATAGCTAGCCTGCATGCTATTGCAGAAGACGTACACCGGGAAAGCAGTGAGGGCTCAGGAGTCCTGGTGCCTGCTGTGCATTTGCCGTCATGAGTTTGATACCTGTTTTTACTCATCCAGCTCATAAGCCTAGACTTGATGCTCTGAAATCCCATTCTAGATTTCACAGTTTTTATTAGGCACTTAAGATACTAAACACAGTCCTCCTGCGTGATAGTTTATTACTTTGGACCAAAGTATATTATTTCTTAATATGACTCTGTTGGAAAGAGTTCCCAATTTTCATTGTTTGAGAAGACAGCATTGCTAGTTGCTTTTGCTCAGTTAGAAGACGCAGATCAGAAAACTGTCTGTTGTTAATACTTTAACCAGAATAACGCTCCCCAGCTTGCTGAGTTATTTTTGTCCTATCTTAGTTCAATTTTGTGCTTGTAGCACATACTAAGATAGCAAGTCAACTGTTCTACCTACAAAGTTCTAAATTTCAGAACAATACAAAAATAGCCCACCAGTTTTGGCTCTTAAAAGATTTACAATTATACTCTTTAATAATTATAAACTATTCATTCTTTATAACTGTAGTGGTTAAACTAAAGTCAACTACACTTGAGACCTTGGTTTTCTGGTTTAATTTTTAACATCCTTTATATATGTGATTGCTGAGACACGTGGTAGAGGGAGGAATGGGATAAAAATGAATCTAGACCTACCATTATTGGCTGCTTAGATATTCTCCCTCTTCAGGTCGGCATGACTCCTACCCATTGACTTTCCTGTTTTCAGATGGGTATCTGTGAGCTGTTCAAGCCACTCTTACAGGATTTTGCAAGGAAAATCTGAAGGCTTAGACTCCAGTGACAGACTTAGTTAAATAGAGAACACTATCCCTATCCTTCCAACTGTTAATTTAGTATGGAAAAGGTACATCTATCAGGTTTATTTGGTTGTAGCAAACTGACCATAATTTTGTTATCTTCTTGTACCTGAAACTTTCATCTAGTAATTCAGTTTTGTTAAACATTGCTCTCAGTGCCCTGTTGGTTCTCCAGTTATCACTGTTGCTTTTCCTGAGTGAATCCTGGGTGAAGGTGTATGGCGGTTTCAGTGATTAAAGTTGAGGCTCTGTAGTCAGACTTCTGTTTTGAATTCTGGCATAGTTTGCCCTGTGATCTTGGGCACATTCCGTTTAAATGCTGTGGATTTCAGTTGCTAGGGTAGAATTTAGAAATTACCTAGTAGGCTTGTTGTAGCAGTTAAATGTAGATAAATAGATAATGTATTTTGTGAGTTAATTAGTTTATGTAAAGTCAGGGATATTTCATCCATCTTGGGAATGTTCCTTATTTCGTTTGTCTTTGACTTTCTGGGTCTAGAGAAACAATTAATAACTGAGTATTCAAATATAGGATCTAATATGTATAAATGTGTCCAAATGATCTGTAGTCTTACAGTGCCAGGCAGGTTAGATGATTATGCAGGGTGGGTTCAAGGAAAGCCTTCCATGGACCGTTTATTAGAGATACTTGGTCTGATCCACCCTCTTAGCTACCACAAATAAGCCTTGAAGTCAGGCTCTGTAGAAATGGACATTAGACACTTGGTTGTGAAATAATTGATTTTTGGGGTTGGGAACCTTTCTTTTTCTACCAGGTTGTAAACTATGTGATATGAGAACCTTCCCTTTCTACCCCTTCTGGTCTCTAGCAGCTTATGCCTTGCCTAGAAGCTTGTGGTGAATATCTGTCACATGACTGAGTAAACTCTTATATTAGCATTGAACAGCCTGAGATATGAACTGGATATGACTTATTCAGGTCACACCTTTTGTGCCATGGTTGTAAGTGGACCCCAAGTTTTCAGTCTCCTGCACTGTGCCTTCTCTGTTCTTTATATACAACGTGAAGGTGTAAAGAGTAGATGAATTGATTGGCATTATCTACAGATGACTGGTACAGAGGGAGAACACACATTCCCGAGAGCTAGTGTGGGCAGGGAAAGACATATAGATAATAAGTACAGAAAGACTTCATGAAAGAAAGAGCATTTAAACTGGAGTAATGAATATTTTAGATATACCTTGAAATGTATCATTTTAGTCTCAATAAATTAATCTCAACATTTCAGTACATTATTAAAATAAACATGCTGGCTAACAATCTTGTCTTATTTCAGTGAACAATGTGGGAATGTCATACGAGTATCCAGAATACTTTTTAGAAATTCCTGACTTGGACAATGTGAGTCTTTCTTTGTTTATTATGTTAACAAAAGAATACATGAAAGTATCGGTGAGACAGTATGGAAGATTAATTCAGATTGAACATCAGAGTCCAGCTGTTTACAGTTCATAGCTTGGCTCTTGTGGGCTAGTTTATTTGCCCACAAATGTAAAATAGGCAGCTTCATAGAAATGGTAGAAGGATTGAATGAAAAAATATTTATAATGTCATTTATACAGTGCCAGGATCAATAATAACTGTAATTTCATTATTATTATTTTTATTAGATTAAGATAGCTCTATTTTAAGTATTGGGACATCAAAAATCAGTTTAAAAACTAATAAATATGTTAATATATAGCAGCATAGTTGAAGTAAACTAGCTTTACCAAAATGAAAGCTGCATCCTTGATACATGCATAACCCGTTAATGAAAACTAAGAAGTCACGTCCTTGAAGGACCATGACAGTTTTTAAAATCAATTGAAACTCTTAACTCCAATCATCTCCACTTTCCCTATTAGTTGAGAGGAAATTACTAAGTGTTTTATTTTGGATTTAATGTGTCTCTTCACTTTCAAATTTGACTTGCTCATTTACCTTACATTTTCCATATTAGTATGAATTGCTGCTTTTGTTACACATATTATAACATTGAGATAAACCAAAAATCTACCTCTTGACTCCAGCTCCTACTGTATTTATAGTTTTTTGCAATATCTAAAGAAGCTTCAGATGTGTCCCCCCCAAGTATATTTGTAACATCATTACTTTCCTAATAAAATTATATTATTCCATTTCTTACAGACCATCAAGAAACTGATAAATATTAATGTTCTTTCTGTTTGCAAGGTAAGCAAATATGTTAGAAATCTGTCATGATTTTTGGCTCTTTCTGTCTAAAAACAACAACAACAACTGGTATGGAGTCTGTTGGCTCACTTCTGTCAACTCTTATTTACCATGTGTATTCCAGGTGAATATGATCTGTCACCAAGGGGGAGGAAAAAAAAGATCCCAAACCTGCTTATCTTAGTTTGCTTTCTAACATCCTAACAATTCTCATGTGTCTTCTGTGCACATTCACAATGATAGTTACCAGGACTGACTGGAAAACCTTGTTTAGGTTAAAGGCTGATTGACCTGAGCCACTTGCTCATGCTGGTTTGTTTCCATCCAGATGTATGTAGTAGTTCACTGTTGTATAGGAAGTCTAGAAACAGTTGACAGAAGTTTCTGTCCCGCCCAGTCCCGCAGTCATTCAGTCCCAAAGAAATACACAGAGGTCTACAGTCATATAAACTGGTTAGCCTGTTAGCTCAGGCTTTTTATTAGCTAATTCTTACATCTCATATTGGCCCATTCTTCTCATCTATGTTAGCTATGTGGCTTTGTACCTTTATCAGTGAGGCATTCTCATCTTGCTTCCTCTGCATCTAGGTGACGATTGCAGACTGAGCTTTTCTCTTCCCAGAATTCTCTTGTTCTCGTTGCCCCACCTCTACTTCCTGCCTGGCTACTATCTAATCAGTGTTTTATAAAATACAAGTGACAAATCTTTACCAAATACAAGACCATTGTCCCATAGCAAGAAACCAATGAGAGTAATTTTTATTAGCTGTCCATAATAACCAACCAGGATTGCCTGGCATGGTGGCAAATGTCTTTCATCTCAGCACTAAGAGACAGAGGCAGGCAGAGCTCTGTGAGTTCAAGTACAACCTGGTCTACCTAATGAGTTCTAGGCTAGCTAGTGTGACATAGTGAGAACAAGTCTCAAAAACATAACAAAATAAGAATAACAAAGATATCCAGCCTGGGGCTGAGTGATGGTGGTGCACTCATTTAATCCCAGCACTCAGGAGTCAGAGGCTGGTGGATCTTTGTGAGTTCAAGGCCAGCCTGGTCTACAACATGAGTTCTAGGACAGCCAGGGCTGTTACACAGAGAAACCCTGTCTTGATAAACAAAAACAAAAAGATATCCATCCTGGTCAATAGTTGCTCAACATATGTTATAGTAATATTGAAAATGGATGAAATTTATGCCCTGGCAATGCTGAAGCAGACATGGGCAGCTTGTATATGGTGGTTCTGTTGAACTTGTCCATATTGGACTTCATGTTCTTAGTTGATGAGGAGGACTGGCCAGGTCTCTTCCTCAGAAGGGCATCAGTTCTCATTAGAGGTGGTTGTGAGCCACCATGTGGTTGCTGGGAATTGAACTCAGAACCTGTGGAAGAGCAGGCATGCTCTTCTGAGCCATCTTTTCATATTACTCAGCGTATAACACAAGATTACACTGCGACTTTGCAAAAGGAGCATAGAAAGAGTATAAACACCTAAGCTCTGCTCACACAGAACCAGTGGAGGTTCATTCTGAGTCATTTACACCAAATGAGGGGCAGTGTTGCCAGAGGCTGAAGTCCCATGAGTGGTGTCAGACACCTTAAATGTGAACATTCTTGTAGAAAGCCACTACACTTTGAGTATGTTACACGTATATATACTAGTTTTGGTAAGGAAATGGTGGGATCTTGGTGTTTTCTTTATTCTGAATTTTCAAGGAAAACTATCTCCATGTCTTCATATCCCAAGAGAAACAAGCAAAGACCCTCACATGGCAGGTTTAAGTCCAAGAACCTAGTACTATTACACCTGGCCTGACTTTTCATGTATGACTTTGATTTCCCTGTATAATGTAAATGTTTAGATGTGTTAATTCAGTGCTTACAGATAAAGAATGTTGGTTAGTTTATTACTTAAAAGATCACTCAAATGTATTATGTAGTAAAATGGCAAATATTTTTGTTCAATACTACACTGTATTTCTTCCCTTGTTATGATCAAGGGTCCTTCCCCCACTCCTGTATGTGTGTGTGTGTTGTGTGTGTGTGTGTTTGTGTAGTTTGGCTTTTATATAAACTGAAGTTTAAGCACGCAGATGATTAACCAGTGGAGATGTGAGTAGATGAAGACCAAGACCCATATTTGTGAAACTGTTACTTTTGCTAATAGGAATATATTAAATAGTTTTAAGGGCATTTTCTTTACCAGATTCATATAAATGTTCATTCTTTAATAACCTCCCTAGGATTTCAGTATAATTAAGGAACTACCATTTTTAGTCATTTTAGTCTTGGAGTAAATTACTCTTCACTTTACTTTCATCTGTAAATTGACGATGATATTTCTTTACCTCAGTGTCTTGTTTGAATGAAGCAAGGTAATATCTCTAAAACTCAGAGTTGGGGATGCTTGCTTAGTAGGCCAAAGCCCTGGGTTCAGTCCTTAGAACTTCATAAAACCGGATATGCTTATGTGTACCTTACGAAGTGGAATAAAAGGTAGGAGGGCCAGAAATTGGAGATCATTCTTGGCCAGGCTGAACTACATGAGACCCTGAGGAGAATGTCAAAGAGGAGTAAAGACTTGGACACACAGACAGACAAGCAGACAGACAGAAGGGGAGGGAAAGAAGGGAAAGAGAGAGAGAGAGAGAACCTAAAAATGTTATTATTGCTATTAAACTCAAAAACTGATATTTATTGTTAAATACATGCAAAAAATTATGTTATTCTTTTTTAAAATAAAAATTAATTTTTTAAAATAAAAACTAATATAAATACTCTTCCTTCCTTCCTTCCTTTCTTCCTTCTTTTCTTAGTTTTTTTAGACATGATTTCTCAGTGAAACAGTCCTGACTGTCATGGAACTTGCTTTGTAGACCAGACTGGCCTTGAACTCACTGAGATCTGCCTGCTTCTGCTCCCCAAGTGCTGGGTTTCCTTTTAAAATGAATGGTTCTGCTGCTGTTCTGATTTTTTTTATGATGTATTTGATCAAATGCCTGAAACTAATGACTGTGAAGGCAGTGTGAGGTGTTTCACAGTATGTTAATGAGAAAGCCTTGTTCGAGTGCTTAAGCTTTGTGTTGTAGAATTCTTAGTACCAGCTATGGGTTTATCTGCTGATAACTTCTACTCTCCGTCAGTCAGCTGTGTAGGGTTTTATTCTGGATCCCCGTCTCTTTTCTTGTAGTCCTGCCCGCTAACACTTCATTGGTTAAAATGCTGGCCTCCTGTTTCCCACACCATGAAGTTTTTGGCTAGCCATCTGTAGAATAAAAGGCCAGAGTTCTGCCCTTAGTTCTGGAGCTTGTTCGGCTCTGTGGCCACAGACTGTGTCCTTTACACAGCACCTTAGCCCATAACAGCATGTGATCCATCTCATCATTGCTTAACGACCAAACAGTGCTTGTGTGTGTCGTGGACAAAATATCACAGATCCAACAGCCTGCAAAGTGTCTAGCCCATTTTAAAAATGATGACAAACACCAGGGGTCATACCTGTTAATCCCAGGATTTAGGGGACTAAGGCCAGAGAATCAAGAGTTTGAGGCCAGCCTGGTCTACATGGTGAGCCCCTATTTTAAGAGAAGGGGGGAGGAACTAGGAATGGGATACTGTCCCTAATATCATAGTGTATTTTACAGATTATCTCCCTCTCTATTTTTCTTCTTCCCCATTCTCTTTTGAATTGGCATATGTAAACTGGTTCTCATGAACTGTATTCATGGACACAGATGTTCATTTTTTTAAATACTTGTGAGCCATCCTGAGGGGAAGATTTGGATATAAGCTTAAAATTTATATAAGCCGTCTTTTGTAGACCATATCCTATTTTAGAAGCACTAAAGGAGTTTAATGTTTAAAATACTTCCTCAATAAGTTACATAATCATCCTTTTAGTCAGTCGTAAGTATGGATCTAAATTTTTTTATATCATTATGGTGTAAACTTTGAATGGACAAGCATTCAGAATTCCTGGTTCATGATGCCCATTGACTCATGGAGCATGGTGCACATTTGGTTTGGTTTGTTGTACTGTGGGTAGGATCAATAACATCACCTCCGTGGTACCATGCAGATATGAAAATGGTTTGATTAGAGCAGTGAGAGTGATCAATGAGCTGTGGTAAACCAAGAGGTGGAAGAGGATGTGAGGTCAGGATTGTACAGGAACTTGAGTGTTCAGCAGATGGAGAACCATAGAGAGCTGCACAGTTCAGTGTGTGTGAGACAAAGCTAATGGTAAATGACAGAGCACTCAGTTTTCTATGACTTATGTGTTAACTTACTTATACTGAGGAAGGGCATTCCCCGTGTTTAAGCTGTATGGCGATGCTTCTGAGTTTAAGCTCTTATGATGCTGTGATTTGCCCCAGAAGCTATTTTGATGACTTGTACTGATTGTTCTTAAATGGATTGCATTTTGTTGCCAAGGTCAGAACCACATTTTCAGTAGCAGTGATGGCTGGGAGCCCTTGGAGTAACTTAAAAGGAGATGAAAACTGGTTTGGTTACAGGATCTTAGGTTTTATGGTGGTTGGGCATCAGAGGAACTAAGACACAGGTATCTGGCCTGCAGCTACAGTAAATGTTTTCGGTGAGAGTAGAACAGTCTCCCCAACATCAGGTTCATCTTTTTTATATCTGCACCAAATGATATGGTAGTGAATAAGGAGCGAACCAGGAGATGCTGGTGACATTAGCCTGCCTTGTGGTTTGAGGTTCATGCTCAAAAATAGAGGTAGAGCCCCAACATCTTGTTGAAAGATCCATGTGCTCCTACCCTGTGTGAGTAGGTCAGGTGATTGTAAAGATCATGTAAGCCCTGCATTATAATAGTAAATTAATCCTGAACTCAAAAGAATTTCAGGTTATCACTGGATAAAGAGATGATCCAGGGGAATATTGGGGAAGAAATATTGATGGCCACACACCCCTTGTGTTTAATAGTAAACAGCTCTCCCAGGCTATTTTTGAAAGATGTGCTTATTTTGTACTCTGTGTGTGTGTGTGTGTGTGTGTGTGTGTGTGTGTGTGTGCGCGCACGTGCCCATCCCTGCCTAAGTTTATGTGTACTCCATGAGTACAGGAACCCACAGAAGCAAGAAGAGGGTGTTGGATTCTGTGTACTGGATGGTTGTAAACCACTATGTGGGGACTGAGAACCAAATCTAGGTCTTCTGCAAGAACAGTAAGTGGTCTCAACCACTGAGCCCTCTCTCAGTCCTGGTTGCTTCTCCATTGAATCTTGTTCCATGGCTTGGGCTTTTTCCGTGTGGCTCACTTCATTAGTCTTTGCTTTCACAAGGATTCTTCAAAGTCTTGTTGCTTGCTCTTCCAGTGCATCCAGATGCTTTATGGATTAAATTTAGCCTTGTTTTTGTTCCCTGTATAACAGGTAAGTGGTAGAAATTCTTGAGAGGTGGCCTGTATGGCAGATAGATCAGACTTTAAGAGAAGTCCTACCACGTAGTGTTTCCCCCCAGTTTCAGATGTTCTTTGACTAAAATCTTGAGTAAACCTCATCAGAACAATGACTTTCACTCCAAATATAGTGTGACTTAAGAACAGACTTGATGATATAAAACCTGCCTCATGTCAAATAGTTCTTGTTTTGTGCCTGGTAGGATTTCCTTCCCTAAATACAGAGAATTTACAAATGAAATTGTTAAACTGCTAATGTACTGCCTGGAAAATGGGAGTGGAGCCACAGCTCCAGAGTCCAGCAAATGGAAGGCTAGCTTCTGACTATATGGGGTTCTACAGCATTCCACAGGCAAAACTCATCCTGTTTGTACTGCTTCTTTCTGTTTTGATAGCTTGTTTTCAGTATCTTCCATTTGGGGTTCTCTTCCTCTGTCAAACTGTACATGTCTTTAATTCTTGAAATCATCGTCTTAGGACTTCAAGAAAAGATAGACACTTCTCTCCTTTCCAGACAAGCACTGTCCACATGATAAACCTTAACTCCTCACAGCCCCTGCCTAAGGAAGGCAAAACATTCCTTCCCATGGTCCTCACCCCTGAAGCTCCTGCGGTCCTTGGTAAAACAGTAAAAGCTAGAAAATCAAGGCTTCCATCCTAGCAGAGAGAATATTCTAACCTTCATAATTACCTTTCTTAGAACAGAAAAGAAAATGTGTGGTGGTATAACCCAGGTAAAATTCATGAACACCTCCACTTGAGTAAAGGCTATTGCATTTTGGTATTTGCTTTGTTGAGGAATAGAAAGGTGCAGTCTCAAGTCAAGAGTAGAAAGTTGGCTGTTCCTTTGTCAAACACTCAACCAGTGTGTGACTGGAAATCTTGTCATAGTAGGACTGGAGTGACAGGGACCTCTGTCTCTTCTAGACTGTTAAGCTTGGAGTCACATTGGCCCATGGCACACTGCATGGCTTCTCTTGACTCTGCAGTTCTTTGTGTGGAGCTGTTTACATGTGAGCTTTGGCACTGTGAACATTGGCACCAGTCATGCTTGTTCCCTGCCTTATGCTAAGCAGTTCACAGCTTGTTTTCCTACAAACAGATGAATGCATTTTAAATATTAAAGCTTCTAGTTCTTTAAAGAATCACACTAAGTCTAAGTGTGACGTTCTAGTGGTGAACAAGGGTCAGTTGAAGTAAATTGTTACAGGCAATGGATGGTCTGTGACTGGATATGGCTACCAGCATGTTTCGGTTGATTCAGTTTCCAAAAGCAGAAAGCTTTACATTCATATATATAGCTTCACTTGGGAAAAATCTGGAAATTATGTGACACAGACTTCACGAGCTGTGTAGCAGTGACTATGTGAGCAGTTCTGCCTGGCTTCACAGCAGCCCTACTGATCTCTGTTGTGTGATCAGTGCTTCTAGATGTCTTGAGTGTTAATGCCCCTCCAGGTGACCCCTTGTCTTCCTGCTACTTAAACTGAGCAGTTGCTTAGTGGACTTGAAGGAGCAGAGGGGCTTGGGCCAAATCAACTACTCTGTCTTGGTCCATTTGCTGCTGGTATAACAAGAAAAATGCCTCTGACTGCTGGATCTAAAGAACCAACGTATATTTCTCACACTGGAAGGGTGAAAAGTTCAGTATTGAGGTGCTCATATAGTCAGTGTCTAAAGAGGACCCAGACCTCATAGCTGGTGCTCTCCTCCTGTGTCCTCACATGGTGGTGAAGGGGAAGTAAATAGCTTTCATTAAATCTCTGTAAGGATATCAGTCCCGATTGTGAAGAGATTATTCTCATGATGTGATTAATCTGCCCAAAGCACCCATCTTTAGTGCACTGTTGAGGTTTCCACCTATGAACTTTGTGAAGACACAAGCATTTTTGTGATTCTCTGAAACCCAAATAGAACCTTGAGAGGTGGCTCGCTCTCTCTCTTTTCAGGTGAGTGCTGTCAAAACAGTATTGCCTGAACTGCCTGCTCCCGTCAAAGTCCTTTTACACTCTTTTGAAAAGTTGTTTTCTCCATGCCACCATGCCTTCATGGTAGGCCAGTTACCAAAAATACCTAGTGCTGTGCCTTGCCCAACACGTAAATGTTTGGATGAGTGGTCAATAGGTGGAAAGCACCAAATCATTCATTTTCTTTCATAAGTGTGGATATGCCTCGAGCAGGTAACACAGTACCAGTAGGGGGAGCCTCGTATTCGTTTGGAAATTTATGAGAGAGTTTTGTTCCTCAGTTTAATTGTATTTAATTTAGGAATTTGCTAGAAATGTATCCTGATATTCTGCTCCCATATAACATTAGGAAATTACTTAATAAATCCTAAGTAGAATGTGTCCTTCAACACTGGTTCCCCCATTTGACTCTTTTCTGGATTAAGATATTCCAAGTTAATAGTGAGAGTCTTAATTCATATTGAATCCAGCTGTCTTCCTGATACTTTAAATTTTCAAATTCCTGGTACATTTAGCCTTTAGGGATGACTGCCTCAGACACATTGGAGGCAGAGTATTTCCAAACTGTAGAACAGTGCTTCTTCCAAACAAGAAAACATCCTTGTAGATTGATTTTTGAAGCTCTCTTTAGCTCATAAGGAAATGTCTTTCATATGGGTGAAAACATGGTAGTATCTTGAACTTTAGGAATTGTTTTCTCCTTTCAACATCTGTCATTTTTAAGAAGTTGTCACCTTGTTTGGAAGTGGGGGGCGATAATAGAAGTGCCTGGCGGTGGTGGCACATGCCTTTATGCCAGCACTTGGGAGGCAGAGGCAGGTGGATCTCTGTGAGTTCAAGGTCAGCCTGGTCTACAAAGTGAGTTCCAGGACAGGTTCCAAGGCTATGCATAGAAACCCTGTGTAACCCTCCCAGACAAAAAAAGAAATACTTAGGATATTCAAGTATTGTACCTTGGGAAACACCAAGTGATACTCTGCCCAGTCTTTATAATTTTTGTTGAGAATGCATGAATTAGGGCTTTAGGTTTGGCATTGTTAACAAGCAGCTCTCTTCTGGGAAGTTTTTTTCCATTTTGTTATATTATTTCAATGTAGATCCAAGTGGGATTTATTGGACATGGAAAAACTACGGCCTGGGGCAGCTCTCCAGACTAAGAACTCTGAACTTCCTCAAAGACTTGAGCACCAAGAAAAGGCAAAATCAAATAATACTTAGAGATGGCAGAGTGCTCTTAAAACTGTATCTAATTAAGCTTTTCACCCCCTGTGCAGTAAATACTCTGTTAGTTATACAGGTGAGATTCTAAGAATTAATAATTAAGCTGTGTTCTCACTTCCTCACCTCCATGGAGCTCAAATTATACAGCTTGCCAAAGGAAGTGTATATTATGTCATTTCTGGTGTGGTTTCCAGTAGAGGTTCTCATCTCCATTTCTCAAAGTGTGGGGCGGGGCATTATAGAGCATTATTAATTCACAACTATACTATGATTTTTTTTTAAAGTTGCTCCTTTTTCACTTGAACACTTGTTTCAGATTTTTGTATGTAAGAAACTGTTTCCTTCTGAGTTGTACAGGTCCATTTCTCAGTTCCCTAAATCCAGACTTGATTAATTTAAGCAGGTTTCTTTGGAGGTAGAGTTAGGGCAGAAGTGAACAAAGTGTCCACTGAAGATGTCCTAATTTTGCTCATGAAAAGCCTGCGTTCATGAAGCTGAGCCTATATTATGGGTAACTTGTTCTACTTTATTCCATAGTCACATGTAGTAGTGACACAGATTCTATTAAATCAAGTGTCTTAAATTTGATTGATTGGTCTTTTTCTTGAGCTAGGACCCTGTTATGTAGCTTGGACTGCCCTGGAATTTGGTGTAGGCCAGGCTATCCTCGAACTCAAGATTGTGACTCAGCATCTTGAGTACTGTGATTAAAGGCATACACAGCATTGCCTGGCTCCTTGGGTAACCCAGAGCCTTTGAGCACTACAGGAGTGTTGTGACACACAGCCAAGTACCAGAAGCTGCCTAATATAGAAATGTGTATTCTATCGATTTGTACACCAGAGTGGGAACACCGAGACAGCCACCTGGGCATGTAGTTTCTTCTGTCAGCAGGGAGTGCTGCTGTTGAAATAAAAGGAAAAATACTCAGATTAGGCTTTGGCAGTTTTGTTTCTGGTTTGTTTTTGTTTTGTTTTTTTTTTCTAGAAGTAAGGGGAAAAAATAAAATTGTGAGGACTTTACTAATATAAAAGCACTGAGAGGCAGGCAGATCTCTGTGAGTTCGAGACCAACCTGGTCTACAAGAGCTAGTTCCAGGACAGTCTCCAAAGCCACAGAGAAACCCTGTCTCGAAAAACAAAAAACAAAACAAAAAAAAGCACTGCAAGATTGTTGCCAAAAATATTTGAAAGCTATATGAACACTAAGAAGAAAATAAATCCTGTGTAATCCTGGCCACAGATGGCTATATTTTAATATATTTTCAAGGATTTTTCTAGGCCAACAAGTTTATTTTAAAGTCATGTATTTCAATTAAATGATTTAATAATAGTGTTCGTGATTTTGTATGGGGTAAATAAACTTCATATTTCTTTCCCAGCCAGATTATGCATATGTGTACCAGTAAATATTTTACTCTTGAAAATGTGGCTTTCTCCTATGAATTCTAGTTTAAGCTGTTATGAAGCCCTTCATGTATCTGTGTACATTTATATACTGTGTGCCACTTGCAAAGTGATACTAGAGCTACATGTGAGACAATGTATATTAACTTTTTAGATTTTAAAGTGTCTTTGTCTTATTTTTGTAGTGTGGATTAGTGAAAACATTACTATAAATGTTTATGTGTAGTTATGAAACATTTGTGTTTTCCTGCACAAATGAAGTTCTCATTATTGTAAAAGTCCTTTTGGGATGACTTCCGTCTTTGGGGAAAACAGTGTGTTAACTTTTCTGTTGCTGTGCTAAAACACAGTGATCAAGGCAGCGTGTAGAAGAAGTTTGTTTGGGCTCTAGAGGAGTAAGAGGCCATTGTGGTGGGGAAGCATGGCATCAAGTTGCACGCTAAGGGCTGGAGCAGCGAATTCTTAGCCTAAGAGTTCACTTCTTGAACCACACCCAGAGCCAACTGGAAATAACACAAGTATTTAAGCCCTCAAAGCTGCTTCCTGTGACATGCTTCCTCCAAGGCTGTACCTCCTAAGCCTCCTTAAAGAATAGCACCAACTGGGGAGCAAGTTCAAATACACGAGCCTGTGGGGACATTCTCATTCCAACCACCATAGAATGGAATTAAAATTACTTGCTGTGCATTTGTTGCGGCAACCTCAAGTGAAAGGAAAAAAGGCTAGAAGTCACATTTATTATTACTATGTACCTAATATTCTTAACCACTGCGCTCACAAATTGTGATAACATCATTTTAGAAATATGTAATGAGAAACAACAGACTTCCTGGCTTAGTAATTATCACCTGCAGATGGTCTAAAATTAGCATATTGAATTAGCTACAGAAACACCCTGTGAGCTGTGAAGTGGAGTGCAGATGGACGGTGAAATTTCATAATAATATTTGGTATATGGGTATAGATACCCATATATTAAGATACTAGTCAATAAATGCAAAGTAAAATGAGACTTAACAACTTAAAATGTCCTATGTAAATGTGATGTTAGAAAGAATTTAACCTAATGTGAACATAGTGAAGTCTGTCTACTTATATGTTGAATATTTTTTTAAATGATTTGTGTATATGTGCTCAAGAAAAGAAGGCCTGGAGTTGAATTTATCACTTAGAGTCTGATTGGCAGAAAAGGTAATGTCAGGGCTTCAGTTGGTTTTATAAAAGCAGAAAGTGTTCAAATTAACTTTTCAGTGTTAATGATGTTTGACTTTTTTTTTTTCATGAACTTCCATAATCTATGTAGCTCTACCTGGTTCCTAGCTGTAACTGCTCCTTTTTCTAAGCACCAGTGCCCTGTCTGCTCATAGGAGTATCCTGTTGTGGGTCTTGAGTTCTCACCCACACTGGTGACTGCAGATAAAAGAGAAGGATAGCTCCTTACTCTGTAGTGTTGCTCCCAGCTCTCAGTTGATATGCAGAGAGTATTTTGAGTGTCTTTATCTCCTGAGGTTTTGTTTGTTTGTTTGTTTTGGTTTTGTTTTTGGTTTTTCGAGACGGGGGTTTCTCTGTAGCTTTGGAGCCTGTCCTGGAACTAGCTCTTGTAGACCAGGCTGGCCTTGAACTTCAGAGATCCGTCTGCCTCTGCCTCCGCCTCCCGAGTGCTGGCACTCCTGAGTTTTGTAGAGTCGCATCAAGAGTACTTTGTGATTTTAGTTCTTCTAAAACTATGAATTTGTAAAATTCTTCTGCTTTGAGTGTTCAAGTTTTATTTGCTTGTTTTGGGTAAATACAGAGTTTTAATCATCACTACAACCTAATCTTAGAATTATTCCACTACCCTAAGGAGATCTCAAATGAAATATTTTAAAATACTGAAAGAAATGTCCAGAAACTTTGGTATGGTCAGTTGCAATGGATGACCTTGAAATGTGTTTCTGACCTTGGTTCTAAACTATGGGGCAAGTAATGCTTAGGTGTAGCACTGGGTGCTAAAGGGTAGTGTAGTGTGATTGTGGGGGACACCAGTGTCCCTTCAGAGGTCTTTGTGGTGTGTTGCTTGTCGGGTCTCTCATGCACGTGCGTGCACACACACATATACACATCTTTATTCCAAGTTAAGAATGATGTATTTAAATCTTCATTTAACATATTAGGACTTCAGAGAAGAACATAGCTCAGAACGGCTAGAATTAGGGCCTGAGTGCACAGTTGCCTTAACATTCTTTGGTTATGTATTAAATAGCTGTTGTTTACCCCCGGAAAGGCAAATTTTGGGAAATACATGAGCAAAGTTGAAATTCATATTTAATCTGAAAAGGAAAGAGAAAGTGACTGTGTTGGGAAGACAAACTCTGAAGTCAACTTTTACTTTAACTTGGTTCTATCATGTCTAGTTTGAAGCCCAGTAGGGACATTTTGAATTGGATCAAAGAAATTGAGAAAATTGGAGAGGACTATCTTTTCGAAACTGTAAACTATTTAATCTTTTGGGGAAGGAGTCGTGAAATGTTAACACGTAAATGGTCAGTCTTGGTAGTTAGAATTTTGGCTAAAAGACTGGGTACCTATGGCAGTAGTATATACCTGCTTAACATGGGAAAAAGGCCTCAAGGTTCATGCCGGCACTGCAGAACAAACAAAAAAGAATATTGGATAAGTCTTGTAACAGTTACATTCACAACATAAACAGAACCAAAATGGGTTATTTGTCAGGTTCAGTGCAGGTAACAATCAGGGTGCTCAGTGGAGCAGGTACTGAGAGTGGTAGCTCCTCTGTCCCTAGGGATCCTTCCTCTTATCCTGTCACCCTACCACATATGGCATTCACTTTGATGTTATGGTGACTCCTTCCCTTACATCCACTTTCTACATATAAAGAAGAGGAAAAGGTGGCGGAGAAGACAACCTATTTTCCTTTTTGGAGTCCATGACCAAGACATTGTGTGTCCTACTTTTTATAACGTAGTTATAAGCCACATGCAGTTGTCAGAGAAATTGTAAAACATGCTTTTTGTTAGTTTTTTGTTTTTTTATGGGAGCCTCCAAGAGTGGGATAGAGGTTATATGCTCTGAAACTTTTTATCTGCAGTTTAATAAGGAAAGAGTCTCTGCCTCATGACCCTATGAGGGTAAATTATATAAAAACACAGACTGTGTGTTTTCAGTATAGATTCCATTCTATACTTACTTTACAGTTTCTCCTTTTGCACCTGGGCCAGAAGATTTGGTCAGATCTTTATTTCTGTTGAAATGTTTTCCCTAAACTCTGAAGCTAGTCCTTTGCTCTGAAATTGGTGATACGTCAATCCCTTATTTTATTTTATTTTTAATGATATGGTGACAGCTCGAGCGCAGTCACTGAGTGCACGACCATCTCCGGAGCTGGCCTTTGTACATCCACATTGTACACTCGCTGCAGAAAGTCTTCATGACCTTTTCTTCAGAGTATTTCTATGAAAAACAGTCTTTTATCAATATGCTGTCATTTTAATTGGTGCATGATATTGCTCAATATAAAAGGCTTAAAATGGCTGGGCGTTGGTGGCGCATGCCTTTAATCCCAGCACTCGGGAGGCAGAGGCAGGTGGATGAGTTCGAGACCAGCCTGGGCTACAAAGCTAGTTCCGGGACAAGCTCCAAAGCTACAGAGAAACCTGTCTCGAAAAACCAAAAAAAAAAAAAAAAAAAAGGCTTAAAATGTTTATGCTTGCCAAGCATTTCAGCTTCTTGTGTTGCTTAGAAGACCAACACAAGGTGAGTCAAGACTTGATTAACTGTGAGGTCATCCTGACAATGATTGCATGCACTTCTAACTTTTCTTGAAGAATAATATCACCAAGCAGTTCAGTGATAGCCTATCTCATCATTGCGTATATTTGGCCAGTAATTATGAAGTTGCTGAACTGCACATATCACCTTTTCATTGTTGGTTACTACAGACTACAAATGGTTAAAGTTACAGATGTTTTTGCTCACAGCTAGCTGGACCTCAGAAAAAAATGAATGCACTTACTATTTGCCAAATTTGCTATCATTCACCTCCATAAAGCCTTTTTTGATCAGAAAAGATTATTTGAGGTCTTAATATTAAAAAGCCTAAGTCATCTTGGTAGATGAAATGTTACATGTGATAACATTCATTCTCTTCTGGGATGGACTTTAGAGAAGTCCATGTACTATAGAGTCTTGTTATTTGAAGGTGCCCATGCCAGCCTTACTTTTCAGACAAGGCTTAATCTTGCCACATTCACAGAGAACTTTCTCAGTGAGCTCTCCTTATGTACTCCTAGCACAGTAAAATTAAATGGCATGTATAAAATAAGCTTCTCTCTTTAGAGTGATGCGTGGATTCATGATTCTCTTCTCTTTGGTGTGGGTGGGTGTCCTTCACTCCTTTGTTGTTGTGTCCTCAGCCATCATGAATGTTTTGTTTTGTCTTGCAGGTGACACGCTTGGTGCTGCCTGGAATGGTAGAAAGGTGAGTCACACGCTCACACACAAACACTGTGGATGCAGAGCTCATTATTATTTATAGGGAGAACCCTTTCTTTGAGAATTTCATTAAAGTGACTAATGAACCGAACTCTGTCTTAGCACCAGGCGAATCACACCGTGGAGCATGAGTCATTGGTGGAGGAGGCCTTTTCCACTAGACTTTTTTATTTCCCTCTCTAGGGTTGTGGTGGTTCCTTTAGATCAGGATTAAAAAGCCAGCCTGAGTCACCATCACTAACTCAATTGCCTGCTATTCTGTGGGGGTGGATAGAGTTCCTGGGATATTCCTGGGAATGCCTCCTTAAAGCTGTAGCCACTTAGAGCCTAAATTGGTAGAGTATGCTGAAGTAAGATGCATTCCTCTGGTATTTCCAGAGAGGGAGTGGACACCTGAGGAACAAGGCATGGTGTGAAGTGACAAGATGTTAGAGGAAAAAGCAAAGTCCACTATTATCAATGTTCCAGTTGGAATTAGGTGCCAGGAGAATTCCCTAAAATGTCTTCATTTTTGTTGAGAAATGGGTGGTTGCGTTTTCACATGTGAGATAGATAGCACTGAGTGTAAAGTTTAACTCTGTGTCCTTGTCACAAGAATCTAAATGTTGGCCTCGGCATTCAAAGAAAACCTGCGGAAGAGAGCTGGGTTTGACTGTTGGGCCAGTTTGTCATTTTAATTTAGCACTTCATCAAAGCAGGGGAGGAATGAAACAAGGATCCACTTCTGTTAAAAGACCAGATGCCGGCTGGTGGTGGTGCATACCTTTAATCCCAGCACTCGGGGAAGTGGAGGCAGGTAGATCTGAGTGAGTTCCAGGACTGCGAGGGCTACACAGAGAAACTCCATTTCTGTGCTAGAAGAAGACTAGCAAGTGGATGCATATCAAATCCCTCTGTATGTTGTGCCACATTCTACCTTGTGGGTGAGGAAACAGAGCTTAGGAGTTCATTTATTGATCACATGCAGTGTAGTGACTGATTAAGAAACTGTTTCTCATAAAAGTTGGTTGTGATTCTGTTTTAATGTACTGATTTGTATATTCTAATTGTCTTATTTTAGTAAGGTTTCCCTTTAAAGCCTTCAAGCTGAGTATTGACTGACAGTGGAGTATACTTCCAAAGATAGGACATGAAAATGGCAGTGATCAAACCATACCAGAACTCTTAGAGGGACAGAGTAGAATCCAATACGGATGAAATTTGAGCCATTGTCTTAATGAGTCTTAACTCAATTAATGTCTTAATTGAGTTTTAACATCTACAAATGGCACTATAAAGGAATCTTTGGACTTGGAGTAGGGGCTCAGTTATACAGCATTTATCTAGCATGCCTTAGGATCCATCTCCAACACCAAAAAAAGAAAATAAGGCCATCAAAGTTGTATGCCATAGAAGTGTTATGAAAGAATTTTTAAAAGTGTACTTTGAAAACTATATAAAGGGAAATAGTGGCTATGAAGTCATTTCCTGGAGCAGAAAGTCTTGTATTCATAGAATGGCAAGCCCAGTGCATTGGATTAATTGAAAGTAACTCCACCCCGTTTAGGTCTGCAGAAGGTGAGTACTCAGTGAGATGGGGTGCCATGAAGCACATGATGCAGAGGCAGATCTAGAGACTCTGATCCAGAGATCTAGGGCCATTTCTAGACCTGGCAATGCCACCCATTACAGCTGACATTGGATATGAAAGACCAGCATGAAGAAGGGAATTTATGTTCATCCAGCAGAGCTTACCTTGGAAAATCCAGATGAGTTCAATCCTTGCCTTTCAAGAATTCAAGTTGGTTTTATGCTGACGTTGAGAAACAACCTGGTAGAAAGCCAATAGAAGCTGTGGAAAGCTAGAATCATAGAGGGATTGGTGTTTGTGGTGCTGGCTAAGGACTAGTTAGACATGTTTATTAATCAGTACTCTGTGTTAGAAGAGTGGAGTTTTAGGAGTTAATAGGTATATTCGTCAGTATGTGCTGACTGCAGTCATAGATTAACCCCTAACTTTGTAACTTCATAAATCTTTTCTTTATCACAGTAAAGATTTATTTTCCCTTATTTCTCTAAGTAGTCCATAAGGAATGCCAAGCTCCTTACAAGTGCTCTTACTTAGTGAGAATACCAATCCTATGGAAACCATCATAGAATAGGCTACTTTGGGGAGGTGTAAAGAGCAGCTAGAATGGAATGCTATCCTTTAGAAAGAGCCCTTTGTTGGTGGTTTCTTGGCCCTCTTTCCTTTCAGTGATTCTATTTCTGATGTGTGAGATTTTTCCAAGCCTTAGAACTATAGCCAACCTACTACCACTAAACAAGCATCAATAATCAGACTAAGACATTATTACCAACACACACAGAAAGTGCATAATTACATTATCAGGAAACTTGCTCTCTCTACTTCCCTGGAATTATAAACATTGTGTACAGCTGGAGCCGAGAGGTGGTTGCCATAACAACTGTGGAAAGGCTAAAAAATAGCCTCTTTCATATTGTACTGCTTAAGGTGGAATTATGACATGTTATGTGTTTTAGGGCAGGTAATCTCTTTCATGTGGTAAATGTTTGCAAACTTTCTTTAACAAAGCAATATTTGTATAGTGTGAGCATTTGATTGCTGGTTCTAATTGTATGCCTGACCCCATGTTTCACAGTTCTTTTCTGACATTGAGCTCTGTTTTGATAGTTTCTCTGTGTTCTTAGGAGTTAATTAGAGAACTGTCTACACCAATTTCCGTTTTCCATCTAAGCTTAGAAAACTCTCTAATGACCCTGTAAGAGTGCACTTCTGTCTTCTCTCATGTGTAGTGGAAATGCAAAGAATTGAGATGGAGTCTATATCACAACTCTGACTGGTTAGCAATCTACATGGACTGACCTCTGGCTCTCCTCCCTTCTTCCCTTTGCTGCAGGGTGGGGCAATGCTAAGCTTTCTTGAGTCAAGCCAGAATCTGACTTTTTTCAAAAGAGACTATTCCTCCACAGCCACAGTGTTTATAGAGGTGAGGACAAGGATGCCACAGAGCCTGACAGAATAGTGGGGCATTTATAGAACAAAAGCTTGGCAATTTTTTAAAAAATTCAGGTGACAATTAAAGGGAGTCTTTCGGGGGTCAGGAGTGCCAAAGTCTAAGGGAATCCTGTAAGGAAATTGTAAATGCAAGATGCTGAATTTTACAGGACTGGACAAGCCTGTTGATTGGCTTCTAGGATGACTAATAAAAAGGATGTAACTGTGGAGATGAAGAGGTGTGTCTTTAAGTGGAGTTGATTGTTCTGCTGTTTCGGCAGTACTTTAGTTGCTATAGATCCTCAGTAGTCTGTACCTCCAAGTCACCATCACAGGATGGCTAGCAAGTAAGCGGTGCGGTCAACTACGAATATTGCATCAATGAAAATGTTGCTTTATTTGTTTGTCTGATGTTGTCACAACAACCTAGAAAATGTGTTGAAGTATGGGCAAAGCAGGTTTTCAGTAATAAATAGACCTTCAAAGAAATTCTTAATGTGCTTCTATTGTTCCCAAGCCTCTACAAAGTGAAAGATTAACCAGCTTGACTTATGTTTGTCTCTGTGTGCAATTAAGCATAGCCTATTTTGCCCTTCTGCTTGATGTAACAGAGTTGTCATGAGCCTGGCTGTGCCATGGAAACTGGTTTACCGTCACTAATTCTGCTTAGAAGGAGGATTAGAGCTAGAAAGTAGTTGATTGTAAAGATGAGGCCCTTATACCCCCTAGTCCCAAATATTCAACCCCATTTTTGCATAAGGAGATACCTTATAGAGATTGTGACAGGGCATACTAGTGTTCAATTTGGGGTGCAGACAAAATGAAATAGAATAGTTTTTCCCTGGAGAAGAGAGATTTGAATGCTGTTACTGGCGGTCATAGGAAGGTCTTTGGTAGACAAGTATGCATAATCTCAACAGTTGGTAGGTGGGGGGCTTTCTCTGATGTCATTTAGACACAATCATGAGTTGGCTGTGTATTTACTCACAACTAGTGCATTCTCATTTTATATAGTACTTTGACAGTCTTAAATATGTTTTGATGTATTTTGAAATATAAGGGTTTTTTGTGAAAATACTTGAAAATTTTAACTTCGTAGATCTACACACTAGTAATTTTCTTTTCTCCTCCTTTTATTCTTTTGGATTTTTATTTACTTTTAATTTATATGTAAGGATATTTTTCCTTCATGTAAGTCTGTACACCATATGTAGCCAAAAAAGGTATTGATTCTTTAGCTCTTGGGTTATAGATAACTGCGAACTGCCATGTGAGTTCTGAGAACCAAACTCAGGTCTTTGCAGTAATATCTAGTGTGCCAAGCCATCTCTTCAGCTCCTACACATTTTCAGGCAGAGTAGAATATTTGAGAACCAAAGATCTTAGTTACCTCAAGAATAGGTAAGTAAAAGAATGATTGCATCATTGTGCCATGTTAGTTGTTGAGGTTATTTTATAAAACAGGAGAAGAGCTTTTATTATCTTTACATGACTTTTTCTCTAATGAAGTCATAGCATGAAATTTTAATCTTTTACCTTCAACCTTACACATCATTTGTGGGTAACAGAATAAAAGATGTGACTGTTGTTCAAGGGTATACAGCCACCCCAGCCAGCATGGTTGTAACAGAACATCTGGCTCTAAGCAGCGGTGGCAGGCTGCAGTGTCAAGGACAGCATTGCATGAATCTGCTGCATACAAGCTTTCTTTCTCCTTCCACTGGATGGTTGAGGATAGAGCAGTTCCTGGCTAGCGGTTACTGTGGAGTGATTGTGAGGTTGGAGTTGCTCCTCAGGAAGCATGGTTGCCTGAGCAGCTGCAGCTCTGTGCGCCCACCTCATTGGAACCGCACCCATCCTAAAGGCTATGTGTTCTACTAGAAACAGACTTTCCTTGTGTTTCACAGATTTGCTGGCTTATTTTACATGTGAACTACACATCTGTCTAAATTGTACAGTCCAGTCATTTTTCTGCATATTCAGAGCTGGACAGCTGTCCCCACAGTCTAATTGAGAATATTTTCAACACTGAAATGATAATTTTGAAGATATAGTTCGGGGCTGGAGAGATGGCTCAGTGGTTAAGAGCATTGCCTGCTCTTCCAAAGGTCCTGAGTTCAATTCCCGGCAACCACATGGTGGCTCACAACCATCTGTAATGAGGTCTGGTGCCCTCTTCTGGCCTGCAGACATACACACAGACAGAATATTGTATACATAATAAATAAATAAATATTTTAAAAAAAACGCCGGGCGGTGGTGGCGCACGCCTTTAATCCCAGCACTCAGGAGGCAGAGGCAGGCGGTTCTTTGTGAGTTCGAGACCAGCCTGGTCTACAAGAGCTAGTTCCAGCGCAGGCTCCAAAGCCACAGAGAAACCCTGTCTCGAAAAACCAAAAAAAAAAAAAAAAGATATTAATATAAGGGTGATGTAACTAATACATTAACCACTTCTAACTTAAAAAAATTCTTAATATCATTCTTAAATTTGAAATTTTATTTTTATCACCAAGGCGCTAGTGGGTTTTACTGCTTAGGAAAGTGTGTGTTACTAATAAGGACTGTTTTATAAACAGTTGACTAGTCTCTGGTGATACATATGAAACAGAGTGCCCAGTGCCTTCTATGGTTGCAGTGGCATCTTGCCTAAAGGCTGACAGATGGAATCATGACCTTTGGGGATTATTTCTTTTCAGATTTGTGTCCAAAATAAATCATATATGCCATTTAATCATATTTCCTGTGCTTTTCTACACAAAAGGGATCTTCTCCCTTCCCCAAATAGTGAAAAATATAAGACTTAGGAATAGAAATCCAGACAGAGGACAACAGCAGACTACGTAGAAGGAAAGGAAGCTGAGGTGTGAGCCAGAGGTGTTGGGGTGAGATTTTAGTAGCTAGAGAAGAGAGGCTGGGCTGGGGCCTAGGTCAGTTGACGGAGCACTTTGCTAGAATGCATAAGGTCCTGGGTTCCATTCCCAGTGTGCCTTTGAGAAGCATGAATTTGAGAGAGCAAGTTGGTAGCTAGTTTTCATATTCCTAAAGTTATAATTCTACACCTTGCTGAACCTTTATGTGCTTTCTAACAACTGGGGTCTTTAGAACATTGCTTTTCACAAACTGATTCGTTTATCTGTAGAAACAAGTTCCTGGTAGGTGCTTGACTTAACTTTCAATCGTCTGTTAAAAAAAAAAAAACAGGAAAAGTTGAACTTTGTCTTTTGGCAATATAATATAGTTAATGAAGTACAGAGATGCAGTTTTCAAGGTAGCTAGCTCTTTGCCTGATTACTCACAGCCTAGGGAAGTCATAAAGTTGTCACTTTTGCTATAAAGAGGTCTATGAAATACTTGATTGTGTGGGAACAAAACTAGGCTTTGCTGTCTAGCAACTCAAGACTTTGTTGAGAGGAAAGCGTTTACACATACACAATGGACTGTTGCAGTGTGACAGTATGTCAGAGCAGAAGTGTCTGTGTGGATGTCAGTTTGCTTTTGCTCTGCTGGGATTGACTGTGGTGCCTTGCATATGCCAGGCAAGCATTCTACCCTGCAGTATATCCCCTACTGTGTAAATGAGAGTTTTTGATGCTGTGTCCACAGAGGACTCCAGAAAGTATAGCACAACTAAAGGAGACATCTCGCAGATGCAGTCATGCTTTGGATTCCTAGACTAGGAAATGAGCTCATCGTAAAGAAGAGCTATTTTTAGTTCAGGGGATTATGCTTTGCTCACCAGCCAGACATGCCACATGCTCATGAGAGGCAGGGAGATGTGTGTTAGAGCAGCAGCCCTGTTGCTCTGTTTCTGTCTTAACTATAATTTCCAAGCAAATGTGCATATAATTTCCCTCTGTTTATGTGGTGTGTTTTCAATTCTAGATCTAAAGGGGTGATTCTCAACATCTCATCTGCCAGCGGCATGCTCCCGGTTCCACTGCTGACTATCTACTCTGCAACCAAGGTGAAAAGCATTATAGTCAATGAAGTCAGTATAAGGCAGTGGAGTGACTTTTAGTCTGAGAAGTTACTATAGCTTCAACTTTGTTGAAATGCTATGCTTGGTAGTTTTCCAGTGAACCAAGAAGGACAGCAAGGTGCCCCACATGGGTTTCTGGAATACCACAGATAGATATAAACTTACAAGTGGAATACCAGTGTATCACAGCCACTGATTTTGTTCCCTGGTAGTTTGCTGATTTTAACAGGGATACTTATGCCTTCCATAGAGACCTAGCCTAAGCCAGTCTGCCCAAGTGATAGAACCTAATACTAATGAGTCTAAAGGCAGAGTGTTGGTAACATGAACAAGTCAGCTTCCCACAGCAAGGACATGCATCCTGCCAGCACCACACATATACTCAGCAGACAAGAACTAGACCAACAGCAGTGTGAATATTCTGCCATGTTTTCCAGAATTCTATTACTCTATGTCATCATGCATCATTGTCATTCATTTCCTTACATTACTAATAGGATCATAATTTAGACTGACTGTATCTTCTCCTGCCTACAGGCCAATATCCCCAACTTCAGATACTTCACTGAGGCATGGAAAACATTTCTGAAGGGAAAACAACAACCATTTAATTGTTTGAAATTAAGTAAGCCTTTAGGGGAAAATAAACAAATCATAATACGTTATAAGAACTTATTGTTTGTCAGAGAAGGAAAAGTGTAAAACACACCTCCTTTTCACATGAGGAAAATTAGTCATTCCTGTCTTCTGAGCTCTGGCACAGCCCTACAGCCCCATGATCTACCTGCCTTCTCTGTGGCTGGTACACACTGTCAACAGTTTACATGACATCTTGTGTTAGAATTCCAGTATCTGGTTTGTTCTCCATGGAGGTAGACTATTGTCAATAGAGACCTTCATTTGGTTGTCATTAAACTTGGCATTTTAAGCCTGATACTGAGTCCACATTTGAAAAGTGACAGTTTACAGATGGGTTTACAGTTGCGTTACCAGAGGGTTCTCGCCTTCACATCTCAAATCATGCTGTGTCACAGAACTGAACAGAATTCATTCTGGGTTTCTGCTAGTAGAAAATGGAAGTATATCCTTTGTTATATAATGATTTTTTTTCCTTTTGGGGGGGATAACTTTCTGGGGGGAGGAACCTTTTCTAATTAAGTCAAAATTGGTTAAATATTAAATTTGGTAAGATAATGTCATTTATGGTAGAAAAGCTTCCTAGGGTTTTAAGGTATTTTTGTCTCTTCTGCATTTGAAATGAAAGGAATGACTAGAAACAGTAGTGTTAAATGGTTAATTTATTATTTTGTTGTTTCCATGGCTACACTCCAGGCAGATTGATGTAATATATGTGTTTTCTTTCTCACTCCCACCTCTCTCCTAGGCTTTTGTAGATTTCTTCTCTCAGTGCCTCCATGAGGAGTATAAGAGCAAGGGCATCTTTGTGCAGGTGAGTGGAGTTTGTTTCAGTTAAGTATCCCTGTTTTTGTGTGGTTTCCACAGCAACAGTTGCTGTCTTGGCAACGAAAGAAAATCACATTCCTCAGTAAGCGATTCTGACGTGGGCACTCCCTTCGAGACATGGTTTCTTTTCCCTTATGCTCTTAGGTCTAGGTTTTTAAAAATTAGCCCCTCAAATTTTAACTAGGCTATCTGAACTAGAACTAAATATCAGCAATTGAAGCATCATTTTTGTGAATGGTTATTATTATTATTATTATGGTTTATTTTGAAACAATCTGACTCTTTAAAATTGTGGTAGAAAATACATAACATAGAACATAGCATTTTCAACATCTGTAAGCATGCAGTTCAGTGGCATGAGCATATTCACACTGTTGAGCCGTCACTGCCTCCATTCTTCTGGAACTTTTCTTCATCTCCCCAAACTGAAATCGTATACCATTAAACACTAACTTTCCCTTCTTTCTCCCCCAGCCCCTTGGCAACTACTATTCTCTTTTCTGTCTCCCTGGTGATACCTGTTCTTGGTCATCCTCTGAATAGAACCATTCAGTGTTTGGTCTTCTGTGATCAGATCGCTTAGTGTAGCCTCTTAGGTTCTTTTTACATAGCACAATGTGGGGATAGAGGCTAAGACAGTTAACCTATTTTTCCATGTTGATCTAGGACTAAAATACAGGTCTGTTTGCTATTAGAGCCTTTGTTCTTACCCTAGTCTACTGCACCCATCTATGCTCAAGAAATGATGAAACCAGAAAGTGCTAGGCTGTTTGTTGCCAGATAATCAGGCTGGGCCTCACGCTTATCTAGCTATACTTTCTAAGCCTTTTTATTTCAGTAATATTGGAGCTAAGTTGCCCATTCTGAGGAAGAGTGAGGCAAATGTGAGGCCTTCATCTTTAGGGTCTACTAAAAGCCTGCTTTGTCCAAGCCCTCTCCTTAGCTTACTTTCTAGGGATATCTACTCACCACCGACTTGCTATATTTTAATTTTCAGCTCCATACTTATAGGCTATGTTGGGGAGGACAGGGTTTTGTAGAATCCTGAATTTTATGCCTTTCCATGTTGAAACCATCTGTAATGCTGATAACTGGGATCACCCTATAGATTATATTTTGGTAGCAGGGAAATCAGTAACATTGATAAGAGGTGAGGCTCCTGTGCCAATCAGTGTTACACTGTTGTCTTTCTGGTGAATTTAGTCATTTTCTAGCCCCACTGAGACGCTGCAGGAATTCTAAAGGTCCATTGGCTGGTACCCTGAAGACTCCAGTGACATGAAGTAGTTTTGCCTTGAGAACACAGAAAGTAGTTCTGGGGGTAGCTGAGACTGTCCCTTTTCTTGGTTCACACCTGTTTTCCTCAAAGCTAATTTCCTTGGATTCTGTGCCTGATATTACTAGCCTGATATGACTAGCAACCACCCAAAGTACATTAGTGTTTGCCTTCTGGAATATCATATTTTGATGAGCTTATATTATTCTCATTAATGATTTTTAAATTATTTAATTTCATCCATCATTGTCTTTCTTCCTAAGATTCTCCTGAGATCTAAATGTGTAACATGAGGGTCCTGCTTTTTGGGGTTACTGTCCTACCCAGTACCCCACAGCCAGCAAGCCCCAAAGAAAATCACACAGAGAGTCTACATTAGGTTATTAACTAATTGGCCCATTATCTCAGGCTTCTTACTAGCTCCCATAAGTTATATTAACCCA
>JAQHUG010000045.1:6529213-6544039 GCA_028555095.1 Dicrostonyx torquatus
TAAATATACATGGGAAAGTATAAAAAGACAAGATCTCCTGAGTAAATTAGGAGCATAGGGACATTGGGGGAAGGTTGAAGGGGGGAGGGGAGAGGCAGGGAGGGGAGCAGAAAAAAATGTAGAGCCCAATAAATATCAATAAAGAAAAAAAAAGAGTTAAAAAAGAAAAGAAAACTCGTATTTATGAAGAAAAGCATGACTGTCTTACTGTGGGAATAAGTCCCAAGCCACTGAATGAAGCAAAAAGCACTCATTTCTGAAACTTGCCCATTTTTTTCTGGGTGGTATATGTCTTCCAGATTGGGGACTTGAGGTATTGAATGGCTTGTTCCACCTTGTATTCCATCCCGTGTTTCTCGGGTGATCTCATTCACACCCAGATCAGGTATGGTGGCTTCTTTCACTGGCCTCAGGGCGCTATACCTGAAGTTTAGTATTGAATTCAAACCCCATAAGGCCTCTAGCATTCTTGCATGCCTATGTTTAGCCTAGAATAGACCGTGTAGTGTCTTCTTCATGCTTTGAAGGACCCATGACTAATCCTCTTTAGGTCTTTTCCACATTTCCTCCAAGTACCCTTTGTCCCTAAGGCCTAAAAGTCCATGCCTTGTCAAGGCTCAGATCACAGCCCATCTCCCTTCAGTCTGTATCTCAGGCCTAGACACTCAATCTCAGTTTCCCTTCTGCTTCCCTGGGCCTCACATGCCTCTGTCTGCTACTCCATGGCCTTTTCTTTGCCTGCTCATCAAAGTGGCTGTTTGTTTGTTTGTTGAGGCATTATTTTCCTGTATAGACTAGGCTGGCCTTGAACTCAAAAAGACCTACCTGCTTCTGCCTTCTTAAAGCCATACACCACCACTCCCAGGTTGCAGTGTATTCCTGAGCAGAGCT
Source organism: Dicrostonyx torquatus (assembly GCA_028555095.1). Lineage (NCBI taxonomy): Eukaryota > Metazoa > Chordata > Mammalia > Rodentia > Cricetidae > Dicrostonyx > Dicrostonyx torquatus. Next base: position 6,530,105 of record JAQHUG010000045.1, read on the forward strand.
TCTTTCTCAGCGTTGATAATATTTTCATTTTCTTACAATTGAAGACCCATGGGAAGGGGCAAAGGGAACTTAAACACATATATCCTTCAAAGAAAAGACTCATCCAAAGTCTAACTGACGAGAAGGGGCTGTAGTCCCTGGCTCCTGTCTGCCCTGTACTCTCTAGCAATGAATGCTGAGCAAGTATGAAATACCCGGGACCAAAACTCAGCTTTTGCAGTCCTCTTGGTCTCCTTCTTAAGTCATTCTGATTTTAGATAATTTTAAAGTTTTTCTTTTAAAATATAGGAATAAAAACCATACAAAGAAAGACCACCCTCATGTATTTGCCCATATTTCGTTTTTGTTTTTGTTTGACTCCATCTATCATTAGAGAGTAAGTTGCATATATTGTTTCACTTTGCCTCGAATTCATGAGTGGACATCTAAAAATAAGGTTGTCAAAATAGAATTAACTTGCGATTGAATGTTGAAATAATGTTATTGAATAAATCATCTGTGTCAATTTTTTACCTGTTCATTTATTTACTTTTTGAGACGAGATCTCATGTAGCCCAGGCCAGCCTTGAACTCAGTCCTCCTGCCTTTGCCTCTGGAATGCTGGTATTGCAAGCGGGCATCATCATGCCTAGCTCTCTAACCCTCTGTACCGTTTTCTTGTGTTTTGCTGGTGCTGGGGACTGAAGTTAGTAGCTCTCTGCAAGCGCTAGAAAAGTGCTCTGTCACTGAGCTATGTCCCCAACCAATGTTCTAGTAATGTTTTATTCTCTAGCAAAACATTCAGCCTAGAATTAGGTATTCCATTCCACTATTTCTTGGGTTTCCTTCAGCCAGGACTCTGTCACTCTTTGATGCCACTGACACTTTGGGAGAACAATGCACTCCTTCCCACTCTTCTGTCTTGAGTATCCCTTATTTGGGGCTTATCTGATACATATATCTGGCTAGATTCAGGCTATACTTTTCTACCCACAACAGAAGAAATATACTGCTGTGTCCTTCTTAGGATAACACCCAGGAGAGCAGAAGTCTCTGTCTGTGGCACTAATAAGCCATCAGTGGAGAGACTCATTAAAACATGCAAATATCCTACTTCCTTACATAGTTTACCTTAGATTTAGCATCCTATGCTCTTTCTTCACGAACTTGCCTTATGAAGAGATAATCCATCTGGATTTAGTCATTTGAAAACCACAGTCAAAATGAAAACATGGTAACTTTGACACTCTCTTAGTCCAGTCTAGTTTTATGCAAATCCCATTTATCACCTGTGTACTTAGAGACAGGAAGGAAGACACTGAGCACAGAGTCAGCAGTCTACTGTCACTGCTCAGTGGTGACCTATGCAAAATTTCTATATTGCTTTGAGCCTTAATTTCTGAAGGCAAATGGGATAAAAGATGTGACATATAAAGACATCAAAAACTGGGAAGTAATAGTAAGTATAGAGAAGAGAGAGAAGAAACATAAATTTATACAGCACCTACAATACCTCATACTCACTCATTATTACCTCATTTTGAACTTGATATTAACCTGACCCCTTGTTACAGATTGGAAAATAAAAATTAACAATTGTATGACTTGCTTAAAGTCAGTGAGTGTCTGCTGTTTTTCAGTGAGGTAACAAAGGTAAATAAGACTCAAAACCCCTGCCTCAGGGCACACAGAGGAAGAAGACATATTTAAACGTATTACCCATCAGTGGGCCCAAAACAAGAGGTCTGTGTATTATGTTTCACATTTCTTCAGTCAGGAAGTGTGGCGAGTGTGAGTTGGGGCTATAGTAGCAAGAAAGTCCATGAACAAGAAAATAGACTGTGATGGTCCCGTAGTGTCACAGTGCCGTGGAAACTAATGGTACTTGTACATCTCAGCAAGTGGAGAAAGTGTAGAAAGTTACTGAGCCAGGCTTATGGAAACCCAAGACTGAGTCTGCAGGCCTTGGTTCTCAGTGGAGATGTCTGCACCACACACGTTTTCTCCCTGAGCCTGGGGAAATGATCCTAAAATGTTATAAACCAAGAAATCAGTTGCCAACTGAAATTGACCTCTAGGATTTACTTTGCTTGATCCTGTATGAGAGGAAAGTTGAGAAAGCAGGATGGGACTTTGCAGACCTGGAGAGCCCAGTTGTGGGTTTCAGCTGGCCTGAAGTGGAAGTGACTTTTCTCATCCTTAGAAAAACCAAAGAATACACCATTGAAATCTCTTAATACCATGAAGAGACCCTTTGGGCTCCACACTCCATAAAGCTGCTGCCTTTATGATGAGAGCTGATAGTTAATTCAGTTTAAAACATGTTTTTAATAAAAAAGGATTTGGCTTCCATGAGATTTGGAAAGCAAATGGGACAAATTAAGATAAAAAATAAATTTCAAGTTTTGTTAAAATGTTGTTGCTTATAGTAATCATAAATCTATTTGGCTTCAAAGAGCCAAAAATCTGAATGTTGAAAAATGGCTACCAAAATTGAAAACAGAAATCCCCATCTATTGTCCTGGTTAATTACTATTGACGGTAGAAGACGTAATGGGACAGTCTTAGTGCACATGGAGTCCAATAGAAATGGAAAGTGATACAGGCCTCTTTACTGGGAACACAGCTGTGCCAACTTGGAGAAAATGAACTCCAACCAGTTAAATCTCCATTGTTGCCAGTGATGTGCCTTTTTCTTGACCCTTTTCCTGTAATCCTTTGCCAAAAGATCTACATAACTAAAATCTGGAAGGAGTATTGTGTTTCCAGCAGATGAAATCCACAGGCAGATTTTCCCCTGGAACTTGCTGTTTCGATTTTTTTTTTTTCCCCAAGACGGTTTCTCTGTAGCTTTGGAGCCTGTCTTGGAATTAGCTCTTGTAGACCAGGCTGGCCTCGAACTCACAGAGATCCACCTGCCTCTGCCTCCTGAGTGCTGGGATTAAAGGTGTGCGCCACCACCGCCCAGCAAAATCATTGCTTCTGATCATACACACCTTAGAAACCTTAGTAGAGAATTGCTAAGTACATGCTAGGGCTCAACTCTCCCACTGAGCCTGTGTATTTGATCCCCTTCCCAATATAGTAAAGGACTGCAGTTGGTCCCACTTGGACAGGGATGGAAAGTTTGGATCAAGATCATGTAGATAGTATGTAACAAGCCAGATTTGAGTTCAGGTTGGTCTGATTTCAACCAAGACTGATCTTCCTCTGCTATTATCCTACTGCCTCTTTCTTTCTCTGAAATGTAGTCCATTGGATCACTGACTGGGTATCGAATCAAATCTATCCTGAAAATGTGTCCAGTCTGGCTATTTGTGACATCGCTGCGACTATTTTAATCTCAGCTGCCACTGTATCTTATCCTGGACTGCCTCCCTATCTGGCCTTTTATGCTAAATTATCAAATTGACATAAGCTAGAGTCACTTGGGAAGAGGGAATCCTAACCAAGAAAATGCCTCCCCTGACCCCCCAGATTGGCCTGTAGGGCATTTTCCTGATGGATGATTGATGGGGGCTGGAGATGGGGACATCACACAGTGGGCAGTGCTACCTCTGGGCTGATGGTCTTTGGTGCTATAAGAAAGCAGGCTGAGGAATCCATGAGAAGCAAGCCAGTAAGCTATGCTCCTCCATAGTCTCTGCATCAGCTCCTGCCTCCAGGTTCCTGCCCTGCTTGGGTTCCTATCCTAACTCCCCTGGATCATGGGCTGAAATAAGCTTTCTTCTCCAGCTTGCTTATGGTCATGGTGTTTATCACAGCAATAGCAACACTAACTAGAACACCCTCTCTACTGTTGTCCTTTCTGATAGTCTCTGTTGTCTGCTCACTCTAGGCAGTTGGCAAAGCAAAAGCCAGCCATTTCATTTCCCTGTTTAAAATTCTACCAAAGCTTCTTATGTCCTTTAGAGTAAAATTCTGCATTTTGGTACCCACAGTGCTTGGATTGGCTGCAGTCAGATCTTCCTGGGCTAGCCTCTGCCTGTGGAGTGTCAGGATAGCACTCAAATACGACCTTCTCTGAGCAGTCTTTCTTGATAACCTAACTGCAAATAAAGCCTCTACCATCAGTGCAATGCACATTTCTCTGTAAAATTGGGGGCTCTATTTTTGTACAATTAACATGCACATTCCACTCGTTTGAAAGCAGGTTCTTTGTAGGATCAGTAGTCACCCAAACTGTATCTAATATTTTCTTTGTGTACACAATATTGGGCTGAAATGCTATAATTTTTTCCTGTTACAGACAAATCTATCATCAAAAAGATTTCTTTACCTCACATCTTCTAGAATGTCTTAAGTTCTTTGTAGCCACTAAGTCAAAAGGGCTTATATGGAAAAGCTCACAGTTTGCAAGTAGAGAAATGTAAATAGCTAAACTATATGATATGTGTTTAGTCATTCAGGTATTCTGGAGAACTTCTGATCCTAAAGGTTCTGTAGGTGAAGACACAGATTTAAAAAAGAACTCATAGGAACCCTAGGCTTTGCCTTAAGAATGTATACAGACTAGAGAGATAGTTCAGTGATTAAGTGTGAAGTTTAGCTGGGCATGGTGGCATGTGCCTCTAACCCCAGCTCTGGGGAAAGAAGGAAAAACAGGTAGATTCCTGAAGCCTGTTGGCCAGCCTCAGGCTTAACAAGAGACTCTGCCCTCAAAAATAAAGGTAGAGAGTGATCAAAGAAAGACATCTGAACATATGCCCTTCTAACGAGTACATACATCATATACAGCCTAATGCTGAACCTGGAGCTGGCTTTGATGTACTCTTTCTTTACTTTGCTGAACCAGAAGAAAGGTGAGGAAGTTAGCAGGGAGGGAGGAGCCCCACGGACCTGGAGAAGGCACATTAACACAGTTAGATGCCACATGTAGAATTTTCCCAAAGCATTATCACAGAAAGTTCTAACCATTTTTAGGTTTGAGAAATCTTATTTAGTTCACAGTTGGCTCTGCCATGTGAAGTTCCAAGGCTCGGTGTTAGATTCTTGCATATTGCCATGTGTCTTTAGGCCATCTTCATTCCACAATCCATGGTATCCATTTATAGTGTCTTTCTTGCCCCGAGCCAAGACTCTAGAGCATGTGCTCTATGAAGACCACAGTCTAAGCACTCTACTCCAGGGAATATGGGGGAACAATAACCAAACTGTGGTCTGCAGAGACTTTTGTTTAATAAGCTGTGCAAAGCCATAGCATCATCAGCTCTGCTTTGTGGCCTAACTAATTATTTCTAGTTTGAGATTCTAAATTTGAAGACTAGGGTAGTCACCTACAACTGTGACTGTCAGGGTCAGGCTGTTTCTAAAGGGCAAAATTTGTAATGGTGATTGGTTGAGCTTACGTGGCTTTTCAGTTTTATTCTGCTGAAAAACTTTCTGTAGAATTACAGGTGTATTTCTGATTTTGTTTCCCATAATGCTTTCCTGCATAGGCAGAGGATAGATTAATTACTGTTTCTTGGGCATTTATTTACCTTGGTGGTGGTTTGCTATAAACATTTCTGTACTTTTTCATTTTTATACTTTACATGTTCCTTTTAGTGTGCTTCACAGCGATCAATAGGCTTGCTTTTGTTGAGATATATGATCTTGCTTAAGCTTCAGAATATCTCAAATGCTGGCTTGGAGAAAAGGGCCTCAGTGTGTTCAGTGCTCCTCATGTGAGATGTTCCTTACTGCCTTCAGTAGATCATCACTGCCTGGTCCTGAGAACGGAGGTGATATATGACGCATCCTTTTGATCGTGTGCTAGACTTGCCCATGCTTGGATTTGTTTTCTTTGGACTGTGTCAGACTCCTTGCAGTCCCCTAGGAGTGCCTTGCTCTTCACAACTCTTCTCTGATCCTGTTGTTCCTTTATCTCTTACTTAAATCCTCTAGTTCCTTTAGGGCTTAGCCCCAAGGTGGTTTCACCTCTGAACCCCTCATACTTCAGTAGGCCACTGTTGGGCACGTTAGTATATCCAGGGTGTGTGCCCAAGCAAGCCTTCCAGCTTAGAATTCCATTTCTTAGTTGGGAAAGTATAACTTGACCAGAAATTCCCAAGTATGCATGTCTTTCTCTGCCCCCTTAGCTGGAGGCTCCTTCAGAACTCCACCACAGGCTAACTGAACCCTAAATCCATGTATTATCTTGTTGTGCCACCATGTGGTTCATTCAGGCAGTGCAACTGAATTCTGCAATATCAAAATAGTCCAGTGTATGCCGCTTACATCTTCTGAGAGAGAAAAACGGATGAGAGAAAGGTGCTAAGTGTTATGCACAGGTGAAAGGCATAGTCAAAAAACTGGCTTTCTCACTGGAGCTCAAGACATCCCAGCATCCCATGAAGACTGTGTTCTCTGGAAAGGTCTTCTCAGTCTTATAACCAGGAAGCCTGAGGCAGAAAGATGAGGGAGCTGTGCACATGCATGTTGTCACCTGCTGTCAGAGTTGTTTCCACACCATTCCACCCTGCTCTCTTCTTCCAGGTGGTGAGCAAATAACGTAACTATTGGACCCACAGTTCACAGCATATCAACCTGAGACTGCCCTAGTCTGTCTTCATACTGACGGAACAAAATGGACAAAACATTTTACTCACTGAAAAAAGAGACAGATGTATACTAATAATCCCAATAAATAAATCCTCAGAAGCCAAATTACAAAGCCACCCTGCTGCTAATGTGCTCTAGTGACAGTAACGTAGCCTATGAGGGTGAGCAAGATGGAGAGTCACACCAGTTAGATACGTGGAGTTGGACTCCTAATATATGTGTTAGAGTTTAACTCACACATTAAGGACTGTAAGCTATATTCTTTGACTTATAATTGGGAGTGAAAAGAATATAAAATTATGTAAAAAAAAGTGTATATGCAAACTGCCAAAGAGATGCAGGGCCATTCCTTCCACTCCCAGCAGGAAAGAAATACAAAGTGTGGAGAGACCTCACCTTTATAGTATGAACTTTTCATTTTAACCACATCCTGACCTGGTATAGTGATTCTTAGATAGTGATACCAACAGACCTCATCCCTTCTTTCACACTGTGACAACAACAAGTGTTTGTGAGCTACTGTACTCCTGAGGTCTTTTGGATCACAGAAGGAACCTCTCTCATCATGACTCCAAGACTCATTATGATGGCAGCCCCTTGTGTTTTGTGTTCTTTCACACCCAAAATACTGGGTGCATATGCAATGGAGAACCCAGCATTTGTACAGTGCTTGAAAAAGCTCATGTTTATATTCACAATCCTACACCTGTCCTGGTGTGCGACTTTTGTCACCCAGGCTATTTTCTTGTTATTACACTATCTCTTCCCAAAACTTAGGGTCAAAAAAGATGTGATCCTATCTTAACAATAGCAGCTTGTGGGATTTCAGGAACAGGATACGAGGACATGAAGGATGAGAAGTGGTGAACTAGGGAAGTGAAATGTTTCATTGAGAGAGACTAAAGCTGATAGAACACACTTATTCACCAGGAGTGCTGGAGCAGAGCAGTGCTCCCTATCAGACACCAGAAACCTCATGCTTGACTGCAGAGCACAGTCCCGATTGACCAGGACAGGAGGGCATTTTGAGCCTCAGCTCCCATATCTCTGCCCACTGCTTTCCTTTTAAAGATTCAGAAATGGTTGCTTCTGCTTATTTTTAGTATTTCCCGGCCTCCAATTCTGTTTTGCCCCAAGGTCATTGTATTACAGTTCATGATTTTACTGTTATATGTTCTGTGAAGGTGGCTTTAGATAGCAGCGTGTCTTTTTCTCTCTCTAAAGATACAAACTCTAGATGTCATGAGGATCCTACTGTTGCCACCAACAGTCAGGCATCATCACCCTCAGTTCTGAGTTGGTAGCCTTCCTAATAACTGGCATGCTTTGTTTTGTTTTGTTTTTCTTTTTTTGTATGTGTGTGTGTGGATTCTTTCTAGAGTGTCCTGCCATACTTTGTAGCTACAAAACTGGCGAAAATACGGAAGCCAACTTTGGATAAGCCCTCTGCAGAGACGTTCGTGAAGTCTGCAATCAAAACGGTGGGTCTGCAGTCGCGGACCTTGGGGTATGTGGTCCATGCTCTCATGGTATGTATCTTTTTAGATTTTATTTTATTTTTCAATTTGGGCCTCTGTTTCTGTATGATCTCTTAGACTCAAGATGTATACTTTGCCAGACAAGGTGGTACATGTCTTTAATCCTAAAATAGACATTTATATTTTATTTCAAACTGTATATTTAAGAACTTCAAATCCTGGGGCTGGAGAGATGGCTCAGTGGTTAAGAGCACTGACTGTTCTTCTGGAGGACCTGGGTTCAATTCCCAGCCCCCACATAACAGCTAACAACTGTCTGCAACTCCACTTTCTGGGGATCTGATACCTTCACACCAATCCACATAAAATAAAGTTAACTAAATTATAAAAAAACAAAAAGAACTTTAAATCTCTATAAGTAATAGTGTAGAGAAATGAAAGATGGTTGATAGGCTTCTTCAGTTTAGTTCAGTTGTGGTGTGCTTATGTATCTCCCCATTTCTTCCCCCAGGGGTCAATAAACTCAATCTTGCCTCGTTGGATTTATTTTAAAATAGCCATGGGTTTCAACAAGTCCTTGCGGAGTCGCAGTCTGAAGAAAAACAAGAAGAATTAAGTGTTGATGAGTCATTGAGCCCCTTGGCAAGATGTTTGGGCCTGTACACATTCACCCAGGGTGCTGTGTGTCCCCTGAATCTCCACTGTTGTTTCAGTAATTACTAACATGGTCAAATGTTGGCATAACTATAGGAAAAGAAACACCTTTTAGAGGCTTTTAATATATATTCTGGATACAAACAGGAGTAATTTGAAGTTCAATATATATGCTCTTGCCAAATGTATGAGAACAAAAACTTTGACAGAAAGGAACAAATCCCAGAATGACAGAAGTAGACATAGAACCCATCTGGCCCAGCATGCCAATGACCACCTTATGTATAGCCTGAAACCTACTATAAAGTGTAAGGGCTAGCTACTTTTTTGTTCTTTAACATTAGAGGGAACTGACATATAACTCCACACATGGCATTCTTGTAACACATCTTATGTCTTCTCTGTTCAAATGTATGTAAATGCTGAACGCTGTATAATATGATTGAAATGTAAAGGCAAATAGGCCAAAGTGTACATCGAGACCAACAGCATCCTGTGGTGCCACTGGGATCCAGGAAAGCAGCCTGCATGGACACCCAGCCTTCTTTATGTCTGCACTGCACCCCGACAGACTCCTTCTGTGGTAGTGATGGGCCATGGGAATGGCATTGTTCTAAGTTGGTGTTCCATTAGAATTCATATATATGCTTTTAATAAAAAATGATGTAACTGTGGTATTGAATGAATTGTGGTATTTTTTGATGGTGGAAACTAAAGCCCCAGTTACACTGCCATAAAGTAAGCTAAGACTGACTTTAAGCATCAAAATATATACAGAGATGTCACTAGGAAGGATTCAGTACTGTGAAATATGCAAGGACCGTCATTGTGTACACAGATTTCAATTCCTAGTTTGAAAGACCAGCAAACCTATTTTAAAAAATTAATTGATAAAGTGTTTTAAGTATTTCAAACTGTTAGTTTCACCAGCTAGGAAAACACACTGCCCCCTCCCCCAACATACATACACAAAATGCTGTCTGCTCTTAAAATCATTGTGTAAAGTATTCTAGCAGTAACCAATTAGGAACAGATAATCTCAGAATATAGAAACTATTTAAATATGATACATTTACCTTTATGAAAAGCATATCTTTGTTCTCTTATTTTTCTGTTGATTTTTATTGAGCTATACATTTTTCTCTGCTGCCCTCCCATTCTCTCCCCTCCCCTTCAACCGTCTCCCATGGTCCCCATGCTCCGAGTTTACTCAGGAGATCTTGTCTTTTTCTACTTCCCATATATGTCTCTCTTAGGGTCCTTGTTGTTGTCTAGGTTCTCTGGGATTGTGAATTGTTGACTGGTTTTCTTTGCTTTATGTTTAAAATCCACTTATGAGTGAGTGCATATGATATTTGTCTTTCTGGATCTGGGTTACCTCACTCAGTATGATGTTTTCGAGATCCATCCATTTGCCTGAAAATTTCAAGATGTCATTACTTTTTTCTGCTGTGTAGTACTCCATAATCCAATAAAAAAATGGAGTAAAGACCTAAAACAGAGAACTCTCATCAGAGAACTCTCATCAGAGGAATCTAAAGTGGCTGAAAGACACTTAAGGGAATGCTCAACATTCTTAGTCATCAGAGAAATGCAAATCAAAACAACTCTGAGATTACATCTAACACCTGTAAGAATGGCCAAGATCAAAAACACTGATGACAACTTATGCTGGAGAGGTTGTGGGGTAAAGGGAACACTTCTGCATTGCTGGTGGGAATGTAAGTTGGTACAACCCCTTTGGATGTCAGTGTGGCGATTTTTCAGAAAATTAGGAAACAACCTTCCTCAAGACCCAGCAATACCACTTTTGGGTATTTATCCAAAGGATGCCCAATCATACCCCCAAGGACATGTGTTCACCTATTGTTCATAGCAGCATTGTTTGTCATAGCCAGAACCTAGAAACAACCTTATATATCTTTGTTCTTTCCCCCATCATTTTGCTATAGAACTGGTAGCCTGGGTGATATTTTCTGTGTGCTTCCACTCTGGCTGGTCTGGTAGTTTTGGTTGAGAGGTAGCAGATTTGCACCTGTAGACAGAGAAAAGAATTGATCTACAAGCAGGATATGCTGCAGGGTGCAAAATCTGTCTCCGATAACTAGTTAGAAGGTAGCTGTAACCCTAGCTGGGAAATCCCTTCGCAACTCTATCCCCTGTTCTGGCTGTAGCTACTTCAATATGTCAGGTGTTCTCCTGTGTTTAACACAAGGATGAAAGTAATGATAGGAAGACATACATTTCAAATAAGTGCCTTGAAAAGAAGTTTTATTAAAACCATGTACTAGAAGTCATTCAAACAGTGAAGCACATTTTGTAGTTACAGTGTTCAGCTTTCTGTTGGCAACTTCATATTCTCTATATTCTCACATGTGCTAAGTCTCATGTATTCCATGCCAGCCTCAAACTCATGTTGTAGCTGAGGATGGCCTTGATCTTTGAATTCTGCCTCTGCCTCATAAGTGCTGGGATTATAGGTGTGAACTACCACTACCACACCTGGTGCTCTTGCATTCTAGGCAAGTACTCTACCGCTGAACTGAATCCCTAGCACTAGCTGTTTGATGCCAGTCTGGGCTATATAGCACGATTATTTTTCTTATTTTGAGGATTTCATGCATACAGTCAGTGAAATATCATATCTGCTTCCTATTGTCACTTTCCAAGTCTTCCTGTACTCTCCCAAGACACCCAACCCCCAAGTTTTTATTTTTGCAAGGTATCTCAAGGGGGGGCACTTTAACATTGCCATTATTAAGACAAATTTTGACTTTTATGTGTATGGATATTTTGCCTGAACATATGTCAATGTACCATATGTTTGCCTGGTGCCCAGGAAAAAGGTATCAGAGCCCATGGAACCAGAGTTTTACACAGCTGTGAGCTGCCATGTGAGTGCTGGGAATTGAACCTAAGTCCTCTGGAAGAGCAGCCAGTGCTGTTAACTGCTGAGCCATCTCTCCAGCCCCCATTAAGACAGTTTTCTATTTGTGCATCCTGTTGTGGTGCACAAAGACCTACATAAAACCTTGACCATAATGCATAACCTGAAGCTAGTCAAGAATTATCAGGAAAAACTGTAAGTCAAGGAATATTTTTCCAAAATTTTGACCTGAGTTGGGCATGGTGTTGCACACCTGTAATCCCTGCACATGGGGTACTGAGGCATGAGGCTCTTAAGTTGATGACCAGCCTGGACTGTATTCAGAGATGTCTCTCAGAAGATCATTCTCGTGAGTCTATACTTGCCAAAGGTTGCAAATTTCAAATGAGACTTAGACTTGGCAACTGAGTGCAGCATTTAGTAGCCCGGTGTTGGATCCTATTTTATATCCCTTCTTTTTTAGTGGAAAACTAGTCCGCAGGTCAAATTTAAGTGAAGGTCCATAAATTAGCTTCCCAAGTTTAGATAATTGTACTTTGGTAACTTGATAGAAACACAACCACCACCCACTTTTGAAGTGTGCTGTTATCTTTTTTTAGAGAGAATGGAACATGGTATGTGTAACTGGGTCTCAAAAACCCACTGAAACCCACAGAGGGAGTGGCAGCACAAATCTTGTTAACATTTGGAGAATCTAGATGAAAGTATTTGTAAACTGTTCTGCTTGTGAATTTCCTGTAAATCTGGAATTTTAAATAGAAAGCTAAGTAGTAGTTTCAGTTAACAGCTCAGAGCTGCAAACTGCTAAGCTCAGGAGGGCTGCTGGTTCCTCTAACTCAGCCCTGCCCCTTGTGACGTGGAAAAAGCACCTCCTCTGTCTTAATGAACATCAAGCAATACCTTTGAGTACTAAGAACCTAGCATGGTATAGAGTGTGTCACTGCTGTAGTATGCTGGATGACACCTTAGCCATTCTCTGAACAGTAGTCTCCTTACGTGAAGGGTCTCTGCAGATGCATGGTGGTGCACACCTTTAATTTCAGCACTTGGGAGGCAGAAGCATGAGGATCTCTGTGAGTTCAAGGCCAGCCTGGTCTACAGAGCTAGTTCCAAGACACTACACAGAGGAACTCGTCATGAAAAAAAAAAACAAACGAAAAAAGAATATTGAGCTAGAGAGATGGGGTGGGGTGCTGAGGGAGATGTCTAAGAACAGTCACAGAGTAAGACATGGTGACAGCAGATGGTGGATGTGGGTCAGTGAGATCGTGCAGGCAGTGACTGCAGTGCCTTGCTGGCAGCCGCAGAGCAGAAAGATTCCCCAGGAATTCTGGAGGATAAAGGACCTGCCAACAACTTAATTTCTGAATTGTAGTACTGGTTTGGGACTTGTGGCTCTAGGGAACTATAAAATGATAAATTTTTGCTCTTATAAATAGCTGGCTTTGTGATCACTTGTTATAGTAGCCTTAGGAAACGAATACAAGTGTCCACCCTCTTATCTCTGCCCATTAGAGGAATACAAGTGTCCACCCTCAATCTTGGCCCACTAGAAACCTTTTGAAACTGGTTTGTGTCCGGGAATGACCAATTTTTTAAATGTTCTGAATGCACTTTAGGGAGTTGTTTTTTTCTGCTCTTCAGCAAATACCTCCCATCCATGCTCTTGCATGCACCCCTAATTAAATTCAGTGAGACACACACAAAGGCATGAAATAGGAGACAACTTGGGAAGAAGGGGTTCAGTGAAGCTGGAAAAGCATAGAGAATAATGGGGGATACGATCAAAATACGTTATATGGGGTCTTTAAAGAGGGGAGCCTTAAATAACAGGGTATATGAAAAACTCACAAGAAATCATGCTATAAACTATACCTAAAAATACCTATAATACAGGTAAGTCTGTATGCTTCCCTTATATAAATTAAGTGGAATTTCCCCATCCGGACTGACAGTGTTCTCGCCAGAAGCCAAGAAAAACCCAACACCAGGCACAAGAATCCCTCTTGAGTACTTGGTCAGGGTTGTCTGTGACAGTCCTGAAACACCATAGCTATTGACATTGCCCTTACTTCATCCCTGGAGGTGAAGGATAGGTCCGTACTGTTGAAGTCACCATATACAAGAACCAAAGGACCCAAGCTGGTCTGGCCTCAAAGCCTCATCCCTGAGGAGTAGCTTTCATGGTTAACTGAAGAAGTCATGCAAGCTTCCAAGGGAACCACCAGCTCTCTGTTGGATTTAAGGCTTCTCAACCAGAGGGAAATTAGCTTTGGTACTGGAAACCTGGGGCTAGTTCAGGTCATGGATCTTGGAAGAGTGCCTACAAAACTGGCATAGTTCCTAACTCCATTCTAAATATTTGTCCTTATACCCACAGACAGGTGTAGTTCT
>JAQHUG010000045.1:6551620-6561989 GCA_028555095.1 Dicrostonyx torquatus
AAGCCGGAAGCAAGTTAGCTCCGAGAGCGGCTGTGGCTCTTTTTAAAATGAAAACCATGCCCCACATTGGGCAGGTATCTTAGAAGCCATTGGCTGAAAGCAAGAGGGCTTAATCTCCCGCAGCAAGATTATCTCCTAGAAATGTCATTCCCACAACGTAATCCTGTAATTTTTTGCTGTTTGTTTCCTTTTTTTTTAACATGGGGTGTGTGTGTGTGTGTGTGTGCGTGCGTGTGTGTGAGAACATCAGAGGCAACTTGTGGAAGTCAAGTCTCTTCTACCCATGTGTGTTATGGGAGTTGAACTCAGATCCTTAAGCTTTGCAGCAAGCACCCTTACCTGTTGAGCCATCCTCATGCTGACTTCATTGCAGCTGTGCATCCTACTTTTGATTAGGTTCTATGTCTCTGTCTGCTAGTTTGGAAGTTGTATGTAGTATCCTCTGATGTTCGCTCTTAAACTTTTCCTGATCTCTTTTTGAAGCCCAATCCAACTGAAAGTTTTCTGGTCCCTGGATGCCCTCTTGCATCATAAGAACTTAAGAATATGGTAACTCTGAGCAGCCCTTTTGTAATTATATATGATTGTGAGCAAAAATTCTAATCTCTGTTTTTAAAATCCCATGTATTGATATTTTCATGATTCTTATATGCACACATGTTTATGTAAAAAAGACTGGCCTGGGGAGGATGGTTTAGTATAAGGAGCTTGCCTTGCAAGCCAGGGTCCTGAGTTCTTCCCCCTAGAAACTTTGTGGAAATGCCAGCCATAGTGACATATACCTGTCACCCCATTCTGGGGAGACAGATACAAGGATTTCTGTTCTCTCTGAGTCTACTTGATGAGCTCCAGGCCAGTAAGAAACCCTGTGTCAAAAGAGATGGACAGTATCCCTGAGGTTGTTGGGCCTGGGCACCTGGGTGCTCACATCACTGGTACATAAAAATAAACTATCCCTTGTTTACTAGTTCCTCACACGCCTTTTCCTTGTCACCCCAAACCTTAATAAATTGGTATCACTTTTTTCGTTATTGGTGTTATTTCAAACAGTAGTGTGATTTACATCTGATGACATCTTAAAGACCGGGATTCCCCCAGCTCCGCTGTGAGTCAGGCAGTCAGTATTAGATGGCCACAAGTAGGAGGTGACACCTGACTTGCTGTTACAGGTTTTATAAAGGTGCATCCGAGTGTGCCATTTTTTATCAGCAGACTTGGTTTGAAATATCTCCAGTTTCTTGTCCTCTTTTCATTTCTGAAAGGTGAGCAGACATCATCTCCTTGTGTCAGTCTGAAACCCCTGCTCACTGCCAAGGCTTCCTGCTGCCATTGGTCCACACATTCTCAAATCCCCTCATGTGTCTTGCCGCTGCTGGATCTAATCATCACAGCTTTTCAGTCCAGTTATGGTCACTGGTTTTCTAAACTTGATTCTCTTCCACATTTACTTTCCCAGGCCAACCCTTTTGTATTGCTTGCTGATTTTAAAATTCAATGTTCACAAAATAGACTCGTGTGTGTATGTGTGTGCACGAGCGTGTTTTTTGCTTTGGTATTTATCATTGACTTTATTTTTCCTTTTTTTAGTTTGTTTTGAATTTTCTTATTTTTTTTCAAGAGAACACAGAATTGGATGGGTAGAGAATTTAATATCACTGAAACATATTCTATGAAAAAATATTTCTTTAAATTTTTCAGTTTTTAAAAATTCAGTGTTCAGGGGTTGAGAGAAGGCTGTCAGTATACAGTTCAGTGGTAGAACATTTGCTTAGCATTGGTGGGGCCCTGGGTTCCATCCCCAGCACCACACAAAATACTAATTAATAAATGCAATTCAGTGTACATTGTGCATGTAACAATATGTTAGCACTCTTATCACCAGTGTCTAGCAATCCTAATGACTTTAATTCCTGTTGTTGGCTTTTAGCTTTTTGAGGCAGGACCTTTCTTTGTAGCTCTGGCTAGCCTGGAACATGTTTTGTAGCTCAGGCCAGTTTCAAACTCACAGCAGTTCTGTCCTCACCTCCAAAGTTGCAGACATGCACCACCCGCCAGGTCAAACAGCTTTAATGCTTCCGAATCTAAATACACCATTTGTATTTTTCATGGTTTATTTTCTTTGGGCGGGGGGTGTCTGCCGTGTATGCATGCTTGCATGTGTGTGTGTGTGTGTTGCTTTTAAAACGTTTTGAAACACATCAGGTGGAGTGCACTGAAGCACATGTCGGGATGTGGGCGCTAGGGCGTGTGTATTGATCAGAGGACAGTTTTGTAGTGTTGTCTACTTCCACATTTCTGTGATTTGCAGAGGGTGAGCTCTCGTCATAAGTTTGCTTGGCAGGTGTCTTTACCTGCTGAGCCATCTTGATGGTCCTGTTTTGGTCTTTCTTGTGGTCATGGGGTTGGGGACATACACACAAGCATGCCCGCATGCATGCACATGTACACACGCCACATGTGTGGCAGTGCTCTCAGGGACCAGAGGAGGCGCTACATGACTGTGAGACCCTTGATGTAAGTGCTGGGAATGGAACTTAGGTCCTGTGCAAGAGCAGCAGACATTCTAACTGGCTGAGTCAAAATCTTCCCAGCCCTGTCATTTTGTGTTTCTGTTCCAAGTCCTGTTTGGTTTACTGTGTTACTCCAAGGGCTCTGCCTAGATGTTCCTTTGCAGCTCTAAGCTTCCTTTCTCCTTTCCTGAGCCTGGGGCCTCTGACAACCTGGCACCACTCCATCCCCGTGTGAGGCATCTGTCTCAGCTTAGCTCTTATGCTTTCTAGAGATTTCTGTAATTAGTCTCTTGTTCCCACATTGAGTTTCAGCAGTACTCTCAGGGGAAGCTACTGGGTTCCTATTCTCACTACCCACTGATTTCAGCTTCTTAATATGGTCTTCCCCTTTTGGCTTAGTGAGTTTTCTGGCCCTTAGAGATCTGACTGGTTTCTTGTGAATCTAGCCTTACACAAAAATGCTCAGAGTGTTAACTAAATCATTTTGTAGGGATTTGGGGCTGTACTAATTGTTTGTTTTGTGTTTAAATTGGTGGGGATTTAGTCTGATACAAGCAATCGAGATATAATAACACACACGTGGAAACTAGACTTCTTCAGAAGCCAAAGGGGAAATAGAAACAGCTTCCATCTGGCACTGGCAGGGCCTTGAGGCCCTCCCTCCATCCTCACCTAGCTTTATTTGAAGCTGCAGATTCCTGCCACTCTTGCTGGAAGCATCACGGAGTTCTTCCTCTTTTCTCTCTCCCTCCCCATGTTCTTACAGATTGGATGTTTTGCTAGCCACTCTCTGTTATTGCAAAAATAATTTTAAGTACGTGAAACGATCAACTTGAAAAGAGGAAAAGTTTATTTGCATTCACAATTTTATTTATTTATTTGTTTATTTATTTATTTATGTTGGTTTTTCCGAGACAGGGTTTGTCTCACTGTAGACCAGGCTGGCCTCCAACTCAGAGAGATCCACCTGCCTCTACCTCCCGAGTGCTGGGATTAAAGGAGCTCACCACCACTGCCTAACCCACAATTTTTAATAATTTTTATTTTTATTTTATGTGTGTGGATGTTTTGCCTGCACGTAGAACTGTAATCAGTGCCTGAGGAGGCCAGAGGAGGGCATCAGATCATCTGGAACTGGAGTTACAGGTGGTTGTGAGCATCGAACCTGGGTCCCCTACATAAGGAGCCAAGTGCTCTTAACTGTGAGGTCACCTCTCCAGCCCCCACAATTTTTTATTTAATTTTTTAAGGTTCTGATCTTCTCTTGACCTCCTGAGTGCTAGGATTATGAGTCTAAAGCACCACACCCTGTTTATGCGGTGCTGGAGTGGAACCCAGGCTTTGGTGCATGCTAGGCAAGCACTCCCTCCCCTGAGCTTCACTCCCAAGTCCTTCTCTGTGTCAAAGGGCACCTGTCACGTACCTCAGGCTACTCTAGAGCTGTAGGTGAGGATGACCTTGAATTTCTGATTGCCTTGGAACTGAAAATCCTGCCACTACCCCCATCGCTAGAATTCCAGATATGGACAGCCATGCCCACTTCCTCTTAGATCAATCTGGAAATTGAAGCCAGGGCTTCATGTGTGCTAGCCAAGCATTCTAGCAACTGAGCTTAGTTCACAGCTCTAGAGGTTACAATCTATGATTTTGGCTCCATTGCTTTTGGGATGAGCAGTTATCATGATGGGGGCTGTGGAGAGGAATGGGGTCACTCAGGAAGTTAGACAGAAAAAGAAAGAGTAGGTGCCAGCGTCCCCTTGTACCCCTCACCAAGGGCTCATTCCCTTGTAATTGAAAACTTAAAATCAGGCCCACCTCCTAGATCCTCCCTGAGCCCTCAAGATTGCCTTTAAAGTAAAGGCTTTTGGGGTACACTTACCCAACACATGGCAGATGATTCCTGTTTCCACAGATTAATGGGGTGTATCTTAAATCTGTTTTATCTTACAAGAAAATGAACAATGGGTTGGAGAGATGGCTCAGTGGTTAAGAACATTGACTGCTCTTTCATAGGACCCAGGTTCAATTCCCAGCGCCCATATGGCAGCTCACAACTGTCTGAAGATCCAGTTACAGGATACCTGACACCTTCACACCAATGCACATAAAATAAGGTTAAATAAACCATAAAAATATTTTTTAAAAAAAGAAAATGAGCAAAAAGAAGAGTTCCCATAAAGCCCCTTCCTCCCACCTGGCTCATCATTAGCATCTTATCGAGTGTGATATGCTGTGACTGACGAGGGGCAACGTTACATTGTTACACTAAAGAGCTTCACCTTCAGGTTCACCCTTTTCTATGAATTCCAGCTAACTGTGGCGTACGTTCCCCACTGTCATGTCATATTCAGTGGTTTCCATTCCCTGAATATCCCTTGTGGTTCACGTAAGCATTTGTCCCCTCCTCCACCTCAACCTTTTGTCTCTGACCCTTTTCCTGTCTTTGGAATTTTGCCTTTCCTGGAGTGTTATGTAGGCAGGACCCTTTCAACCTGGCTACACTTTATCAACATGCATTGAAGCTTAATATCTTTTGAGACCATGCTTTGTGTCACATAATAGCTACTCTTTCACCTACTGAAGGACATCATTATTGCTTCTGACCTGGGCACTACTAACTGTGGGTTGTTTGCCCTTGGAAACATGGTGGTGGGTCGTGACCCCTGCTCAACTTCATGACATCCTATACAACATTCACTAGTGCTGAAAAGGGTAAAAATTCAGAATCCAAAGCATCATTCATCCTGTATTTGTACCACTTTTACACTATTTTCAAGTCAAAAAATTTAGGTTGAATCATTGAAAGAGACCAATTTGCAAATAAAGATTATTTAAGGGTGTATTAAGTATATTGAGACATAGGAATCAATTAAAATTCCTAGTACATGCTGGGCAGTGGTGGCGCACACCTTTAATCCCAGCACTCGGGAGGCAGAGGCAGGAGGATCTTTGTGAGTTCGAGACCAGCCTGGTCTACAAGAGCTAGTTCCAGGACAGGCTCCAAAGCCACAGAGAAACCCTGTCTCGAAAAACAAAAAAACAAAAAAACAAACAAAAAAAATTCCTAGTACAGTTGTTGGGTTGGAGTGGGAGTGAGGGAGTGATGGTGCTGATGCTAGTTCGGTCCCCAAGCTGATATAAAGCTAGGCCGGTGGCCATGAAGTCTCGGGGGATGATTTTTCCTGAGTTATCTCTGAGTTGTCTTAGGGCCACATATTCTAGAACCTTCTTGGGACTGGTGAGATGGCTCAGTGGGTAAAGGTGCTTGTTGCCAAGTCTGATAACCTGAGCATGATCCCAGGGACCCACATGGTAAAAGGAAGGAACTGATGACCACAGGTTGTCCTCTGACTTCCACATGTGTGTGCATGCACGCGCACACACACACTAAACTTAGTAAAAAAAAAAAAAAAAAAAAAAGTAAAACCCCCACCAAGCCTTCATGACCACTGTTACCCCTCTGAATCTCCCTGTTCCCTGGATTGTTATCTGCTCTCCGCAGTTCCACATCCAAAGAGGCAGTTAACTGCTCCCTGCAGCTTGGGGCTGTTTGTTTCTCCAGCATTTACAGTCATGCTAGCACTGCCAGCTCCAGTTCCCTGCTGGAATCTGGGGAAACACCTCAAAGTTGCTTGGAGTTGGTGGAGACTTGAAGACCTCACAGTGAACATGCTCCCGAGCCAGCAGGATCCCCTTACAGTCCTTCAAGCTAGGAACTGCTTCGAGCTGGGGCTGACTTCATGCAGCAGCATCCCTGGCATCTGTGAACGTAGTGTGCCATTGTTTTCCTTGGTTTGGACTTCTCAGGAATACAGCAGCAGGCACTCTCATGCTATATGTGATTGAAACGGAGTTTTGGCAAGACTCTAGTGTGAAAATCGGCTTCTGAAAATAGGTTCATATGCAGCGCACTCTGAACCATGTGTAAGAGCCAGCAGCCTCCAGTCAGGGGCCAGGATAGCAATTGAGTAAACTGGTCTCCTGCAGCAGAAACCAAGCAGCAGCAGAATGGACAGAGCACTCTGCAGGTGCTTGCAACCTGACACCAAGTGCCATAAATGCAGATTGCTGGGCACTCCCCAGAACTACTGACCAAAATTGTGATGGGGCCTGGAATAGGCAATTTTTCTGAAGTTTTAAAAACTTGTTTGAAAAAGTATCTCATACATGAATACAGTGTATCTTAATTACATCCACCCCTAATTCCTCCCCATCCCACCCTGGATCATCATATTTACTACTTTCCAATTTAATAGCCTCCTTTTCTTTTCTTTCTTTAAACAAGTTTCTCAGTGGAGCCCTGGCTGGAACTTGCTATGTAGAACAGTTTGGCCTTGAACTTATAGTGGTCCACCTGCCTTTCCTTTTCTTTTAAAAATATTTATTGTCTTTGTGTGTGTGTGTGTGTGTGTGTGTGTGTGTGTGTGTGTGTGTGTAAATGCCTAAATGTGCACGTGTATGTGCAGAGATCTGCAGAGATGCTGGATCCTCCTGAACTAGACTTCCAGGCAGTCATGAGCCATCTAGTGTGGGTGTTGGGAACCAAGGATCTCTGCGAGAGCAGTAATTCTTAACAGCTGACCTACCTCTCCAGCCTCATTTTCTTTCATTAATTAACAAATGAACTAATTGATTAAACACACTGAGAAGCTCAATTAATGCTGCTCGTATGCACATCTACTAAGTAGTGGCATTTCAAATGTGTTTCAATAAAGTTTGCCTGAAGATTTGAGAGTAAAACAGCCCCACTGGCCAGCCTTACAGACCAGGTAATGGTAACACACACCTTCCTCCCAGTAGCCACACTAGTTGCCTTTAATCCCAGTGGTGCACGCCTTTACTCCCAGAACTAGAGAGGACTATAAAATGGGAGGAAACAGCGCTCAATCTCATTTTGAGATCCCTGGAGGTAGGATGGCCATATTTGGATTGAGGTTGCGCTAAGAGCCAGTGACTAACTTTTGCTTTTTGGATCTTCAGATTGAATCCCAATTTCTCTATCTTAAGTTTTTATTAATCGTGCTTCACACTAAGGTCTGAGTTACCTACTCATGCCACACCCCCAGAGAAGAGTGCCTCCCTCCCCAGTAGTCACTGTCTGCCAGTAGCTCCTCATCTAGGGCCCAGGAGGGGTAATGGGGATTTTTTTACAAAATATTTTCATAATTTTAAATTATTTGTATGTGTGTGAGTGTATGCATATATGTGCAGGTGCCCACAGAAGCCAGAGGTGCTGGGTGCCCATGGAGCTGGAGTTACAAGTGGCTATAAGCCTCCTGACATGCATGCTGTGAATTAAACTCTGGTCTTCTAGAAGAGCAGTTTGTGCTCTTGACTGCTGAGCCATCTCTCTCCCGAGTCTGTAATATGCATTTTTACCACATCCCCTCGTGGCCCTGATGCAGATGGTTTTTCAGCTGCATATGGAGAAAATCTGGCTTCAAATGAGGGTCAACGCAGGAAGCAAAGTGCCCTATCATAGGGTAATCACATTGAAGAGAGAAACAGAGCAACATACAGTGAAGGGCTGTGGGAACTTAGGATCCCAGCCACAGACAAGATAGTTACTTGCAAAATCCTGCTCTGGTCCAGACACTTGTTAAACATTGCTTCCAACCTGTGAGATCAGTCATGTCACAGTGAATACTCAAACAGAAGATAGAAGCCAATAGTATGGCAGACAGGACAGTGTAATTAGAGGGTAATTTTCTAGGGACTGGGGAGTAGCTCAGTCAGTAGATGCCGATCCTGGCATATAAATGGCCATGGTGGCACATACCCATCGTGTTAGCACTACAAAGGTAGAAGCAGGAGGACCAGGAGTCCAAGGTCATTCTGGACTACATGATGAGTTCAAAGCCTGGGTTATATGAACCTGGCTCAAACATCAGAATCATTGACCATTATAGGGCTTAATGAGCAGGGTGAAAGAACTCTGAAGACCCAGGCACACATGGTCAGAACTGGCAGAACAGCAAAAGAAACAGACCAGCCTTGGCTCCAGTTTCTGGGATGGATTCTGGGAATAATATGGCCAGGATTTGCCGGATGGTAGAGAAGTTTGCTGAAGGTGAGCCTTGGAAATGCATAGTGGTACTTGGGACGTTGTCCATGAGCCACTGATTTCCACAGCATCAGTTCAGGGAAGGTATTAGTGTGCCAGAGTTGGCAAAACGAATTAGTATAGGTGGGGTAGTTGAAACAAAGTTTAATTACTCAGAGACCAGAACAGGGACGTGGGTCTCCTCAACACAGATGTCCTTCCTTGCCCTCTGCAGCCTCTGGTAGTTTCAGGTTGTGGCAGTATCATGACAGCCTCTGTCTCCTCATGGCATGCCGGTGAGTTTCTATGTCAGCTTGACACAGAGTCAGGTAAGAAGAGGGAAACTAAGTTTTAAAAAAAAAATGCTTCCTTAAGATTGGCCTATAAGTAGGTCTGGAAATATTGTCTTAATTAGTGATTGATGTGGGACGGGCCAGCTCGGTGTGAGTGGTGCCATACCTGGGCAGGCGGCTCTCGGGTATGCAAGGAAGCAGGCTGAGCAAGCCATGAGGAACAAGTTGGTAAACAGCATTCTACTGTAGCCTCTGCATCAGCTCCTGCCTCCAGGGTCCTGCCTTGAATTTCTGACCTGACTTCCTTTGATGATGGACTGTGATGTGGAAATGTAATCAAAATACTTTATTCTCCAAGTTGTTTTTGGTCATCATGTTTAATCACAGCAGTGGTGACCCTAAGACATGGTTTTCTCTCTTGTGTATCTCTACTCTTCTGTCTCCTCTTAAAAGAACATCAGTAGGTGAAGCAGGACCCACTCTGATCCCATAGGCCCTCATCTTAAATCCCGCACTTCTGCAAAGATCTTATTCCGAGATAAGGTCACTTTCACAGTTTGAGTGGCTGTGAATTTGGGGGATACACTGTTCAACCAAGGACAGAGAAGTATCCAGGACCAGAGAGGAGAGCTCTATGTTAGCTAGTTTTCTCTGAGACCAAACACCTGACAGAGAAATGACTTAAGTGGAAAGAGATTTCTTCTGGATCACAGTTTTCTGGCTCACAGGGTTTCAGTCCAGCACTGTAGGTAAGGCATGACCATGGAAGCACTCCTTCCATAGTGCTGGGAGTGTGTGCAGGCCTACTCACACCTCCAAAGGCAAGAACAGAGAACTAGAGCAGGGTAGGAGGTGGGAATAACCTTCAAAGCCCACCCCCCCGGTGGCCTATGTCTCACTGCCAGGCATCACTTGCCAGAGGATTCACAATGCCTCAAACAGCGCCCCTAACTGGGGACCGTGTTTTCAAGCACACCTCTGCTTGGTTAGGGCCATTTCACATTCAAACCATAACAAGCCTCTTCTCCTGCAGGCCCCTCTACTGATGAAGCTCAGTCCTGGGCCAGGCAGCAGGGAGAACTGCTGAAGTATGCACACAAGATGGTGAACAGTGGCTTTGGAGCTGAGAGGCAAAGGGGTTGACAACTGGCACAGCCCAGCCCTTGAGTCAGTTGATGTTGTAGTTGGCCGCTAGTTAGTTCCCGGCTGCTCAGCCCCGAAATAATTACACAGAAACCATATTATTTGCAATATTGTTTGACCTATAGCTTAAGAGTATTTCAGGGTAACTCATATTTTAATTTAACCCATCTCTGTTAATCTGTGTATCACCACGAGGCTGTGGTTTACCAGGTAAAGTTCTGGCGTCTGCCTCCAGCAGGGCTACATGGCTTCTCTCTGACTCTGCCTTCTTTCTCCCAGCATTCAGTTTAGTTTAGCTCTCTTCTGCCCTGCACAGGCCTAAGACAATTTCTTTATTAACCAGTGGTATTTACCTCCCCTTTTTTGTTTAAATAAAAGGG